>LOEQ01000445.1:170806-191717 GCA_001685075.1 Bramus lutescens | reverse complement strand
GAGAGAGAGAGAGAGAGAGAGAGAGAGAGAGGTTTATGTCCTGTGGACCGAGAATATCTGAAGAGGAGAAAGAGATGAGGAGTGGGTTGAGGTGAGTGGCTTTATTACCACCCAAGACCATAGTGATGTCTGGGCCTGGACTTCTGTGGGGCCCATGCCTGGGTTCAGGCTCTGATGAAGCCATGGTCTCTGTCTATGGTTCCTGAAAACACCAAAGGCAGAGAGGATAGGGCTATACAGCATTGGCCTTACCCCTCAGTGACTACAGCACTAGGGAGAACTGGTCCTACCCCCCACTGGCTGAAGCCCTCAGGATAGAGGATGCTACACCTCTGTAGGGCTGCAGGATAGACTTGACCCTGTTGACAGGGGCATGGGCAAATTGGCCCGAAGGGCAAGAGAACTGGAGTGCAGGTCATGCCCCTCTTGTGTGCCATGTGGTGTTGTGGGTGAGGGAAAGAATCCCTCCTCAAGCCCTCAGCCCTCGCCACCTGCAGAAGATGGGGCACCTGACCCAACTCCTCACCAGCTGTAGCCCTCAGGAGAGCAGGCTCTCTACCTTGCCTGGGCATTCCAATAGAGCTAACCCTGTTGACAGAGGTACGGGTGAGCCAGCCCCAAAGCTGTGATTATGGGAGAACTGTCCCCATTCATTATTCATCTATCTTGAGGCAGCACGGGCTAGGGAGCTGTGCCCTCCAGATCCCAATATCTAACAATGCTGGAAGCAGGTGGGAGAGCTAGAGCTGAGATCATAAGAGCAGGGGAGCGTTCTCTGACCTCCATCAGCTGCAGCACTCAGGAGAGGGGGGCCTACACCTCGCCTTGGCAACACAGTAGAGCTGGCCCCAAAGGTGTAGGTGTGAGAAAGAACCAGCTTTAAGGGCATGAAAGCCTGAGAACTGTCTCCACCCCAAGGGGTTGAATTAGCCAGGGCAATGCTGGAGAGCCCACCCTGGTGGCAAAGACAGGGGAGGGTTGGCATGCTAACCAACCCTGAAACTACCCAGTCTCAGAACCAGGGTTATGTGTTGGTCCACCCTAACGCCCACCTGACCTGTGATCTGATGGTGGAAGATTTGCTAGAGTGGGAGGTGCAATCAGTCCTGTAGACACAGGACTGCAGGACCCACTACACAGGTAGAGGGGGAGGAGCAATCAGTCCTGTAGACACAGGCCTGCAGGACCCACTACACAGGGCGGCAAGGGGATGTTCAGGAAGATTACCAGTGAGGTCTCAATGTGGATGGTACAGCAGAGACCAAGGAACTCAAACCAGATCAATGATTCTTTTTGTCAAACACCTCATATAAAAATATACATGTATAAAGGGGTTTACTGCATGGCTCATTATGTCACACTGCAGCTTCCACAGCAGGATTTCCCTCTTCTTTCTCCCCTCTTTTTCTCTTAAATTTTATTTTTGGGTGGGGGTGGGAGATGGATGGGATTGGAAGGCATGGTGTGAAAGACATAACAAATAAATAAATACATAAATAAATGAAAAGAAGGGAAGAGTCAGTGAGTGGCAGAGCCTAAAGCTATGTGATGGGAGTCCTTGGGTGGTGTGTGTGAGGAGACAGAAGATAACTAAGGAAGCAATACCAAATCTACTCATTAGCAAACACACCCTCGAAACAAAGCAAAGAGAGTTCTATAGCCATAAGGCAAATGATAGTATATGGAAATATGAGGTGACACACAACAATGACAAACATCAAAATGGCAGCTATATAGAGAAATATTAAAGATGTTTTATATTATTTAAATCACTTGAAGTTGTCTTCTTAGCTTTAATTATTTATTGTTTTTATATTCCAAAGTTTCCCCTCCCTCCCCTCTTCCCGGCTCCCTCCTTCACTCCTGCTTCACACACACACACACACAAAAAAAAAATCAATCAATATATCTTATTAAAGTGCATGGGGAAACACTAAGCAAAATTTTATCAAAATAAATCCAATAATTCACCAAAAAGGGTAATACACAGGATAGAGTGAGGTTTATCTCTGGAGCTCAGTATCAATGGAAGTAATTCTTCATATAAACAAAATAAAAGAAAATCTTACCTCAGTGAAAACATAAAAGAACATTTTAGAAGAAGATCCAACTCTATTTTTAATCAAACTAGGAAAAGATGAAAATTTCCTTAAGCTTTCCAAGGGCTCCCGATGAAAACTTCCAATGGACATGGTATTAAAGGGGTAGGACCAAATGCTTTCCCATAGAGGTAAAAGCAAGATGAGGATATTGTTGTCAAGAAATTTTAATTCCATATTGTGTTGGAAGCTCTTGTTTAATAATCAGGCAAAAGCTATCATTAGGGAAGAAGAAAGATCTTCCTGTTCCTGTCTCCCCCCACCCCCTCATCCATCCATAACTGTCTGTTCTATCTCCCCTTCCTAGGGAGATTCAATCACCACCACCCCAGTCCTTTACTCTATGCCTAACCCTTGTGGTTATATGGATTACAGGCTGACTGTTGAAGACTTAACAGCCAACATTCACATATGAGCTAATATATACCACATTTGTCTTTTGGGGTCTGGGTTACCTCATTTAGGATAATTTTTTCTAGTTCCATTCATTTTCTAGCTCCATCTAGCCTGTGAATGCTGTGATTTCACTATCTTAAGAGTTGAGTAATATTCCATTGTGTACCATATTTCTTTATTCACTCATCCATTGATGGGTATTGTCTTAGGGTTTTCTCCACTGCTGTGAAGAGACACCATGACCACAGCAACTCTTATAAAGAAAGCATTTAATTGGGGTGGGTCACTTACAGTTTCAGAAGTTCAGTCCATTATCACCACGGCAGGGAGCATGACAGCGTGCAAGGAAGATACAAAACTATCTGCATCTTGACTTGCAGGGAACAGAAAGTTTGGTCACACACTGGGTGGTACCCTGAATATATGATATCACAAAGCCCACCCCCACAGTGACACACTTCCACCAACAAAGCCATACCCACTCCAACAAAGCAACATCTCCTAATAGTACCACTCCCTATAGGGGGAAATTACATCAAAACTATCAAAGATATCTAACTTATATCCCCTTTCTGACTATTATAAATAGAGCAGCATGGTTGATCAAGTAAGTGCCTCTGTAGTAGGATGTAGGGACCTTTGGGTATATGACCAAGAGTGGTCTAGCTGCATTTTGAAGTGGATCTAGTTCCAGATTTCTGAATAATCGCCACACTGATTTCAATAGTGGCTATACACATGTGCAGTCCCCTCAGCGATGGAGGAATGTTTCCCTTAGTCTGCTTCCTTGCCTGCATGTGCCATCACTTGTGTTGTTGATCTTTGCCCTTCTGACTAGTTTAAGATGAAATCTCAAAGTAGTTTTGATTTGTATTTCCTTGATAGCCAAGGATGCTGAATATTTCATTAAGTTTCAGCTGTTTGGTTTTCTTTTGTTGAGAATATTTGGGCCTAGTGATCTACTTACTACAGTTAGTTTCCCACCTCCTAAAATTTCAAGAACATTCCCAAAGAATGCTACTAGCTGAGGAGAATTAATATTCAAGCCAAAATGATAATCTATGTAAAAATTGGAATCTCCAGGAAAACTACTTATAGTAATAAATGAACTTACTGAGGATATGCTGTTAATAGACATAGAATATAATTGCATTTCTAAAAACTAGCACCAAGCTAATGAAAATAGAGACTTTAAAGGAACTTATTTTATAGTAGTGGAAAAATAGAATACCAGTGTATTGTTTACTCTTTGCTATTGCTGTGAGAAAGCAAATAACCAAATCAATGGATGGAAAGTAGGTTTTATTCGGCTTTTGATTTGGGGTGATGCAGCTTATCCTGGTGGGAAAAGAAGTCATGGTTGTAGCATGAAGAAGTATTCATATTGCATCCATACTCAGGAAGCAGAGAGAGATGGATTTTGGCATTTAGCTGGCTTCCTCCTCTTACCCTGTTGGGATGACATCACTTGCCACCTTCAGAGTGGGTCTTCCCTGCTGAATTAAGCTTTTCTGAAACCCAAGGGCATGCTTTCTAGGTGATCCCCAATCTAGTCAAACTGACAATGAAGTTTAAACATCACAACCTTGAACTAAATAACAATATCACACATAAAATACAAACAATAGTGTTTCTAAATCAAAAGGGTGAATATTCTGGGCTTTCAGTTAGAAAAAAATTTATTTTCAAAGATCACAAATACATGTTCCAGAAAAAAGATATACTGGAGTTCATTAAACACACACACACACACACACACACACACACACACACACAACTTCTATTTAAGTGCCACTGTAAAGACAGTGGGGTTTATGAGTTACAGATTGGGAAAGTGTTTGAAAAGTACGAATCTGAAAGAGACCAGCATTCAGAACAGCTAAGGAGTCTTTGAAATCCGATATAGAAACAGAAGATTAAAATAACAACACATTCAAGCAAGTTATTCACCAAAGCAGGTACAGGAATGGAGAGTAAGCAGCCCTAAAATTTCTCAATATGATTAATTCTTAGAAAATGCAGATTAAAAATGCAAGATAATATTTCATGCCAAATAGAGTGACTTGAATTACAACTGGGTAGACCAAGTGTTGGGGAGGGTGTTGTGTAATTAGAAGATGGCACAGCTGCACCTAGAAAATAGTGGTATGGACTCTGGCAGCAGAGAAGGAGATTGAGACGAAAGATAGAGTGAAGGTGAGCGAGGTCAGGGAGAAGGGGTAGCCAAGGGGACACGCTCTTTGAGAGTACATCTGTTCCTTTCTTCCTTCCTGGCTTTTACAGACTCACACTCGAACTCAAACACCTAAATTTAAAAATTCAAAGCTAGCGTCTACACATGAGAACAAACATATGGTGTTTGTCTTTCTAGGCCTGGCCCCCCTCACTCAGTATAATATTTTCCGATCCCATTCATTTTCATGCAAATTTCATAATTTCCCTTTTTTTTCCAGTGGGGTAGGATCCTATTGTTCACATGTACTACATCTTCATCATCTACTCAGTTTCTGATGCATATCTAAGAGGATCTCATTTCCTAGCTATTTTGAATAGATAGCAATGGCCAGGAATGTGCAGGTATCTTTGTCGTAGGATGCAGTCTTTCAGCAATAGTTATTAAGGAGCTAGAGGGGTAGTGGGGCCTGAAGGAGGGTAGGGAGTAGAGCACATGTGCTATTAAAATAAGGCAGTGAATACTGCTGGTTAAACAGGGATTGGGTAAAGGATAAAAAGGGGGAGATGGGAGGGAGGGTTAGACAAAACTGGGAGTGCTTTCCCTATGTCATATGCTTATTCTAGGATGAGTTTTTTTTTGAGAAATCCCCACACTTACTTCCACAGTGGTTGTATCAGTTTATCTTTCTCCACAGCCTTGCCAGAATTAGTGGTCATTTGCTTTCTTGACCATAACCATTCTGATTGAGATGAGATGGAACCTCAAAGGTATTTTTAATGTGAATTTCCATGGATACTAAGGATGTTAAACACTTTCAGCAATAGTTATTAAGGAGCTAGAGGGGTAGTGGGGCCTGAAGGAGGGTAGGGAGTAGAGCACATGTGCTATTAAAATAAGGCAGTGAATACTGCTGGTTAAACAGGGATTGGGTAAAGGATAAAAAGGGGGAGATGGGAGGGAGGGTTAGACAAAACTGTACATGAGAAAAATGAACATGCACTTCTCTAAAAACTAACAAAAATACAATTTATAAAAAAAAACACGAAACCTCTGAATGGAGGTATTCTGCACAAATAGATAATACTTGTCCCTAAAAGCCATAGGTTACAAAAGGAAAACCCAGTGCCACATGTGAAATGCCTTTATTGCTTTGGGTTACCATCAAGAACCAGATAGAAAGACTTCATGCTAAAGACTCTATACATTTCATGTATGGGACACAGAGAAATCAAGCTGGAACTGAATGAAAATTTATTTTCTCTTGGCTATTGCTTATAGTTCCAGAAGGTGATATGGAGGCAAGTGTGGTATGAAGTCACAGGTCTAACCCAGTTATGCTTCCTGCATGCTAAATTGCTGACCTTTCAGGCAGGATATGCCCACTGAGAAAACAGTCACGTTACTATTATAGGAGATCCAACTGCTAGCTAATTGCCACTGAGGTTCATTTCATGACTTTTACTGGAAACCTGCTGGCAAGATAACAGGCCCTTAGGTGGGTTCTCCTATGTTTGTTTTGGTAAATGTACATTTTTTTCAAATGTCATTCTGAATATTTATCTTAATATACAAAGATTACTTCTACCCTCAGTCTTTGTCCGAGCACTTCCTTCTGACAGTGGGAGTTGGTCAACACAGATTTATAAATAACTGGTCACCATGCTAAGTGACTCTTGAGTGCCCTAAACAGGATACTTATATTATGCCCTCTAAGGCCAGTGAACCTTGTAGAAACAGGTCTAGAAAGAATGTAGGCATTTAAAGATGGAGGGGGGTGCCATGAAATGCTCTCATGGTATTTGCAATCATGAGCTCAAAGTAGCTGTGGTTATGTGCATAAATCCTGTATAAAATTTGTCCTTCACCATTCTATCACAAATAAAGGGAAGGCTCACAAGGCTCCCACTTCCTCATAAGGAGCTGCTGGCAGTTAATAAGTTGTGGGGATTGGGGGAGAATCATATTCCTCAGGGATATAACCATTAGTAATTTGCCCAAA
The DNA here is from genome assembly GCA_001685075.1 of Bramus lutescens. Classification (NCBI taxonomy): domain Eukaryota; kingdom Metazoa; phylum Chordata; class Mammalia; order Rodentia; family Cricetidae; genus Bramus; species Bramus lutescens. The sequence goes on along the minus strand of LOEQ01000445.1, from coordinate 185,047 downwards.
CTTCCGTACATCTATCTGTGATGCATCCAACAACACTAACTACATTCAGTGGCCACACACATAAAACAAGACATGAAGAAAGGTGGGGAACTAACGTGGAAAGAACAATTTGTTGAGAGTAAGACAACACAGAGTAATGGAGAGGATGAAATTATCAAAATGCATTGTATGCATGTATAAAATAGAAAGAAAAGAACATATACATGAATGAAATAGCTAAGGGCCCTCTACATTTCAAAGTATAAAATTATCAAAATAAAAGTACAACTGAGGTTATCCTGGCTATCCTGATATTCTTTCTTTTTCCTTTTTAGGTGCACACTGTATTTTATTATTATTTTCTTGTATTTAACATATATTCTTTTATTACACAATTATGCCCTAATTATAATTTTTCCTCCCTCTCCTCCTCCAGTTCCTCCCCACCTCCCCATCAGGTCTACTCCATTTCTCTCATTAGAAAATAACAGGCACCTGAGAGTTAACCACCAAACATGACAAAATAAAATATAATAAGATGAAGCAAAAATTTTCATATCAAAGATGGATATGACAACCCAACAGGAGGAAAATAATCCCAAGAGAAGACAAGAGTCAGAGATCCACTCATTCTAATAGTTGAGAGTCCCGTAAACATACTAAGCTAACAGCTATAACATATACACAGAGGACCTGGTGCAGACCCAGGTAGGCCCTGTGCTTGTTGCTTCAGTCTCTGTGAGCTCATATATTCTTTGCTTTGTTGATTCAGACGCCCATGTTTCCTGGGTTCACCATCCCCTTTTGTTCCAACCCTCTTTTCACCTCTTCCTCAAGAGCCTCTGAGCTATGAGGGGAGAGATTTAAAGGAGACTTCCCATCTAGACACTTGTTCCACATAAAGTCTGGCTGCGGGTCTCTGCATCTGTTCCCACCTGCTACTGGACAAAGCCGTTCTGATGATGACTAGATAAGGCACTGATTTTGAGTATAGCAGGATGTCATTAGGAATCATTTCATTGATTTGTTTTTTTAGACCAATCTTGTTTGGTTTTACCCTAGGACTCAGGACTATCTAATCTCTGGCTCTTGGTTAACTAAGCAGTGTTGGGTATGGGTTGCTCCTCTTGGAGTGGACATTAAGTCAAATAGACATTGGTTGACTACTCCCACGAGTTCTGTGCCACCATTGCCCTAGAATATATTTCAGACAGGAAGGAATGTTCCATGTAGGCACCAGCTGAACTTCTCCATGTTCTGTGAGTTGTGTGGACGTTGTGCTTGGCAACTGGGACCCATTGTCAGTTTGCAGAGAACAATCATTTGTCTTAACATAACCCTGAGTTATTTGGGGATTTCCATGGGACCCCCTTAGCCAACAACTCAATATAATGCAACCCAAACCTGCCACTGGAAACCTTGCCTGGCAACAAAAGATAGCCAGTTGAAATTTTATATCCCCCTGTAATTAGGAGTCCTCATTAAGATCAGGTCCATAGATTTCAGGAAGTTACCCCTGATCTAAGTTTCGACACAAATCCTCAAATGCCCCCCAATTCTAACTACCTCTTCATACATTCTCTCCCTCCAGGCCATCTCCCCCCATCTCTACTCTTCCCATCCCAAACTGCTCTTAGTACATCTATAAAAATCAATTCAATTTCCCCTTCAAAGGGAGATCCATGTATTCCCCCTAGATGCTCCCTCTTTTTTTACTTGCTTAATGGTTAATATTCACTATAAGTGATGAATACCATATATGTATTTCTAAGACTGGGGTTACCTCATTTAAGATGACTTTTTTCTAATTGCATCCATTTACCTCCAAATTTCATGATGCCATTATTTAAACAGCAGAATAATCTCTATTGTTTAAATTACTATGTTTTCTTTATCCTTTCTTCAGTTGAGGGACATCTATCTAGGTTGTTTCCAGGTTCTGGCAATTATAAATAAAGCTGCTACGAACATACCTGAGCAAGAGTCCTTACAGTAATTTAGAGTATCCTTTTAGTATATGCTCCAGAGTGTCATGAGGTAGATTGATTCTAGGCTTTCTGGGGAACTGCCATATTGATCTACATTGTGGCTGTACAGGTTTGTATTTCTACCAGCAATGGAGGAGAGTTCCCTTTGCTCCATATCCTTGCCAATATGAGTTGTCACTTGTGTTTTTGTTCTTAGTTATTCTGATACGTATAAGACAGAATATAAAAGTAGTTTTGATTTGCAGTTCTCTGATGGCCAAGGATATTGAACATTTCAGGTTTTTTTCCAGCTATTTGAGATTCCTCTATTGAGAATTCTACATTTAGATTTGTACCCCATTTTTAAATTGAACTTTTTGGGTTTTGATATCTAGTGTCTTGAGTTATTTATATATTTTAGACATTGGTCCCTATCTGATTTAGAGTTGTTAAAAAAATATTTTCCCATTCTGTAGGCTACCCTTTTTGTCCTATGGACAGTGACCTTTACCTTACAGAAGCTTTTTGGTTTCACAAGGTTCTATTTATTAATTGTTGGTCTTAGTTATTGGTGTTCTGTTTGGAAAGTTGTTTCCTATGCAAATGTGTTCAAGGCTATTTATCACTTTCTCATCTATCAGATTCAGTATTACTGGTTTTATGTTGAAATCTTTGATTCACTTGGGCTTAGATGTTATACAGGGTGGTAGATATTGATCTATTTGCATTCTTCTATATGCAGAAATTAAGTTGGACCAGCATCATTAGTTGAAGATTAGCTTTCTATTTTTGGCATCTATTTTTTGTTTTTTATTGTTTTCATTTATATATATATATATATATAATTCTCCACTTCCGCCCTTCCTCTTCCCTCTCCTTCTACCATCTCCCATGATTCCCACACTCTCAATTTACTCAGGAGATCTTATCTTTTTCTACTTCCCATGTATATGTCTCTTTTGGGTCCTCCTTGTTGTCTAGGTTCTCTGGGGTTGTGAATTGCAGGCTGTTTTGTTTTTTCTTTGTTTTATGTCTAATATCTACTTATGAGTGAGTACTAATTGCATTGATATTTCAGTGTCTGGCTTTCCTCATTCAATATGATGTTTTCTAGATCTACCCATTTGCCTGTAGATTTCAAGATGTCAATTATTTCCACTGTGTAGTAATCCATTGTGTACTCCATCTAATTTGATGCTGAGTATCGACTTGCTGTAAATTTCCTTTATTATGTTTAGGTATGTCCCTTGTATCCATAATCTCTCGAGGACATTTAGGATGAGGAGGTGTTGATTTTGTTTAAAGCCTTTCTGTATCTAGTTATATGATCATGTGTCTTTTCTTTCAATTTGTTTATATAGTGGATTGCATTTATTAATTTTCATATACTGAACCATTCCTGCATCTCTGGGATGATGCCTGCTTGATCAAGGTGAGTGATCTTTTTAGTGTGTTCTTGGATTTGGTTTGCAAGTATTTTATTAAGTGACTATCCTGATATCCATTCTTATATTTATGTGTCTGGGTATGTGTGATTATACATGTTTGTGTATGCACACAGGTGTTCTTGTTTGTGCATGCTCACGTAGAGGCAGGAAGTCAGGTGTCTTCCTTTAATGCTTCTCTACATCACTGTTTGTGGCTTAGTCTCTCATGGAACTTGGAATGTGTCCTTTCAGGCAGACTAGCCTGTCAATAATTCTTCAGAATGCATTAGTCTTTGCCCCCACCCAGTGTTGGATAATAGACATGCGCCACGACAGATGCTTTTGTGAAGGTATTAGGGATACCTACTCAGGTCCTCCTGCTTGTGTGCAATCCCTTTTCTCACAGAGCATTCTCTATACTCCTGAGGTTTACACTTGAAGTTTCTATCACTTTATAAACTTTCTTTTAAAATACTGTCATATTTTTTTTAGTCTAAGTTTTTTCCTTTTTCTTTATGAAGCTCCCAGGAGTTTCATCTTACTATTAATCAGGCATTTAAAAAAAATCTTTATGTAGCTCCTGGGAATTATATTTTTTAGGAATATCGATAGAAAAGTAAGAAATCTTTCCATTAAATACTTTTTGTCTTCCTTTATATAATGCATTATCTTCAATATGGCAACTATCTAATTCTGATGGCTGATGAAGCCATCATCCTCTCATGGAACTTGAATATTGTAATTCTAGTTCTTTAGTTTAAGGTTGTCAGGTATTCAAAGCATTAACTCACAGACTACTTCTTCCAAAAATTCTTGATTTCTGCTTTAATAAAGATTAAGTCCTTTCATTGTGTGATGTCTGGTGACATATGTGCACTCTGTGATGTACTGCTGTGTACATCCTGTGTTGAAATTAGCTAATTTGCTACTAAAATACTCACAACATAAAGCTCAATTGGATAAGATACATCCTGTGCCAGAAAATCACGCTGACAGTGGTGCAAATGTGAGTGACTATTATATACTGAAATTAGGACAAGGCTCCTCTCTATTGTTGTAATGACAGGCCAGATAAAACCTGGTCAGCAGTGAAGGATCTGGTGACATTTCACACTTATTCAGACATTCTATATTTAAACTGCTAAGAGAATATTTCTTTATTCTAACATGTCTGTGGTGGTTTAATGACACCACAAGCTCACGTATTTAAATACTTAGTCTCCCATTGGCGGCACTGTTTGGGGGAGGTAGGAGCCTTGCTGGAGGAAGTGCCTCATTGGGGGCAGGCTCTTACATGGGTTCTGGTCCTTGTGTTAGCATAGTATTTTTACACACTATGCCATCTCCCCAGCTCCTTAGTATATCTTTGTTAAGCTGTTCTTATACTTTACATCTTCTAAAATACATTATTGCTATCTATGATGTTTTTCCACCTTGCTCACAGTAATAGAATTTTGAGGTATTGATTTTAAAATATAAGGCAGATGAGAAGAAAACAGAAATTCCTAATTTGGCTTCAGTTATCAAGACAATAAAGTAAAAAAAATTCTCAAAACTTGATGAGAACTTGGGAAAGTTTATAACAGGTATGGCTCATTGAATTGGAATGAGATTAACTATCCCAATACTGGACAAAGAATGAGCTCAATTATGTGCCCAAGAAATCATCAGATGAGCCTTTATAGGGGGTAGTGAACATTCATCACTTCATTCTGAGGGTCATGGAAATCACGTACAGGAGTCAAGAGTAGCCCACTAGTGGCAAGTTCTTTCTTTTATGCTCTTTATTGGTTTGTTATTATTATTTTTAAAGTATTTATTCTTTTTATAATTTTATATTGGCATAGAATGAATTTTGATGGTAGCCACCCATATTACTGCTTATTCCCTTCTTAGTTCTTCTAAATTCTTTCTTTTTCCTAACAGTCCCTGTTTCTACTCTTGGTGTTTTTAAGAGGACCCACTGAGTTTAACTAGGGTTGTTTGTATTAACATAGATACACGGTTTACTGAATCATGGGCAGCTTACCAATGGCTCCAACAGTGGAGAACCTTAACAACCCTCCACTAGGATCCATCAACTTCCAATAAATTCTCACCTAGAAGTACCCAATACAGTACAATAGATGTTTATTTTCAGTACAATAGATGTTAATTATCAATACTAATAAATGTTAATAGTAAGCAGGATATTTACTTACTTGGTATACTGCTTAAACTGTCAATTTGACAATTTTATAATCATCTGGAAAAGAGTATTAATAAAAATTACCTAGATGAGGTTAGCTTGTGGGCATGTCTGTGAACAATCATCCCAATTGACGTAGTTCACTGTGGGTGGCACTGTTCCCAAGGTTGAACCCTGAACTGTATAAGAGTGAAGAAAATTAACTGTGCAGCAAGAAAGAAAGGACCTAGATATTTATTCTTTCTCTGTTGTGGATGTGATACTTTAAATTCTTGTCTTGACTTTCTTAAAATAACTGACAGTAATCTGGAATTGCATGCTGAATAAATCACTTTACCTTCCTTACATTAATTTTTGTCAGGATATTTGTCATGGCAACAGAAACGAAAGTAGGACATTTGGTCATTTGATCCATTAAGTTGGCAAATGTTATTGGAACACTGCCTATGGTCCTTAGGTACCAGCCAAGGGTATTCTTGAAGTTCTCATGAGATTTTCTATAGTTTGTTTTTTATTTCCCTTCAAATTTACTTGCATTACTAACTTCTTTTTTTATTTCCTTTGATAAAGATCTTGCTATGTAGCCTAGCTGGCCTCATACTCAAAAATCTTCCTAACTACCAGGATTATATGCATATATTATCATGCTGACCTAATCATTTGGTTCTTAAGAACACAGTTTCCTCTTCTTTAGAAAGGTAATAAGAAGAGTATATATTTTATAGAGTTGTAAACATTAAAACTCATTTTATTAGTACTATTATTAATTTTCTACAATGTGACAACTGCTGACATAGAAACTTGAATGATAAATGTAAGGAATGAGCTCTCGACTGAATGGATGCTCCACTCTAAGGAGGAGGGAGACACAAATAAAATGAAGATACAATAGAGTAGGTGTGATGCTTGTGACAAGTTCAGGGTTTCAGGATCATTGGGTCCTTGAGATTAGGAAGCATCACTCAGGATGACCTAAATAGAAAGGGATATGGAAGTAGCCTGAAGAGTAAGTATATTACTGGCAGCAACGTGGAGGTGAGAACAGTGTCTGAGGGCAGAGACAAGGAACAATGTCCTGTAGGACCTGGAGTTGTAGTTAACTGGCAAGTAACCTGCAGGACTTTCCAGGCCATTCTCAGGATCTTCAACTTGATTCAATGGAACGGTAGAAAGGAAGATATCATGTGGGGAAAATAATCGTATAGCATTTAGTTTTGAATGGGATGCTGTCAAGGTCATAAGGTAGAAACTGACTTCAAAATAAAGTCTCTCTCTTTATCTCTCTCTCTCTCTCTCTCTCTCTCTGTGTGTGTGTGTGTGTGTGTGTGTGTGTGTGTGTGTGTGTGGTGATTCTTGAGCAGGTATAAGAAGAACGTAAAATAGTGGAGTGCATGACATTCCCTTCTAGGAGAGCTAGGCAATGAAATTTCCAAGAAGATAAGGACTAATTGTTGGTGTTTGAGTTCTGTGTGTGCAAGAGGTAGTGGTGAAGGAGTCAGAAACAGAGAGATGTTGTTTAAGTGTCAGATTTTGCCATTCCTGGTTTAGAAAGAACAATGCATAGGGATGCTTGAATTTACAGAGTGTAGAGGGGATGAAGAGGAGAAATGCACATAATTTCTCTTTCTCACAGTTGAGAGCATGTAGCTATAGAGAGGATCAGCCTTGGAGGAGAAAAGAAATAGATAACATGTCTGTCATTGGCCTGCTTTAGCTCCCAAGCTGTTTACAGGCACTAAGCGGTCTTTAACAGATCCAGGTGTTTCTGCAACAGGCAAATATTTGGAGGGAATAACTTGGGAAATGGATAGATAAACAATTGATTTGGGGATCTTGGGTATAATATATTTTGTTCATTAAAGATGTACCAAGCCTCTGGGGTTACCATAATACCCTTGCTAGTTTCTATACCGGTTTACTGACCAACATCCGTAGTCATCTCCACGGGTCCCAGAGCACTCTGAATTCTTCCCACCGTTCACATTTTATTCTTAGCAACCTATGCTCAACCTCTTGAATGGATAATATTTTTTGTAACATCCCATTAAAATGACTCTGTTTGAAGGGGGCTTCATTTCCATAACGGGCTGAAACCTGCTCATATTTAACAGCTCAGTGGAAGGTTAAAGGTGCTGAATTTTAATCAAGGGCACTTTTTCTTTCATTTTCCATACCACCAGGTGTAATCCTCCTCTGTCTTTCATTTACCAGACATTCACAGTGCCAAGTGGTGCTTAAACTAGTATGTGGCATCCCTCAGAACTGATTGCAATTGTACAGTATGGAGTGTTACAGTGTTCTTTGGTTCCTAATGTTATTCTCAGAATGGAGGAGCTAAGAGGCCAAAAACAGTCTGCAAAAGGTGTAGATACCCCTGGAATGCATTCGACTGCATAATTAGCCTGGATCTGGCTTTGAAAGATATGTTCTAATAGTTCTGTTAAATACACACGACACAGTCCTGAGGTTTTCTGCAGAGGTTTAAACACAGCACTACCCTCTGCTTACTCTGACAAAGCAACTTTTGTTAACTAAAATCAGTATCTATTGCCGGAACAGGAAGTACCTGAGCTTTCATGTGCAAAACACATCTTGAAAACAACAAAATCAGATCAGCTTCTTTTAAGCCACTTCCTCATTTAGCCACCTCCAGAGAGCTGTGTGTCTGGTCTTCCTCCAACTCCTGCCTCTCAATCTTCTCTACAGCTTATGTGTCTTTCTCTCCACTTACTATCTTTCATTAAGGTCACTTCCTGCTGTCACCTCCCACAGTTGGCCTCAGTCTCCATCTCAGTTGACCAAAAGCATCACCTGATACACCTTGCTCACATCTGTCCATAACATCTCTTGCCCACTCTCCTCCCCTCCCCAGTTCATAAATCATGCTTCTTCTGTCTCTGCAATTGTTTTGATCCTGAATGTTCTCTGAAAGCCCATGAGTCCAAGGTGTGATCCCTAGCTTGAGGTGCTACTGATAAGGTGTCAAAACTCTAGGAGGTAGAGAAAAGCAGAAGGAAATAAGGTTGTGGTAAGTGGGCCCTTAAAAGGGATATTAGGAGCCCAGGGTCTCCTCTTCCTCTTTCTAGGCTCCTGGAAGACATTGGGTAGTGTTCCTGTGTTACGAGCTCCCTTATCAGGGACCCAAGCCACTGTGAGCCAAAAACAAACAAACAAACAAACAAAAACCTTGCTTTCTATTGCTTCTCCTTCCTCCTCGCTTATTCTCTTCCTTCTGCTGCGCCTCTTTTTCTTCTGCTTTCTTCCTTCTCCTCCTCTTCTTCTTCCTTTCCTCCGCTTTATTCGCCTTTTCTTGGGTGGGGGTATATATGTCATACTGGTATTTATCCACCTTAGTTTTTGAGACAAGTTCTGGTTCTGTACCTAGAGCTAGCTTAGCATTTGAAACTAAGCTGACTAGCCCAGGGAGCCCCTGGGATCTACCTATCTCAACCCTTTCCATCAAACACTGGCATTACAGTTATGCCTCTTTCGTATGGGTGTTGGGTTTCTGAATTCATATCTTCATCCTTGTGTAGCTAGCCCTGAGGTTACTCCCTCCTAAACCTCAACCCCACTTTTACTCCTTTTCAGTCCATTTCCTTAAGTATTTTTTCATAGTAAAGGAAAACTGACTAACTTAGTCTTCTTGGGTGGTTCTTCTTTACTTTAAAATCCTGCTTTTGCTGTGGAAAGCTCAGTTCTTGGCCCTCTTCTCTGTCTAAACTAACTTTAATCTGTGACTTCAAGGCTATGCTATACCATTAGATATCATCCTTGTGTATGTGGAGGGAAAACATTGCTTCTAGTCTAGAGAACCCTTTTGAAAACCACATTTTTACCATGTTAGGAACATGGGCGGCTTATCTCTTTCTTCAGGAAAGAACTTGCTGTACAGCTGCAAGGCATGTGCTGGATGCCATTTGCAGCTCATCAGGATCTCTGGCCTTGAATGAGGCCGTGTTCTCCAGCCCAAAACCAAGCCAGTGATGAAATGCAACAAGGAACACTGGGACTGGCCACCTTGGGCTGATAAAGGCTCTCTCTCTCTTTCTCTCTCTCTCTCTGACATTCTTAATGCTGAGACTCGGTATGCCCAGACCACCAGAGTGTCTACTCTTCTAAGAATAAAATTTTGCCCTTGTATGATGAAAGCAAATGACACTCAATAGGATGCTGCTATAACAAACAAGATGTGCAGGCAGATTTGGAGCTGGAAGTTGGGTAGAAACTACAAGCATTTGGAGGTACATGCAAGAAAAACATCAAAATGCCACAGAGGTGTCAAACAGTGATTTTGGCAAAGTCTCAGAAATAAAAAAAGACAGGAAAGGTATCGAGAAATCTTTACCTTCTTGAAAATTACAGTGTTAGTTATAAATAAAATGTGGATAGAATTATGAAAAGTAAGACCACTATGATGTCTCAGATTGAAGTGCGAGACTGAACGGAAACAGATACTATAAAAAGGGGTAAAGAGGTTGAGTGAATTTGTGTTCTATTTCATTTGTTTGTTTGTTCATTTGTTTTTCTAGACAGGGTTTTTCTTTGTAACAGCCCGGGCTGTCCTGGAACTCTCTTTGTAGACCTAGTTGGTCTTGACTCACAGAGATCTGTCTGCCTCTGCTTCCCAAGTACAGGAATTAAGGTGTGTACCACTGCTTCCCAGCTGCGTTCTATTTTTTTCTATAAAGTAAAACTGTCACGCAATTTGATTGTAAGACTTGAGGATATGATGTATGTGTATGACATGTGTATTAGGTATGCTTGTAAGTGTGCATGTTCCGTGGTCTCTATATGGCCATTAGAGGACAAGCCAGGGTGTTTTGTAATCATCTTTCACCATGTTTCAAACAGGGTCTCTCTTTTGCTGTCTGTAGCTACATGTACTAGCCTAGCTGCTCTATGAACTTCTGAGGATAATGTGAGATTTCCTTCTGTATGCTGCAAGTGTGTTTTATTGCCATTGGTTAACAAAAAAGCTACTTTTGGCCAATGACTTAGCAGAGTAAAACAAGGCAGGAATTCCAAGCATGCAGAGGAGGAGAGAGTCAGGGAAGCCATGTACCTGCCTGCAGGAGACAGACATACTGGAACCTTGCTGGTAAGCCAAAGCTACACGATGATACACAGGTTAATAGAAATGGGTTAATTTAAGATGTAAGAGCTAGCCAATAAGAAGCTAGAGCTTATAGGCCAAGCAGTGATTTAATTAATACAGTTTCTGTGTGGTTATTTTGAATCTGGGTAGCCAGGAAACAAAATAACACACCAATGTGGGGCTAACTAAATTCATGTAAAACCTGAGAAAGCTTGGAAAGGAATCCTAGACACAACAGAGTTAAGCATGGCTTTTTGGTAGCAATATTTTCTTGGGTGGGCTCTGTTTGCTAAAAGTAAGCAGAGGCATGATTTTTTTTTTAAGAGAGGTCTTCCTGATTCAGTGGTAGCAAAAAAAAAATACCACGAAGCTTTGAAATTCTGGCTTCCTGGTTTGTGCTGCCAGCACAAACTCTGGCTCTTTCAGGTGGCTGAGCACTTGAATGGGATTTGGGGCCAGTGTGCTGCAAGTTACTTGGTGGCAGCATGGGCCAACTGGTTACCAGACTTGAGGTGGTGAGTGAGGTTTTCACCCTGCAGTTTCAGAGACACTGAACAAACCTCCACCATGTTAGACCAGGTAGAGCCAAAAGGCAAAACAGCCTTAGTCCTAGCCATACTTACTCACATTTGAAAAAGCAGTCCTGGTTAGAAAATGAGATTAAAGATAGACAATAAAGACAGATTCAGATAAAAAAAAAAAAGACCTCTAAATGGGTCACAGTGTTGAATAAATGTATGGAGGCTTGGGAGAGAGTAGAAAAAGAATATAGTTATAAAAAGAAGTAAATAGTTTTAAAAAATAAAACAAAGTCTTTAAAGACACAGAGTACAGTCATAGATTAAAGTTGTAAAGGAAAATAAGCCACATAAAGATGGAAAATACACAGAGAGTCTGAATTATGTATATTATCGAGTTTTCTTTGAATTTTTTGAATGTGAAGGAATTAAGTACAGAGAGACATTTCATTGTATGGGCTACTAAGCTAAACCAGCATATTTATATTTTAAAGGTGACTTGATGTCAAAATTTGTGTCTAAGGATTTGTTGCTTTGGAAAAGAGTTCTTCTTTTGTTTCCACAGAGGATGTGAACCTGTGGGTTCCTTCCAGACTAATGTGGTTTCATAGAACAAGACCCCTGAAAGGTTGCCATGAACACTGCCCAAGAAAAAGCAGAAAGCAGTTTGGAGAGAACTACTCCCCTGTTCCCAAGCATTGTTTATAAATGTTTGTTTATATTCAAAGGGGAATATGCTATAGAGATTTGCATTGGTATGGATCTTGGTTTATTGATACAAATTTAAGGACAGTTTTGTTATATGTATATTTCTACTCTTGATTAAGGTATTGTGTTTGTGCAGCTCATTTAAAATGTAATGTATAATTAAGAAATACAGGTTAATAGATAGTCAAATATATTAGTCAAGTTTGTAGTTATGTTAGTTAGGTTTTTTAGATATATAGAGATATATTTCAGTTAGACAGATAATCTTCATACTTTTCAAAGACCTACGGAATATGGCCTTTAAAATGTTTTAAGAAATTAGACTTTTCATGGCAATGAGACACATCTGCTCCTGACAGCACCTATTTCTTCAAGAGGAAGATGAACACCCAAGAGGCTCCTCATGAGTTTGCTAACCATTTAGGCAAGAAACTTCTCTTGCCTAGACTACTTGATGTTATTTTGTATGGACATAAGGACTGGCATGGAATGGACATGTAGGACCCACCGAAAAATGACTGACAAACTTGCATAAAGGTAAGATGGTCCTTCAGGGTTCCTGCTTCATGAAAGAGTCTACCAGATGTTCTGAAGGACAGAGAAGAAAGCAACTGATGGACTGTGCCATTACAAGGCAGTACAGATCTTCAAATTTCCTACTTCAGGGGAAAGTCTTCTGGATACTATGGTCCTGTGAGCTGAAGATTGGATGCCCCAGTGTTACAAAATAACTTTTGGTGATTGTCCACGCAGCAAGATGTCACTGTCATTTCTAGAGTCTGGAAGTTCCTTACAATGTACTTTCTGTTAATTTAGATGACTTTATATTCTTCTGGATTCTTTGATGGAGTTGAAAAAGTTATAGTTATAGTTAGTATTTTTTTAGTTATGACAAAAGATAAAATAGAAATAACTTTTATAGCTATGATTCTTGCTTGATAACTGTTTTGTTCTATGTAATCTTGCTATGTGATGTGGGATTTCCCTCTGATTTCCATTGCTGTGATTACCATTAACGGATAAAGAAACTGCTTTGGACCTATAGCAGAAAAGATCTTAGCTAGGTGGGGAAAACTAAACTTAATTCTGGGAGAAAGAAGAGCAGAGTCAGAGAGAAGCCATGTAGCCTGCCAGAAACAGACACTAGGAACTTTAGCCAGTAAGCCACAGCCACGTGGTGGTACACAGATTAATAAAATGGGTCAAATTAATATATAAGAGTTAGGCAATAAGAAGCTAGAGCTAATGGGCCAAGAAATGATTTAATTAATACAGTTTCTGTGTGATTATTTTGGGGCTGAGCAGTTGGGAATGAACTAGCAGCCTCCTCCTACAGGTACGTTCATGTTCAAACCTTCCTTTTTAATTAGACAGAAAAGGGTATGTGATGTAGGATTTCCCTTTGTATGCAATGAATATATTTTATTGCCATTGGTTAATAAAGAAGTTGCTTTTGGCCAATGACTTAACAGAGTAAAGCAATGCAGAAATTCCAAGAAGATAAAGCAAGAGAGAGTAGGCAGAGTCAAGGAAGCCATGTAGCCACCTGTAGGCAACAGATACACCAGAACCTTGCTGGTAAGCCACAGCCACACGGCTATATACAGACTAATCAAGATGGGTTATTTAAGATGCAAGAGCTAGCCAATAAGAAGCTAGAGCTAATGCGCCGAGCAATGATTTAATTAATACAGCTTTGGTGTGCTTATTTTGAGTCAGGGTGGTCAGGGAATGAATGAGGAGCCTCCTCCAACATAAAAATGCTCCTGTTTCTGCCTCTCACCTCTATATAAGAGCCTGGGTTTGTATTCATGGGCCGCTGTGCCTGTTTTCTATATGTGTTCTATGGATTCTAACTCAAGTCATAGCTCCAACAGCCAAGGAGATAATTAAACAAAATGTTGAGGGAGGTTTGCTTAGTCCTCATGAATTCTTACACTAAAACATAATTGAAAATAGAAGGCTGAGAGATCCATCAGAGGGGTGAGTGTGTTCCTGACTGGCTGGCAGAAGCCCCAGAAAGGTAGCACACACATTCCTCAACCCCCTAAGCTCTCTGGTCATTCTGTAGGGGCTTCTCTCCCTGGCTACTGCCTCTCTCTTCCTATCCCATCTCAGCTTGTGCTGAGGCACCCCTTCCTTTATTCTGGGTCATAAGATCCCCCAGCTCAGCCTGTTTTGGGGCTGGGATGGGCTGGTGAGTGCAATCAGGCAGGAGTTCCTTTGTTTCACTAAGCCTGCAGGCAGCAAGCTAGGCCTTTTGTCTGTGAGGTCCCTGGCATGCTCAGCCTCCTTAGCAATCAGGAAATGCAAATCAAAACAACTTAGAGATACCATCTTACACCTGTCAGAATGG
>LOEQ01000445.1:147337-168600 GCA_001685075.1 Bramus lutescens | reverse complement strand
TCTCTCTCTCTCTCTCTCTCTTTCTTTCTTTCTTTCCTTGCCTTCCTCCCTGTCTCCATCCTTCCTTCCCCTCTTTCTCTAAGGCAGAAAGAAGCTTCCTGAGAACCAGGTCATACTGATACCTTGCTATTGAACTTGTACTGTTTGTTATGGAAGCTCCAAGCCAACTAAAGTAGAGGTTTTCCCATTTGGAGACGTATGGATAACACTGCTGCAAATATCTATGTGAAAGTATTTGAAAGCAATTTTCCATCATTCTTATGTTGGGCATTCATTTTAGGCTATAATTGCTAGATTACACAAAAGTCCAGTGTTTAATGTTTGTCTTCAGGCATGTAAAGCATAGATACATAGGACAACCTGGGATATGCTTCTTCAGAACATGCCCTCAAAATCTTTAAGATAAGTAAGCTATAGCTTTGTTGACGGAGGCAGCTTGTCTGTAGGAGGAGGCTGCTTGTTCGTTCCCAGCCACCCAGATTCCCAAAATAATCACTCAGAAACTATATTATTTAAATCACTGCTTGGCCAATCACTTACGCATATTGCTAGGTAGCTCTTATATTTTTGGTTAACCCATTTATATTAATTTATAATTTATCATGAGGTTCATGGCCTACTGGCAAGGTTCCAGCTGGCAGCTCATGCCTTTCCTCTCTGGCGACTACATGGTGTCTCTCTGATTGCACCTACTCTCTGTCTCTGTATATATTTCTTCTAGCCTGGTTATATTCTGTTAAGCCATTGGCCTAAAGCAGCTTCTTTATTTATTAACCAATAAAAGCAACACATAGACCGAAGGACCTCCCACATCATAGCTTGTCCCATCCATTCTGATCTGGGTTGAACACATATGATAAGAAGGAAGAGGGTTTTCCTACACTGTTCTTCTCATTCTTAATTTTTAATATTCTAATATAATCTAAAAGAAAAGCATCCTACAAGTAAGAAGCTTGCAAAGTGAACACCTTTCTAAATTTCTACCCCAAGCTCAAGCCGGGTGAATTACATTTCCACTATTCTGGGTCTACTTTTTCATTTGCTTTGATCATTTCTTTTTTCATTGCAAATTTTCTACAGGGAAATATGGGCGGTTCTAAAATCTCACAGAAACCTGGGATCTGCTGAATACTCCACACAGGTGCTACTTCTCAGGGAAAACCCAAGAAGGAACGCTAGACTAATAAAGCCCTATTCTGTGTTCCGAGTTCTTCTCCCTTCTCTATCATTTGTGTGTCCTTACGTCTCTACTCAGCTGCTACGTTTTTAGCAGACCCTGGAGGGAAGTGTCTCCAGGTAAATCCCCCTCTGCTGGCCCTCCCCCAGTTTCAGACAGCGAGGAATAGTGTTATTGTCAAATTGCAGTCTCACTGCTAAATGCATGCGGAAATAACTAAGTGTGTTGTGAGCTGTAATTCCTGTGTTTCTGTTGCCCTAGGACAACATATGGTTTGCATTTTTTCATAAGGACAGAAATGAAACCAGAGACACATGACGCATCCCCTCCATATAATCTACTGCAGCTCCAGTTGCCCCTACCTAACACCCCTCCCTTTGTGACCCTTGTTCTCATGACTGCTTTATTTTTGTAACATCAGTCTACAACTAGAGTATCTGGATTTTCTTGATATGGGTTTCTCATGAAAATCAAATCAGGATGATTCAGGGGAAACAATGAACAGTGTTCACAATACTCTGGATTTCTTTAGTTCTTTAGCATTTGGTAATCTTTAGTTTCCCTGAAAGGAACTCCAAATTGCTTTGTTATCGATGTGCACCAACAATAGGCCACACAAAGCATTGTGTCAGGGCCACTATTCACTACATGTTTAAAACCAGAATCATAATACACCTACTGTTAAACTTTACCTTCAGTTAAATAGAAGTTCTGGAGAAGTTGTTTTCTGTGTCTGATTTGAACTACATTGAAGTTTCTATGCTTACAAGCATCCAAGTTATGATGAAGAAATGATGACAAGCAGCAGTTCAGCTTCATGTCCCACCATAACTGTTTAATGTTTAATGGGTTACTTTTATCTTTTCAATGCTTAGAATTGAGTTCAGGGCCCTGTTCATGCTAGGCAAGCTTTCTCCCAATAAGCTACATCCCCAGCTCAGGTTATTTCTTTAAAAAAGTATTTCTTTTATTTTTTGAGATTAAAACATAATTATTACATTTCCTTCTTACTTTTCCTCTTCCCAGCCTTCTAATATACCCCACCTTTTTCTCTTTCAAATTCATGCACAGACAGATTTTCATTAACTGTATACATATCTGTAGATGCATGTGTATGTTCATATATATTCCTAAACACATAAATATAACATGCTTTGTCTCTATAATGTTGTTTGTATGTATTTGGTCTTGGACAACCAATTGCCTTGCTCTTCCCTGGGGAGGGCCATTTCTTCCACTGTCAGCATTCGTTAGCTCCCTGTAGTTCCATGTGCAGAGCTGAGGCCTTGCAGTGTTTCCCTTTCCACGTTAGCATGTCTGTTATCCTAGTTCAGTGTTTAGGCGTTGTTTTAAGGTTTTAATGCAGTCTTTAGTTGTTCCCCAAACACAGTGGACCAGATGCTGGTCCTCTGTATACTGCACCTTCTGCCATCATTGGTCTCTGAACTAAGGGGCATACTTGCAGAGACCAAGCCTGCTCCTGCTCCTTTGCCTAGAGATAAATGCAGAATGTAGTAAGATTTGTTATTGTAGTAGAGCCTAATGGATGTTGCTTTGAAGATCAAAGAAGGTATTGGTGACACAGCTGGCTGCAAATCTATGCGGCTATTTGCTGGAAGATGGCGTCATCCTCTAGGGTCTCTCTGACTAGAGGTACATAATCTCAGTTGCCTTCACGTATAGCTCTACAAATTAAATTTTCACATTTAGCCAACCCTGTGGATGTTGCTGTTTAACTACCTACATGCTGATGCCATTTTGATTCTGAATTCTTTGAAACATCTCTGAATTTTTTTTTAGTATTTATTTCCCCCCCTTCCTAGGAAATAATTCATTTATACAAAATGCTATAGATAACAATATGAAAATATCTATGTCCCACATAAACTGAAATTTCATGTTTCCCATTCCTCTAACCTATTTCTCCATATTATTGGAAAAGGTAATCATGATTGCTATTTTTATGATTCCATTACTTTTAATTGTAGTGCATAAAATTATATTTGAAAGTAATATATAACACTGATATGTGCTCATTTAAACTTCATACATGTAACATCATGTTGTGTAATATAGTAATAAGTCAAGTGAAGGGCTATGCTCCCCAGGACCTAATAATCATACTTCAGATACATGTAGTACAGAGATAGTCTCTCATTTTTAAGCGTAGGCATACACTGAAGATGACAGCACCTTTTATTAGTAGAGTACCAACTTACAGATCTGACAATAGGGGAATTGGTAGGCAACTGAGTCACAAAAGAAAATGAGCACAATACACCTACTAAAACTAATGAGTATGATGTGTGCCAACGTCAATGAATACCGAAAGCTGTGATTTTGAGTGGAAAAAATCTTGTAAAAACCTGTTGTAATGGTACTTGTAAATCAAAAATTTAAATCTGAAAAATAACCCTGAATGACTGAATATTTACAATTTTAAGTTATGCTTAGTTTTAATAAAATGCCACATATACTATATATTCTATCTATTCTTTCATATACCATGTTAAATAATGTCTTTATGCTTCACAAAGCTTGGAATTTAAATATTATAAATAATTTAACATATTTTGTATAATTTTCTTTCCATCATTTCAGCAAAATCTGTTTTTATAATAGAAGCTACCTTTGAATTTTGTTTGCTGCAATAATGATCTAAAGCATTAAAAACTAAAGCAGTAATATTCAAAATGAGAACAATTTTCATTTGTATTGATAATTCATATCAGTAAAAAATATAAGCATTAAAATATCTTGAAACTTCTATTAACAGTCATAACATGATGACGTAATTATAATTGTCTATTGTTCTTTGCACATAGCTTCCTCTCCAGGAAGGCCATAGAAACTCTATTCTTAAATTCTATGACCTGCTTTGATAATAATAATACCCTCATTTCTGGGTTGGAGAGATGAGTCAGCAACAGTTAAAAACATAAGAGGACCTGGTTTTGATTTTCAGCACTCACATGGCAGCTCACAACCATTTGTAACTCTAGTTTCAGGTGGTCTGATGCCCCATTTGGCCTTCATGGATACTGCACACACATGGCACTCATACATACATGTACATAAAATTATATATAAAGTATTTATATATGTATATATATTCACAGAGCAAGATATGCACAGATAAGCATAGACACCCCACAATAGATGCTTATCACCACCTATTCCAAAAGGAAGCTTCTCTGAGGAGGGCTGAGAGATGCAGTAACTTATGGGTATAGCCACAAGTCATCAGGAGTGGGCTTAATGCTGTGCCTATTTAGCAGTGTGGCCTATGACCTCATCTATCCACAGATTTTTTTTTGACAAGGTACTAGGTATGGGTTTTATCTTGTGGAACAAGCCATGGATCCAATCAGAAAGTGGTTGGTTACTCCCATTACTTTCATGCTATTATTGCACCAGTGAGCCTGTCTTGCCAGGATAGTCATTACCATAGCTTTCATGGTTCACAGCTGGGTAAGACTGAGAATTTTTGGCCTCCAATAGCATGCAAAACCCCTTCTAGCACCATTAAAACAAGCCAGTGTTTTAGAAGCTTTGAGGTCAGGATCAGTTGGTTTTCCCTATAGTCTAGGATTCATGTGTCTGGGGTCTTCAACAATATGGCCCTGCCATCATGTTCTGTAAGGTAATTAAGACTCACACAATAACTTGTAATATTTGGAAGTCATGGGAACTCACTGGCATACCCAGCTCCACAAGGACAGGAGCTCTTGGACCTTTCCTGACATTCCATCATGGTCTTTGCTTCCGGTCCTGAGTCCAGACTCCTCCTTTGAGTTCCTGCCATAACTTTTTTTCAGTGATGAGCTGTGACCTAGGACCTGTGAGATGAAATAAACTTTCCTCCCATGTTGGTTTTCATCAGCATTTTGCCACAGTAACAGAAAGCAAGCCAGAATAGCATCTTTTCCTCCTTAGAATGGAAAGAGAGAATTCCACATGGGAAATGGTCAGTATGGGGAAGCTTTGTTCAAAAGTCCACTGAATTCATTTTATCTATGTGGGAAAGTGCTTACAAGTTATTTGTCTTCTAAAATTTCCCAGTGCATCTGGCCGATTAGAACAAATGCATGTGCATCCACGGGCACACACATATACTATGTATATGTAGTGGTTGAGCTGCGGTTGGAGGTATGTGAAAGATTATGGGATTCAAACCTGAGAGGGATATATGCAAATATCCTGTGAGTAGGCCCTGCAGGGAAGAGACTACACTCACCCAGCTGGAGTCACAGCCAGAATTCACTGTTTCTGATGATGTAATAGCTACGGGTTCCAGCTTGGGTCTGAAAGGCATAGGAGAGGATGGAGGAGGGGGCCACCATGCTCAGAATAAATCAGGCAGAATGTAACAGATGGCAGCAGAGCCACCCCTGAGCCCCTGGTCCTTCTGTGTCCTGTATGAGCCTTGCATATGCTCCCTCCTTACTGAACCAATTTTTTTTTGAAGTGCACACTGTTCTGTCAGCATGCTACCCCTTCCCCGGGCTGTTATCTCAGGAATTGGAAATGCGTAGGTGTTGGTGATGTCTGTGCCCCTCAGAATCAGAGATGCTACGTGGAAGGTGATGACTAACAGACACATTTGACCCCTAGAAAAACTAACAAAGGCCTGTAATGCTTCTCCTCCTTTGGCAAGCACTCGACAGTTGGCAGGCACACTGGTTGGCATTTGAGGGTGCAGAACAGAGCGTGAGATCTCTTTGCTGAATTGAATGTCAGTGCCTAGCATACTATAATGTCATCATGTGGTTTGGGGCATATTCTAAAACAGTCCATGCACTGAGTCATGTTCTCTACCTAATTTGACTCATTCAACATTTCCAAAGGTGATTGGATATCTTACACTAGAAGGTGTGAGGGGATAGGAGAAAAGGGGTATCATGCTGCATGTCACATAGGGGAACACTCATTTCCAGACTTTTCCAGGAACTAGACTTGTCCACAAAATGGCCCTAGTACATACAACAAAGCTGTTGTCAACACAAGCCATTCTAAATAACAGAAAACCAAATCAATGAACCAGGGTGAAAACATTTTATCCATTGTTGTTTGTATTGGATGACTAAAGCAATTGATCTTTTTATCAGAGCACACATGCCACATTATTAAATGTGCAACCATGGGTGAGTAAGGAAAGGCTGATTTGATGAATGCAAATAGCTGTTGGTGTTCCTTGGATTATCTTCCTCCCTTCAGATAGTTCACCAGCTGGGAAGGAGATGGCTCTGGGAGTCCATTCTATTCCTGCCAAGGCATAAGTTACTGGTGACTTGCTTCTCCCCAAAGAGGTTTATCCCACACTGTAAACATCATAGTCTCACCATGCGTCTTTACTTCATCACACTCTTAGTTAGTGATGAAAAAATCACAAATCATCCATGACATGATAGAAATAGACAGGGAGTCTAACACATTTCCTCAGGGACCAGTTTTGATCAGATACTATTTAGTGCTCAGCTAAAATTCTTAGCGGCACTAACAGACAAATACCCTTTTTGTTAAGGAGTTAAATTTTAATTTTCCACTCCTAACATGAGAGAGAATGTATCGTTCCCTTGACAGTTTGGGGGTCCATTGTTTCCAGGTGGCTGCAGATTGAAGGACGACAGCAGCTTGAGGTTCCCTGGCATGTACGCGAGCTTTGTGTCTCTTCTCCCAATTATGGCTACTTGAGGATGCATGCTATCAATATGCACCAGCGGTTTCTCACCACTTTTTTTTGCCAAAAGCAAAAGAATATATTAGCCATCAGCAGCAAGACATGGGCAAATGGATGTATGATTGTGGTTGATTGGGATTCCACGCATGCGTGGGGGTGTTACTCTACTTCAGAACTCATTTTCACCGTGGCTGACACACAAGACAGTCCTTGGAGATCTGTCTGTCAAACCCCAACATGCTCTATTAGATTACTCATGCTCAGGCAGAGAAGGGTGATGGTGATTTAGAATAGTCCCTTAAATACCAATTACATTTGTATTTACAAAGCAAATTAAAGCCACATGAAGGACATTGTTCACACTGGCTACTATGAACGTGTATGAACATGGCTCTTAGCTGGTATTTGAAAACTTATGTAAACACACACATGTCGTTTTTCTCCCCATTTTAGATTTAATTTCAGTGATTCCGAAAGGCTCAGTCTATTTAAAGTAGCTAGATGTACTGTTCAGTATTGCAATATGACTTTATTTGCAAATTGACTGCCTGGACACCCATTATCCATATCCAAACAGTCCTGATGAGTGAGAGCTGTGCAGGTGGGCTCTCTTTGTCTGCGACAGCAGATGCTCCGTGGGCTTATGGTAGTGCTGCATTGCTGGGCTGGCATTTCATTCAAAGATTTGCATAGAACCTGAGGAGAGGTCCTAACCCTTTTAAACCCAATCCGGTTATGTGCTGGCTCACCCATCAATCCAATTCTCATAAAAAATATAAATTAGTAAGTGGTATAATGAAAAATGATCTCCTACTGGTGAAATGAAACCTCTTAGAAGAAAAAAAAAGGGAAGATTCCTAGAAAGAGGATTTTAAAGAGAAACCAGAGAAGTACTGGGTGACTCTGGGCAGAACACAGACTCCGGTGCATAGGAAGGTCAAGCGTTTCCCATCACCTCATGGAGGGTTTTTCACAACACTTGATAATGAAAGAGGCTAGCTGGGACAAGATTCTCCCCTTGTAATGACACGACAGTATTGGGCTCTTTGAAACTCCCCGAGTGTGTTCCTGAATGCTAATTGGGCATTTGGATGGCCATCTATTGCTATCTCAGTTTTGAATCAGTGAGCAGCTCAGTGGTGAATTCTGATTCTTGTGATCAGTGTAGCAATCACGGAGGATGTCTCTGATGTGCAGTTCCCCAGCTCATGACTGGTGCAGCTTAAAACAGAATTCTCTTCATGCCGCCACAGTTTGGAATCTCTCTGTAAATAATGGAGCATAGATTCATTTACCGAGCATTCTGTCATCCAGAAAACTCTTAACTTTTGCATCTGTTCTTTGCTACTATTGGGATAATGGATGCTCATTGTTGTGACCCTGAAGCAATTCAGGTGCCTTTGGCGTTACACAGAATCACATGACATGACATTTTTGTATAGGTGGGGTAAGGGGTTCTCTAGGGACCTGAGGCAATACAGTTTGTGAGCCCCAGAAATATCTAGCCTAGGATGAGGCTGAGTGTGAGGAAAAAGAGGCCTTTCCTTGTTGAGCCAACGAGTACTTTCTCACTTGTGTTTGCCCATCATTTGTGCTTGCATCCAGCACATATGTTCTGAGTGTGTACATCTGCCAGGGACCACAGATACAAAGATAAATTCAACTCAAGCTGTCAGTGTATAGGCCCTTAATACAGAGAAGTCCCCCTGGAGTTATGAACCAGTGATTGTTAGTCCTTGTTTGGTGTTGAGCACACAGTGTAGGCACCTAAACTGGCAGAGGCTAGTGAAAGGTGGGACTTGGGGCTTTCTGATGCAGAAGGTGATTATATTTGCTGTGAAGCTTCTAATGGCCATCCGGAGGAACAGACAATTCTAGACAGACAACAGAGGATAAGCAAAAGATAGAGGATAAATGGAAATGACATTAAGTAACGGCTTCTGAAAGCTTCAAGGAGTTTAGAGTCAGTGCAGGACCAGCAGCAAGGGGACATTGTAGTATTGTGTACATGGTCATCACAGAGGTCTTTACAGCATATGAAGAAAATAAAACTCATGGGCCACTATAGGGCTTTAAGAAATGGTGGGTCATAGGTTCTAGACAACATTTTTGTTTCAGATAGAAGAGTTTTTGGCACCTTGTCTGCTCCTTGTTTGCCGAGTGTCATCTCAGGTGGGGATCTGCTGCTTCAAACAGGCAGTACTGAATTTTCCTGGTGAGGAGGCATTAAAGGATGAGCTAAGGGCTGAGGTTCCTGAGCCTGCAGCTCTGGGATCCGTGCATGAGTCCATTTGAGAAAGTAGAGGGGAGAACTGGTTAAGATGCAGAGTGACCTTCTGAGCGAGGGGAAGGCTCGCGAAATGTTCAGAAGGAAAACGGATGGATGTGGTGGGAAGCCTGAGGAAGGTAACCTAGATCTGAGAGCTTTACTCCAACCCTTGAAACAACAGAGCCCTGAGTTTAACCCTGGGGTGCAGAAACGTTCGAATGCTTCTAGTTTGGAACCTTGTCAGAGGGGCTTCTGTGGTGCCAAGTGGAGGGGGGGGGTGATAAGACTTGGTTTTTGGAAAACTGAATAAGTAAGCAATCTGTATCAAAGCGGAAGGGCTATGCCTTGGAACCCCGGAAAGATGCTAGGAGGGAAACACTCTAAAGCCAGGGGTCAGTACTGCTTATTGTAGGGTCAAAGCAAAGGACATTTCTGTGGGAGGAGTCTAATCTTTCTAGTTATGTCACATGAAAATGGAGCACAAACACAATGACCAAATCAGTAAACTGGTCACCGCGGGGGCCTGTGCTTAAAAGGGACTGGTCATTGCATGACTCACTTTGTTTTTGGGGTGGCAGTAGTGAATGAGATACCCACAGGGTGAATAAATGGAAGTTTGATATTATCTTGATGTCATATATTAGAACAGGAGAGCTGAATAGTGGGAACATGTCAAATCTTGCAGGAAGCTCATGCGTGTGATCATCAGACCAATCCAATTCATAGGTAAAGATGAGAAAGAGACTTGAAGATTCATTCTGTGTTCTTACATAGGGTTAACAGTCAAGTGGGGCTACGTTCATTAGGGGAATCTTACAGGAGAAAGGGTAGGTGGAAAATCTCATAAATCTTAAGATATAATAGGTGTATTTATTAAGATTTGGACATAAAAGAGGCAGAGATAGTCTGATGTTACAAGTATTATCTCTGAGGTTAGCTGACTTGGTCCTGGTTGAGCAATTCCCTTATGCCTCAGTTTCTTCATATAAGAAACTGATGATAGTGTGATGACCTTTTAAAACAGTATCAAATATTCTCTCTTTGAGAAGTCAAGTCTCTTTTTTTTTCTTGAATCTGAGAGGAAATGTGACAGCTTCAACCATCAGGGCACAGTAATGACACAATGTGACATTTGGTGTGTCAGATAGTTTCTGTTCTTTCTGTGAGGACACTCATGTTTGGAAGTTTGCACCTCCATATAAGAATCCCATGTAGGCAGAGTTTTCCTGTCCTGGCAGCACTCCCAGATAATCACTCAGAAACTTATTATTAATTGTAAATGCTTAGCCAATAGCTCTGGCTTATTACTAACTTGCTCTTACATTTTAAACTAACTTATATTCTTTTAATTTGCATTTTTGTCACATGGCAGTACCTTTATTAGCAAGGCATGATCATCTCTTGCTCCCTCTTCATATGCTTGAGACTCCTCTGACTCCCATCACTCTGCCCTTTTTCTCAAAATCTTGTTTCTAGCTGTCCCACCTATACTTTCTGGCTGTCTACCAGACAGTAAGTTTTTTATTAAACAAATTTGAGTGACAAATCTTTGCAGAGAGCAAAAAAAAAATATTCCACAGCAATCCCAAATGCCGAGAGGCCCCCACACTGTAAGGGAACTCAAGCTATGTGGAAATCCTGCAGATGCTCCAGGGAGCATCTTATTTCTGGTCAGCAGCCATCTTTAACTTTGGCACTCATTGATAAAGATGGATTCAGCTGAGTCCAGCTCACAACTGCTGAGCTACGCCAAGCTTTCCTGAACTGTGGGCCCAGGGCGAACAAGTTTCAGATGAGCGGCTCAAAGGGACCATTTGGAGGGGCTCCATCTAGGGTCCTATTTTACTCTGTGCTTCTGAACAAGGGAGGTGTTTAGCTTAACCAGAAAATAAATGTTATTCAAAATCAGGCTCACTACAGTGTTTCACTTAGATTTTACTTTTACATAATAAAGTTAAAACTATAAACTGATAATAGCAAATGAACTAAGTCCTCCCATGTTCTCATGGCTCTCTGTAGAGGATCCATGAATGATGCTTAAGGCAGATCCTACTTGATGGATGGGATGGAGCCTTACAGTGTTAACATTGTCAACTTGACAGATTCTAGAATCATCTTGGAAATGGGCTTCTGGGTGTACCTGTGGGGGGGGGGTTCTTCATTACATTAATTGATATGCAGAAACCCTTCTTAACTGTGTGGAAAGAACATGGACTTTATGAGATGGGGAGAGAGAGCTGAGCTATATCATGCATGCCTTTGCCGCACTGCTTCTTGATTGTGTGTGCAAAGTTACCAGCTCCCTCAGGCTCCCATCACTGTGCGTCTCCACCAGGGTAGGCTGACACTTGAACTGTGAGGTAGCATAGTCTTTCTCCTTTGTGTTTACTGTCTTGGCATTTTATCACAGTGCCAGGAAGAGAAGCTACGGCTAGCCTAAGTGCCAGTAGTGCCCATCTAGACCCAACATGTGCAGGAAGGCATGTATAGTCATACCTGAGAGGCCTCTGCAGAGAATAAACTACCGTGAGGCCAGGGGCAAGGTGACCAGGCCATCCTCTTGGACCACAACCATTTTGGAGACAGAAGAAGTCTCCTCTTCTTGGAGCTTGGGGCTGATACTTTCTTTGAGGTTATTACTCTTTTGTGGGTGGGGTTCCCTGGGGCTGGGTTGCTTGCAAAAGCAAAGAAAGAAGGAAAGAAAAAACAAAATTTTGTTTTCTTCTCCAACACACATGTTCGTATTTAGTTTCTAAAGTTCCCAGTGATCATTGCACCTTGTTCTTTCAGGATCCCCTGCTTCTTTCTATCAGAGAGTGAGCTGTGTATCCATCCACCTTTACCAAGAACCAAGACCCCATAATTTCAGCCCAAAGTGATCTCCTCAGATAAAGACTGATGCTAATCATTTTAACTACTCATTTACATATCTTAATTAGGATACAGTTTTATTGTCTTAACGTCTTATTTACTTATTTATTTTTACCATGGAACCAAGAGCCTCACATAGACTAGCAAGTGCTCTGAACTGAGTTACACCTATAGCCCTTCCTCAACTTAAAAAAAAAATTAAATGAATATTTAGAAATGGTTTATTGTACCCAGATCCAGAAAAATAAAATATTTCCCAGGTGTGGGTATGTATGATAAACTATTCATTAAATTCAGAATGCACTTGAAAATTTAGGCCTGGATTCATCCTAGAAAAGAATGCAAAGGCAAGCTCTTTGAACACACATATTTTTACATTTATGTAGTTCAAGGGCGAGACAGTCACTTCCTTTTTTTAATAGAAGTATATGTGAATGTTTATGTGTGTGCAGCTGCATGTGTGTGGTACACATGCTAGGGAGCACATGGAAAGGAGAGAAGACAACCTCACCTTCCATTTTGCTGAACTAGAATCTTTTGTTTATTGCTGAAAATGCAATGCTCACTGGCCCTTGAGCTTCCAGGGATTGCCCTGTTGTCCCAGTGCCCCTGCATCTTTCTATAGGATCGCTAGTATTATAGACACAAATCAAGACCTGTGACTCCGCATGTGACCAGTGAAGCCATCACCCAAGCCCAAGACCTGCTCTTTCTTTTGTTGTCCTCACATTGTTTTCATTCAGTCCTTGAGGATTTCATATATATATATANATGTATTTTGACATTATTAATTTATTAATGCCAAGTTCCCCCTAGACTCTTCCCATAACCACCATATTCTCCTCCCATCTTCATGTCCCTGTTTTAAAATTGACTCAGTCCAGTCAGTATGGTTCATATGTGCCTGGGTATGGGGCCGTCCACCGGAGCAGGACAACCTACAGAAGCTGACTGAAGAGAACTGATTCTCCTGGAGGGAAGTCTGTAGCTCTCGTGCCCTGGGGATATCTGGCCCTGCTAAACTGGAGGCAGTGCAGGAGACTGAGAGGCACACACCATACAGGCTCTCTAACCCCAGCACTGCGGTGCAGAACTCTTCTTCTTCTCTTGTTTTATCAACACATCTATGAAGTCGTAGGAAATTAGCCCAATTCTCTACAAAAGTGTGAGGACACACAGCAAGCAGCAGACACAGGCGCCGGTGTGCTGACATTGGAATTCTGACTTGGATTTTAAAACTATGGCTCTATGAACTATATGCTAAGGGTGCTAACAGATCCAGTAGACAGCATGCAATTGTCAAGGGCAGTGTAAGTAGACAGGTGGAAATCCTATGGAAGAAGGATAAAGGGTGTGAGAGATAAAACACATGATGGCAGAAACAAAGACCGCCTTTGATGGACTTCTTTACTAGGGCAAGCTGAAGAAAATGTAGTTTCTTTTGAGAATATCTAAAAAGAAACTTGCGGAGTTGAAAAAGTAAAAAGGGATAAGAGAAAGAGACGCAGGGAGAAGAAACAGGAGTGGAGTGAAGTGAGGTGAGCTGATGAGAGGTTTCAATAGCTCCATGGTGGGTTACTTTTCTAGCACTGAGAGGCCCCAACTTTCACCCACAGCACCACAGAAAGAAAAACAAATCAGATGAAATACTTTAATAAAGATTCAAACTTACCTAAATTCATGTTAGACCATAGGCTATAAATCAAGAAATTTTAGTGACATTGAGCAGGGAAAAACCCCCAAATACTGCGCTAAACATAGTACAGAAAATGAATGATAATGAAATATGTCCTTAAAGAAGGTGGCTGGGGTGGGGGCATGAGATGATTGCTCTCTAGTTGACCGACCTGTAGAGACCAAGAGACTTATGTAGGTGACATTTTCATCAGGACCGCTGGCTCCCCAACAATGTCAGAGACTTATTATTAATAAGGAAGGCTCGGCTATTGCTTATGTTTGTCCCACTAGCCCATAACTTAAATTAGCCCTCTTCAATTCATCTATGTATTGCTAGATGACTCGTGGCTTTTACCTCTCCTCCTGCATGTCTATTTCCTCTGTGTCTGCTGGCGACTCTGCCTTTCTTCTTCTCAGCATCCTCTCTGTCCCTAAACTCTGCCTAGCGATTGGCTGCTCAGCTTTTTATTAAACCAGAGTGACACATCCTCTCAGTGTGCAAAAAGATTATTCCACAACAGACACATGACTTCTTTCAAGACTGTGCAAGAGAGAAGCGAAGGATGTGGAATGAAGCTCTAGGACCAAAGGAAGAAAGATACTGTCTTGTACTTATGAGAACTGCCTTTCAAAAGTTCTTGTAGATTTAAAGATAGAAAGGATTTGATGCAAGTGGACTTCCAGTCTAAGAAGTGTTAAGAGAAGTCCTTTCAGAGACTATAAGAGTTAATCCTAAGGGAGGTGTCTTCTATGTCAGCTCCACTTTGCTGCTGAAATGTGTAGTATCTTCAGCAATAGGGCCTTACCTTTAAGTTCTGAGAGATGACGAAAGGCCTGCGTGGTTTGGGGGGTCTCTTGAATTCTCTCTAATCAATGTCTTGAAAACTGAGAGGAAATAATCTATACTCTCCATTGTCTATCAAATGACAACCTGACTAAATATGAAATAGTGGCCTCTACTCTAATATATCCACTTATGAATTTTCTCAATTTTTCCCAGCAAAGAAAAAAATTACATGTAGTATGGATATATCAGACAAGGTTAACAGACAAACATCAATGGCTTTCCATGAACGTATCAATGGACATGTGTAATATGAGAAAATTTAATTTACATTTAACACCACATAAAAATTAAGTAGCCAAATCATGTGCTTGATCTTTCCTTTTCTTCTATTTGTTTTTTAAGACAGGGTTCTTTTTTTGTGTGTGTGCAACCATACTGGCTTTCCTGAAACTCCCTCTGTACACCCGGCTGGCCTCAAATGCACAGAGATCCACCTGCCTCTGAAAGACATGCACCACCACCATCCAGCCATGTGCATGATCTAAATGAAGGAATTAGAAAACCTGGGTAAAGAACTAGAAGAAGAATTAAGTAAACGAAGGGGGTATATTTTATATTCTTGAATAGGAACTCTCAGGATTGTCAAGAGGTAAGTCCATCTCACCGTATTCAAGATGCTCAATGAGATTCCAATAAAAGTCCCTCAGAGTAACTTTGAGGGTGACAATAAACTGCCCTAAAATTTGGATGAAACAGCAAAAGGCTCAAAATAACAAATACAATATGTTAGGGCAAATATTGACTTTAAAACACATTATAAAGTCCCAGTAATCAATACAGTGGGGAGGTGGTGAAAAGAACGTGCAAATAGATCAACAAAGTAGGAATGTCTGCAATCAAGCAAATAAACTCAATAAACCAACCAAATGATATTTGACAGAGAAGTAAAGACAACACATTAAGCAAATCATTCATTTTTAAATCAAGGGATGATGGAATAATTTTGTATTCACCATTCAAGTGTGTCTAGATATAGACTTTACACTCTTAAAATTTATTTTAAATAGTTTACAGACATAAATTTAAAATTTAAAATGACAAAACTTCTAAAATATCACATAGAAAAGAAATGCTCAGTAATTTTAGATTTGGCCATGACTTTAAGTATATCACTGGAAGCCGACCATCTTGGATACACTAGACTTAATTCAAATGAAACATTTTGCTCTGTTAAAGTGTCTAGAGAGAGAATAAAAAAACCGGTCGCAGGACATATTTGCAGAAGAGATGCCTGAGATAGGATTGGTATCCAAAATATATAAAGAACTAACACTCAACAATAATAAAAAAAATGAACTACCCAATTAAAAGTGGGCCAAAAACCTGACTATATCCTCACCGAGACACGAGCAGAAGGCAATAGGAAAAGATGTTCCATCTCGTATCCTGTCAATGAAATGCTAATGAAAGCATGAATGAGACACTGCTCCGTGGCGAAAGTGCAGAATGCTGACAACAGCAAACACCAGGGAGGACATAGAGCAGCGTAACTTCTCCTCGCTGCTGTGGGGAGTGCAGAGTGGCGCCGCCATTGGAAGACAGTCGGACAATCTGACAAAACTAAACATAGTCTTACCATATGGTTCAGTGATGACAATTCTTGGTTCTTACCCAAAGGAGTTGGAAGCTATGTTCACTCAAAAGTCTGCATGTGGGTGTTTACAGTAGCTCCATTCATTGTTGGCAGACAGTCCAACATCCTGGAAGCAATCCAGATGTCCTTTAGCAGATGAATGGATTAGTACACTGTAGTGCATCCAGACGTGTGATAATAGGTAGTGCTAGAAAAATGACCTATTAAGCAACAGAGATATGGAGGAGACCTAGTGCTCATTACTATGCAAAGGAGGCTCGTCTGAGAAGCCCACCATAGAGTATCTTGTGTGAAGACAATGCAAGTCAGTGGTTGACAGAATTAAGGGATGGGAGAGACATATGGACTTTTATGGCAGGGAATCTATTCTGTATGATACTACAATGGAAGGTATATGCCACTAAATACTTATTAAATTTGTAGAATTTGCAGGACCAAGAATGGCAGTGATCTTTGATGTAGTTATTGGACCATTATGTCTCCGTGTAGACTCCTCAGTTGTAACCAGTGTGTCACTGAGTTGCTGATGTTGCAGCTGAGGTGATGAGTGTCCTGGAACAGGGGAAGACAAAAAACTCTGTTTCCTTCTCATGGTTTTCTTTTGGGAAGTTAAAACTTTTCTAAAATATTGAAAAATTGACTCCTAGGTCTCCCCTGCATTGACATGAGAAGTCCCCGTAAATGAGCAAGAGAAACAGGCAAGCTCGGTGCAGGTGGTTTCTGCTTAAGGGATGCTGCACAAAACTGGGACAGGAGGCAAATGTGGGAAACAATGCACATCATAAACTCAGCAGGCTCTTCAGAAAAAGCAACCCTCTCCCCAGGGTGACGGTATAGGGCAGTGGAATTCTCTGAGCTTTTCAATTTGATAAGCATTCTTCCATCAGTATTCTTAATAATCTGTAAATGTCTACAGAAACACAAATTTCCTCTGGTGACCAATAACTGGAAAGCACAGTACTTAACATCTATTTAAAGCTATGTTTGGCTGTGACATATTTTACATGGATTTTGAGTTTGAGCATCCTTCAGGACAACACCATTATCTGGTGTTTTGTGTTTGCCTAATGACTCCAGTGATGTTGTCTATTTGGGAAGATAGGGCACCAGCCTGAAACAATAGTGTGGGACATTTAGAGACCAGGAATATTATTTACAAAAGCTGCAGATATCGCCTGTAACTCCGGAGAAGATGTTGCCAGGTTCAGGAATTCTGGGAGCTCTAATCAGTCCTTCTAATCAAGTCCATAACTTTAAGAATTTACATAATTTTTTTCCCCTCTGGGTAAAGCAAGGGGAATTATTGTCACACTTCCTGAGCCTATATTTACACAGGCTTTACGAATCTACTTTTGGGGGTGTTTGGCTGGCTTTACATTTTGAAAATGAAATCAGATCACCTCCCAGGTCTACTAGAGCTGTGTCCTATGTCAATGACACAGCCCCTTTATAAACAAACTTCACCTGGCAGTTAAAAGGACCCCTGACTTTTGAGCAAGGCCTCCTGCTATGACATATGGAAATACCCCAGTGTTAAGACTTGCTCCCCATATTGTGATGTTTACGGGGACATTGGAACCATTACAAGGGGTGTGACCTTGAAGAGAACCTTGGACTCCAGATTCATTTTTCTTCCTCTTTTGCTTCCTGGCTGCCCAACGAGAAGATTTTCTTTTCCTTTGTCCTACTCCCACCGTGACATGTGACCTCACTATAGCTCCAAAGCAATGTGCCAATCGCAGACAGAAACTTCCAGAACTGTCCTCCAGGATACATGCTTTTTTTCTCTGAGAGTTGATTGTGTCAGATAGTTCTCACAGTGACATCAAACTGATTGACACACCTGCTAAATTACTCTTGTGAAAAGGGCCAGGAATCTATATGTTAAAATAGTCCCAGGTGACTTTGATGTGACACGTCTTGGATTTGAAATTTCGTGCGTTTGTTGACCTCCAAGACCCCAACGATGTTTCATCATTTCAGGCCCTCAGCAGTACTGTAAACTCCCCGGTCTGTATTCAGAGACGTATGCAAATAACCCTGTGTAGAAATAAAGATGACGTTGACTTTAGAACCACTGTGAAAGACAGAAAGCTGCCGACATCTGTTGCCTCAGCTCTACCAAGAAACCACTGGTCACAAAACTCCTTGCAGACATTAAAAACCAGACCTTTGTTACAAAAGAGGAAAAGAATTCCAGTAGAATATAAACAAGAGTGAAATTCACATTGGTTACCTTGTATACTCCAAATACATTAGAGGTTTCGCAGAATGACCCAGGAAATGTTGTGCATACTGGCCCTCCAGGGTACTGAAGAGTAGTTAATTCCGAAGCAGAAGCAGAAGCAGAAGCAAAAGGATTTTTTTTTAGGTTCTGGAATATTCACTTAAGTTGCCTGATCATCAGGAAAACTATTTTGATGCAGTCTTTTCTAAATGAGATGCATCTAACAGGGACGCAGCAGATTTCTGCCTGTTTGCCACACTAAAATCAGCATGGTCTAAGTAAAATTCAAAGGCAAACAACAATAAAAATTAAGAAAAACATAAGGCAAGCCCCCTCTCTAAAAGCAATATCCAGCAACAACAACAACAACAAAAAGTCAGAATTAAAGATCAAATCAAGAGAAAATATTTATGAATAAGTCAATTACCTGCCATCTTCGATTTCACCTTAATGATCACTGACTTGGCAAACACTCAACAGGGCATTTCATTTTGTTTGCAGAGTTTGTAGTGACTCATCACCAGGCCACTTCTGGTGTCAAAGCTAAGGTTGTTTTTTCAGGCTCAACATCTGTGACTGTTCAGAGGATCTAATTGGACAATAAAATGTTTCAGGTTTATGGAAACTGGTATTAAAAAGACCACTGATAAATATTAGTTGCATAAATATAACAACAGGGCCTGGTGACTGATCTCTCTCGGTTGTGCCCTGAGCTGATTTGGAAATGCCGGAAGTGAAAGGGCTGCAGCCAAGTGTCAGAGGAGCTGGTGTTTGCCTTTTCAGAGTATGGGGCTGCTTTGATGTGGCTTAGGATGTGCTTGCGTAGTTCAAAAACCTGCAGAAGGGAAACCAGCAAGGCATCGAATTATTTACTCTTCCCAGGAAAATATTTTAAAAGCTCTGTGAGGCCCTATTTCCTAAAGCCACCTGCCACCTAAAGCACCCATAATCATCCCCAGATGCGGATCCCAACCTGCTGGCTAACCCCGTGACTCCAGGAGAAAATATTTCACCCACTCCTCGGCACATCCTTAATTCATTCGAAGCTAAACTTTCAGGCCATAATTTCTGCTTAAACTTAATAACTCAGCTCTGACATTCCTTCCCAGTGACCCTAACGTTCCATTTGGCTGCCCTACACCTGCTCCCAAATGCATTAGAACCACTCAATTTTCCCCTGTAAGTATCAGTTTTGTTTTCTTTGCTCAGCCTTGAGGCCATCCTTTGAATGGGAGGGAGAGAGGATGCTCACTTTTATTCCGCTGTGAATTTAAAGAGGCTTAAATTTCTTTACTCAAGATTTTTTTTCTTTTTAATGTTGTTTAGCTGTATTGGTTCCTAGATTAAAAAAAAATCTTTGGAACTCATAATTATAAATATTGATTTTAAAAGACAATGTGGGAAACAATGCCTAAATCACCGAAGATGATCTATGTGTGTAAAAGGTTTTTATAAAACTATTTACAGTTTATGGATATTTCCTGCAATGTCAGAAAAACAGTGAACACTGTCATTTAACAGTGCCAGCAAACGCATTGACTGAACTCCAACATGAGCTATTCAAACTTTTCTTAATGATTTTACAAGTGTGTGAAGCTTAAAGCATTAGAGTTGAGACTTTTAATTTTCTTTCATTAAAAACTGAAAGCATATAAAAATGTTATCTAATGAAAAGTGCAAATCTACCCATTTTCAGTGGAGCAGGGAGAGAATTCTCATCCAGCTTGCTAGGGTTTGAGTAAGCAGTTGGCATTACTCTGCTTCCTGCATGAACCCCTGTCCAACATCCATCCATATTTAATACTACATTAATGAAATTACCAATCAAAACATAATCCTCAGGAAAATGTTGATGTGTGCATGTACATGTATGTGTGTGTGTGTGTGTGTGTGACAGAGAGAGAGAGAGAGAGAGAGAGAGAGAGAGAGAGAGAGAGAGAGAGATATTTATGGAAAGAAATGACTGTTTAAGAAAAAAGGAGAAAGTGTGGGAAAAAAAATGTCAAGCTCACAAATCCTAAGGTAACTGTGTAGAAATACACAAGCCAGGATGAGAGCATGCTGGTGAGTTATAATGTTAAGACAGTTGCATCTCTCTGTTATTGACACCCGTCCATGAGATTTAGATAACACTCTTCTCCCAACAGCCATATGTTAGCAATCACAGATAGGGGCATTTATTTATTTATTTTAGTGGAGTTGGGTCAACAGGTTAAAACAATAATCTCTCCACACAACCTGTTTGGGGCTGTTTTAGTCCATAAAACTGGGGAAGGCATGCGAAGAGGCCTAGACACTGGGTCCCTCCTCCCTATTATATTTCCGCCTAACTCCAGATAACACCAAATAAACCGGTAACCACACAAGAAATCACTCAGTTTTTACTGTACCCCCCTGCTCCTTGACCTGCTGCTAGCCCATTTCATTTCCCATGTTCTGGCCTCTTGGCCTCTGTCTTTATAAGCCATATCACCTGGCTATCAGGCGGCCCCAGCTTTTGCAGCCTGTCTGGTGTCTAGTTACTTCCAGGTTACCCAGAGTTTACAGAGAGGACTTGCTGCTTCTAGACATGCTATTCCAGCAGGCCTGAAAGTCTTCCTCTAGCGCTCAGCCTAGAGGTCTTCATTGCTTCAAGAAGACATTTCTCTTTCCTACTGGAGAAGTGAACTATTTCTCCTTCCCCCAAGTAGTGGGCTTAAAATGATGCCTTGTTTGGTATTTTGATTTGTGGTTTTCTATTTATAATCAGATTATCCATAAGGCAGGAACACCTACACATAACTCTAGAACCAATCAAGCATGAATTATGAAGTGAAATAAGTATGCAATTTCTTACCTAAACATGAATATATCAGAATTTTTACTCATTCTTACAACTTCAACGTGCCCCAAATTAACTCCCCGACACACACACACACACA
>LOEQ01000445.1:137071-147301 GCA_001685075.1 Bramus lutescens | reverse complement strand
ACACACACACACACACACACACACGACCATTCCCTACCATTCATCAAATACATGACTGTCCCTTTCTTGGTATACCCATATTTCTGCTCATGGCACCAAGATTCTTCCGTCACTAGGTACTAGTCTTTGGTTATATGGTGACTTTCTTCTGTCTCTTTAGGGAAGAGCCAAATGTGTTAGTGGCCAGTCACCCAGCATTACTCTGACACAGTTTTGAATTAAATGCTTCAACGTTCTGGATTTGAGGTACTAAAATAATCTGTTATAAACCAGAGATAACGGTTGATATTCCAATGGCTATGGTTGGGGTTAATGAGATTATATAAAATGTCCTGTAAAACTGAGCCCAATATTGTATTTTCATGGTCATTAATAATTTTTACTTTGAATATCCTCCAATACTACCTTAGATTACTCTTCTGTGTGAGTCAGAGTTAGGCTAAAAAAATTGGAAGTGTGTATGTATGAAATGTACAGTAATCTGCACACACACAAATATATGCATATATATACCTATACAGATATAATACAGATATTTCTTTTTTTCTTTTTCTTTTTTTGTTTTTTTGAGACAAGGTTTCCCTGTAGCTTTGAAGCCTGTCCTAGAAATCACTCTGTAGACCAGGCTGGCCTGGAACTCACAGAGATCCACCTGCCTCTGCCTCTGGAGTGCTTGGGATTAAAGGCATGAGCCACCACCGCCCAGCTTAGATAATTCTTGAGTTTTGATAGGGTTGTGTCAAAATAAACCTATTATGGTTGAAGCTATCTGAAATGTGACCTGCTGAGCATCATAGCTTACCTAGACTTACTTGAACACAGAATATTTACATTAATTAGTCTACAGTTGAGCAAAATCACCTACCACTGTGTTGAAAGAGCTGACTAGAGCATATTTAATGCCATACTAAATGGTTGTTTGGGGATACTTCCACACCATCTGAAAGTCAAAAACTTAGTGCAACCATTCGAGGTTGGGCAGTGGTGTGCATCATAGAATCCACATGGGTTGAGGGCTATGTAACAAGAGCAGCTGAATCAACTTCTTTAAGGTTGCTCGCTTTGCTTTCAGAACTAATGCTGGGGGTTTAGCCTCTAAGGCTGGTGGTCAGGGTTAGGATGTGGACATTGGGTGCATATTAAAAGAGAGAACTGGGGCAA
This sequence comes from Bramus lutescens, assembly GCA_001685075.1. NCBI lineage: Eukaryota > Metazoa > Chordata > Mammalia > Rodentia > Cricetidae > Bramus > Bramus lutescens. The sequence goes on along the minus strand of LOEQ01000445.1, from coordinate 146,140 downwards.
TATCTATATCATCTCTTGTTTGTGAATGTGATGGTATAGGTGCCCAAGGACAATGAGCCACCTCTTTATGGGGCAAAATGAGTGACTGTGGTCCAGAAGCTGGAGAAGTTGAGAAGCTGTGAGAAGATCTAGAGAAATCTAGGAGGGACTGTAGACACAGCTGCCACTCAACAGATGAGCAGCAATGTATGAACTATGAAAGCCGAATGCCTGTTTTCTTATATGATGCCCTCCACAGCCTCTGAATAGATGTCTTAAACAACCAAACAAGGAACACAAGAGGTGGAAATACCAGAAATGCACAATGTAAATCTGAGTAGCCTAGTGGACCCAAGGCAATGCCACCAAACCCCTTGCTAAGCTTGGCATCCACATTTCTCCCTTCAGAGAAAAGACATAACTACTTCACTCCTTTCCAATGGATCCAATGGATAGTCCTCCTAGGTTGTTCTCCATAGACCTCTCTTGTTATCCAATTGCCATTCCTCATGTGATGTCATATGAGGGTCCCTTTAAGGAAAGATGTTTGATCCCCCATGACACTGGCCCTCAAGGAAGTCACATAGATTCTACCCCCTTCTCAGACACACAGGACCATTGAATTGAGTTCTGGCAGTGTTCCTACTTAGAAAGAACTTCCTCTGTCAGCTGTTCCTTGGACTACCATCTCATTCCCCTTGACTTACTTTCATTTAACTGCTTGCAGTTAATAGCAGTCTCCTTCTCTCCTTAAGACTCAGCTCCATGCAATTAAGACCCTAGGTAAACTTAAGGCTCCAAACAACACGTGCATTTTCTTTAGAACAAGAACTGAATCTAACATAATATTTTAATCCAATTTGAAGTGTCGTCCCCAGTTGGGTACCTAGAAGAAAACAACTAAATAATTTAATAATGAATAAACTCTGGTTTTATAGGATTATATTACATGCAAGACAACAAAAGTGTTTCACTCTGCGCCACTTCTCTTCAGTGCACACTATGACATTGACTCCCTGGCTATCCCTTCCAGGTCCATGCAAGCTTTCATGACTGGCACATGTTTGTGTGCAATTCACACTTTATATTCCTTCAATTCAAATGGAAAGATGTCAGTTTTGACATTCATCCAAGTGGATTTTTTTCTTTTTCTTTTCTGTTTTTAGGGGACGATGACTTGAGTCTTGATCATTGTAGGTCCCAGAACTTCTTCTTGGGTGAACAGGCACACACTTCACATCCAGTATTAGGACTCTTGGATTCGTTTCTTGCGGTGGCCATAACAAATGACCACAAAGCAGGTGACTAGAATGTATTCTCACCATTGTGGACCCAAAGTTGGGATAGAGATTTTAGCAGATCTGTGATCTCCTCCAAGACTCTTTGCCAAAATCCAGAAGAAGTTTTTCCTAGCCTTTGTTGGCTGCAGGTATTTCTTGTCCTGTGGTTGTATGACAGCTCTACTCAGGCTGGGCGTGGTCTGCAATCCCCTTCCAGGTGCCTGGGATCTCCCTCTGCATTTCTCGTCTAAGACAGTGTCAGCAGGTGAAAGGTGCCAGATAATCACAGATGACCTCAGCACAAAATTCTTCACTAAATCATCTCTGCAAGGATCCTTCCCAAACAACATCACTGTCAGGTGCTATGCACTTTGTACATGTATGTATCTTTGGGGGAAACATAGTTCACTAATGTTCTTCAAAGCCATCAGTTCAAGCCATCTGAGGTCCCAAACTGTTTGTAGGTGACCTTTGACCCATGTTCTTAGTTATTAACCATTCAGCCTAAATCCATTGTTTAAGAAAATGTCATACCAGCACCAAACTTAAAAAATATGGCTCTTGGGGACAATGGGTGATCGTGAAATGCATTGTTTCCTGATTTAACTCCACTTGGAACTTTGCTTTCTGGGTTTTATACAGAAACCCTCCCTACACCCTGCCTCACTGGTCAGAGTTCTGTGTAATCTAAGAGAGGGTTAGACTCCTGGAATACAAGGCAAATGGATGGCTGACTAGGTGACTCAGTAGTTGATAAACCCCTTGCCTTGCAGCTTGAGGACCTGAGTTAAACTACAAAACCCACAGAATAAAAATGCCAGCCATGATGGCACACGTTTGCAATCCCAGCACTGGGGAGGAGGAGACAGGTGTATCCCTGTAGCTTCCTAGGCAATCAGACTAACTTACTTGGTAAGTTCCAGGCCAGGGAGAGATTCTATTTCAGAAATAGGTGGGCAGTACCTGAAGTATGATGCTCCATCTTGTCCTCTGGCCTTCATATGCATGTGTATGCATATGCACACATATGAATAAACACGTGTGTGTTTTAGAAAGGCAAAGGAGAGGTAACCACTATTTAATATGTTAAATCTTCATGCATGTGGCCTGTTGGAGTCATCTCCTTCAACTTTACTTCCTTTTACAACCTGGCCGGTGTAGTTTTTGGGGGGTTAGGACCAGGTGATTATAGTGTTTTCCAAACACAATTAGTTGTGTCTGCTTTGTTATGAGTGTGTTATATTCCCAGGAGCCCCTTTGAAGGGTGAGGGCTTTTCAGACAGATAGGCCCACACTTCAGCTCAACAGCAGCCACAGCTACAGTACCCTAGGGAAGTAGCGAGGTCTCTCCTAAGATGCTTACGAGGACTGCATTGATGGCAACTATGACCGTGTCAAAGATGTGCTGGAGAGCATCAAGGCGCCTTAACTGGGCCTGTGAGAGACACGGAAGTAAATTTGACTCAGATAGGATGAATAGCCAGGCCGTTGGCACTATGTCAAACATCAGCTGCATTGTTGAGACTAAATTTATAATTGCTTTTCGGTTATAAGCCTTCTTTCCCCCTAATTAGCTAATAAGTATTCAGTATGTAGCATGGGTTGGTATGCAAAAACCCCAACAGATCTCGGGATAGTCATATGTTATGAACTTGGTTTAGGAGTAGGGAAAGGCCTGGCTTCATTGTCTCGTGAGGACTTTGGGATTATTCTACGAGGGAGGGCAGATCTTGGTTAGGCAGGATCCAGGTTAGCAGCAGCCTATTTACTCTTGGCTCTGCGCATACATGTTCTTGCTCAGATCTTGGTGTAGGGGGAAGGGGTCCCCAAGGACAGGTCTCTGGTGTCAGCGGAAGCAGCTGGCCAGGAGGGTTTGGCTTCACATCGAATTTCACATCTGCCACATGAGCTTGTACAGAGAAATTTCTTAAACATTTTAGAGATTGGAGTCTTCATGTTTCTAAACAAGCCCTTCTCTCAAGGTCCTTGGTGTGTCCATAGACCCGAGCTGTAGGATTCTACAGATTGTGGAAATGACAAAGCCTTGGAGTCCACATGCTGCTATCAGAGAGGACTGTAGTGGCCTTGGCCTTCCTACAGGATGCTAGACCAGAAAGCAATTCCAGAGGCCTTATACTTTGCTATTCTAGCTGTGATTTCAGATATGCTGGCCATCCTCACTGCCCTCCCAAGGGCCAAACACTCAGGCTTTCCTCTTTTGCCCTTTTCTCCCTTAATTCTTTTCCCGAACATAATTTCCCAAACCGTCAATTCTATGGGTGTTATAGTGGAGATAAGAGGCTTTAATTTAAATTTAGCTAATTCGTTCATTTCCTCTTAGATCTTCAATTCTATTTCGCTTCCTTTCACCGCCAGTGTTTTTATAAGGATGACGGAAAGGGTAAAAATCTGCCTTGATCCACGTACAGGCAAAGATGATATTTTTAACTCTTTGTGACTGTTAGGATACTCCCCAAGGGTGAAATGTCATTTGTGTTATTCTAGGCTGGGCATGAGTTTTCAGAGACGAGGGTGAAATGCAATATCCTAAAAAGGGACAGAGGAAAGGTGGTCGGGACTTTGAGACAGAAGATGGAAGAATTCTGGCCAGGTTAAGGGACCATAAAGATGATCTGGAGTCTCACTCATAGATGAGGATTCTGAGGCAGAGCTTGAAGAATGCTCCCCCACTCCCCATTCCTGCTTCTAGAGCTACTTCCCTGCTCTCCTTTTTTTTTTTTTAACATGGTCAGCGCAGACCCCTCATTTAGAGATTTGCTTGTCACCTTCTTTCTTATCTATTCTCTCATTCTCGAGATTCTCAGCCCCTGGAGAGAGCTGAAGGAGTCTGGGTTGTCAGTCTTCCCAGAATAATGGCTAGTGTTGATGCTGAAGTGTTCAACAATGCTCTGGAACGCTTTAGTGACGTCAGTCCAGTGGCCGAGCTGTCTCTGCGACATCTTTCCATTTCAGTCATGGTGTATATCTTGCACAGTTGTTCTTCCTTTAATTAAAAAAGTTGTTTTTTATTTCAGGACATTTCTGTAATAGAAATTCCCAGCAGAGACATGCTTGTCATGTCCTATTCCACTTCTAGAAAATTAGAAAAACAGAAGATTGCTAATAGGTCAAGGAGCTTGTCCCAGGGAAGGTGTAAGGGAAGCGAGCTTCAGGAGGCCAGACATTGGGCTGGCATGTTTATGGTTGTGTGTCAGTGACTGGCCCATAGGAGACCCTTGGAAAATACGTATTAAACAAGAGATGAATGAATGAGGGGCCCCTTTAGAATAGTGAGAAATGTGAAACACAACAGCAGGATGATTATTTGAATGACACACTGATGGCCCTTCAATGTCCTGGAAGAGGGACAAGGGCCATGGGATAACACAAGGATGTGGCATGCTTTCTTCTGCCAGTGGGACTCAGCGTATCTTGTTGGGTCTCCATGCAGACGGAAAGCCGGGTAAGGGCGCCAGTGCAGCTGTTATGGGAATGAGCGAGCCATTACTAAAACCGTAAATATGCCAGGGACCCACACTGTGATGCTGACAGATACCCTCCTGGCAAGCTCAGATGGGAAGACTCATGGAATCCAGATTTTAAATTAGAGTCACCTGAGCCCAGTCAGGGAACTGCCATCCTTCTGATGGAATGGAAAAGAGGAGGGAGGAGGGACGAGCGGAAGAAAATCTTTGTAGCGAAAGCGTACCTGACTTTCCTCAGTGGGAGACCCATGAATAGTGTTTCATGTCAAGGAGATGTAGTTAAAATGCAGACTGCTGATCCATGGTCTCAGAATTCCAGAGGCGTGGTCTGTGCCGGTGGACCACTCATCTTTCCTCCCTTTGATCTATCACTTATGTAGAGAAAGGCTTTTATGTGTGGTTCCCATACAATGGGTAATTTAGTTCATTCCATTATGAAAAAGTAGGAAGTCTAGTACATTTGCTTCAGTTTTTCTTCAAAGTACCTAGGAATGTATGATCCTCATATACTTTAGGTAGCCTGAATACGTTTTCCCTGGTTGCTTATAATAGAATTTCTTAACTCCTTTTAGCCGGCTCAAAGTAAGTTACAACTTGCTAAAATAAAGTAAGGATGAAAGTGCCCTCTGCCAGTGTGCATGGCTGCTTGAGACAGGTGATGCCGAGGGAATATACTGATAGTATATCGTGTAGACCAAAAGTGCCTTAGTTTATTTATAATTGAAACTGGCACATTTTTGTGCCTGTTAAATTTCAAATCCACTTGTGGTCCTTTTACGCAACCAATGTAACTTGCACATAGGCCCCACACCCCAAGTTCTGCTCAAAGTGTGTACCAATGTTTCTGAATTCAGTTTGCTTTCTTTCCAAGCAATGCCCAAGGACTTAACCACGAGGTCTTTATTTGAGGCTTGGATTTTACTGACGCAGTAACAGGGCAGAAAACTTGAGACATACACAACTTTTTATTTATTTTTTTTTATTTATTTCCCTCCTTTTCACCCAGACTGTTAGACAGTAAGTATATGCTTCCATTTTGTAGAGAGACCGAAGCTGAAAAAGCAATGATCATTAGTGAAGCAAAGTCCTCTGTTCTCTTTCAAATTGTCAGCTTTGCAAATCCTCCAAATATCCCTGAAACCTGTGGCAGACCTAGAGCTAAGGCTCTTCGTGTTTCCTCCACAGTCAGCAGATGGTATGTGTTCTGAGACGTACTTTATGTTACCTGTGGCTGGGTTGGGGCTGGGTGTTTCCAGGTTCCTGGTTCTTATGCAAGAATCAAATTAAGGTACACACAGACTGCAACACAGCAGGGAAGCTTTGCTCAAAGCAAAACAGTAGCACAGATGAGGAAGGAATACACTGTCAAGATGGACAGCAGGTCCCAGGAGAGTCCTCAAGGGCCAAGGTTATTATATAGACCTTCTTTCTTATGGGGGTTCAAGGGAAGGAGTGTAAGTGACTAAGGGCATGTCTGAATTGTTCTGTATTTTTACTGACCTATTAAGTGATATAATGTTTGTCTACTTCATACAGCCCTTACATGGTGGTTTGGATGAGGATAGCCCCAGAGGCTATTAATTTGAATATCTTGTCCCTAGTTGGTAAAGCTGTTAGGGAAGGGTTAGAAAGTGTGGCCTTGTTGGCAGAGGTGAGTCACTTGGCAGTGAGATTTGAGACTTCAAAAAGCCCACCCCATTTCTAGTATTTCTAGTTAGCTCTCTCTCTCTCTCTCTCTCTCTCTCTCCTTCCATCCCTAAGTTTGAGGGTTAAAAAGAGGAGAAACTTACTCTATTGTTTACATTTGTGGTGTGCATGCAAATCCTTGTAGGTGGAATCTTAGTTGTTAACAGATAGCTGGGTGTCTTGTTTGGAGCAGGGTGCATTCATAGGACTTGCATATGAGGACCCTTTATTGTCAAGTACATGCTTAGAAGAGGTGTGTGTACATAGTCCATAGCAACCGGGATGCCAGTTTGTTGAACACTTCCCTGTGCTTGCCTGCTTTGCTGTCTGTCGTGCTAGGATTGTTCTCAAGCATTACAGAGGAAACGGATTATAGTGATGAAGCTTACAACCTGGAGAAAATCTTTAACAGCATCTATATGTCTAGAGATTCAAAATAATAACAGTTGAGAAATTATAGACAGTTTTTATTTGTAGTACAGTGTGTGTGTGGTGTGTGTGTGTGTGAGAGAGAGAGACAGAGACAGAGAGACACAGAGACACAGGGAGAGAGTCTGACTGAGATACTAGATTTCTGCAATAACCAGCCCTTAAAAACAAAAGGATTTTATAACTATGGTATGGAGCCAGGGTTAGCTTTCCTCCTGGGAGGCCTGCCACTCACATGGTGCTGTCTATCTTCTGGCAGCACCTTGCCATGTAATTGATCACTCTCTGTTGGATTGTGTCTTTCTGTTTTCATCCTTACTACTGAGTGGGGTTCTCCAAGGGCTTCCACTTTCAAGCCCTTCCTCTGCAAGCGCTGTTTGTGCTCCAAGACTTTGTGTCTGTCCAGCTTCCCATCCCTTTTTTTTCTCTGGACAGGAAGGAATGTGCTGCCTGGTATTGCGAGCAGCCCTGCTGTGGTGTATAATAGGAACCTCTCAGTGTGTAGCGGATCAAGGCCTAAGCATGTGCAGCAAGTATGCGATGGTCTACAGAGCCACAGTTCTCCCAGCCCTTTCATCAGGCAGCATTTAGCCCAGTTGCCAAGGCAAGAACACTCCTTCCAGATTCACACCATTGCATGAGTCCACAGCCATGAAGCTCCTTGAGGACAGGTGACATGTCATGCTGATAAAAAAATTTATGTTAGTTCACTGACCCGTGAGCTCTCCAAACAGAAGTGCTGAAGGATTTACCATTTCAGTGAAAGAATCGAGATTACAAATACACATATCTGTGGCAAAGGCACTTTTGCATTGTGTCAGTGTTTTATTAAGGTGCTGACATGCCGTAGAGAGTATGTTATTTAGCCTTGGATAGCCTGGATATACTCCTTCCTCTTCATACCAGCTGAGTAAACAGGGGCATGCTAATTAAATTCCCTTCAATGCAATGCAAGTGATACTGGCAATAGCAATCCCACAGGATTCTGTAGGGTATAAAAGTACAAAGACAGGAAAGTTGCCAGGTAGCCCTTGGCATTTTGTAAATGCGCAACAAATGCTTGCCTCTCAGGCAGTGTAGACACGTGAAGGCTGGAACTTCTTTGGGGCATATAATTTACACTTTACTTAATTCTTTCTTTTGCAGGTACGTTCTTTGTTCTCAGACTGAAAGCCAGTGCTTGGATGTGTATTTTAAAGAAGAGCTACGGAGATCACAACTAATGATGTGGTTAAGTGAAAGACAGCCCAGATTCTGGTCTGAATTCCTATGTGAACATGATGTTTAATGTTTAGGGGCCTTCTTTCTTTCTCGCACATATCAGGATACTTTTCAGAAGTTCTGCATGGTTAATGGCAAATGAATACATTGAAGGGCTTAGTACGGCTCCTGACACATAATATATCCATAATAAATCAATTTCCCTTTTTTCTGATACTTAGGATGGCAATCTCTTAGTAGTGCTCTCATCCCACATGACTCTCACGGCATCTTTTGTTCACAAAGTCCTAAGTCCCAAGGAACAAGGAACTAGAGATTTGATGTGAAGTATGTGTGTATATAGAGAGGCCAGCTTTGCCAGAATCCATCTCTCTTGACATTCCCACTTCCCTGTCAAACTTTTCTGCATTTCTAGTTTCAAAGATATCTACCTAGTTAGTTCTATGAGGAAGCAGGTTAATCACTACAGCAAAGTCCACAAGGAAACGACCAAGCAGAAGCTTGCAGAGACAGCTCAGTTGCTAAAGTGCTTGCCTTCCTAGCGTAGTGACTGGAGTTCAATATCCAGAACCCACACAAAGAACAAATAAGAAACAACAAAATAAGTGTGCCACAACAAAACACATATGTGATCCTGCACATTTATAATTCCAATGTTGGGGGGGGTGAAGACTGGTTGATCTCTGGGCTCATTGGTCAGCCAGGCTAACCTACATGGTGAGTTTCAAGTCAATGGGAGATGCTGTCTAAAAATAAACAAACAGATAAAAGGATGCAAGGCTCCTAAGGAACCACACCCGGGTCCTCTATACACCTGTACAGATGTGCACACACAGACACACATAGTCACATGTGTATGACTAAGTGACAATAATGGGGACACAGACAGTCATATGAATGTAGCTTTAGTGCCCCTTTTTGGAAAAATAATTGATTGTCTGTGTGTGTGTGTGTGTGTGTGTGTGTGTGTGTGAGAGAGAGAGAGAGAG
>LOEQ01000445.1:106764-137061 GCA_001685075.1 Bramus lutescens | reverse complement strand
GAGAGAGAGAGAGAGAGAGAGAGAGAGAGAGAGAATGTGACACACATGTGTGCCATGACCTATGTATGGAGGTCAGAGGACAACTTGCAATAGTCAAGTTTCTTCTTTTCCCATATAGGTCCTCCTTGAGATCAAGAACTTACGTCATCAGGCTTGGCAGGGAGTGCCTCTACCCATTGAACCATCTTGTCCACCCCCTTTTTTCTTAAAATCTCAAACTGAAGAAACGTGATGCCTCATAGGATATGTGCCTATCTGCAGACATGCATGCAGGTCGAGCTCAGGCTACAGAAGGGACCTGTGGACTAAGGAGATTGTGTGCAAGTCCCAGTCGACTAGGATGGCACAGCTTTTCAGAACCTCCCGAACGTGATGAATGCCCTGCTACCCTGATGGATGGTTCTGTCCTCTGAGTTCAAGTCTCTCCTCTTTCCTGTGAGGGTCTCCTTTTGTCTATCTGTCGGCGTCATCAATTGTGTACACAATAAGCTGTGGCACTCCTGTGGGCATTATTGTCTGTTCAGGGTTCCTAACAAACCTTGGCACATAGCTCTCCTAGTGCAGAAATGCCTGCAGGCTCTCACTGAATTTGCTGCCTATCCTAAACCTCACATGCCTTCCTGCTGGATCCACAGGGGGCTTTTTGAAGCTCTAGTACTGTTAGGTTTGGGAGCTGTTTCAGAAGGTCTCATGTAAGCAAGGAGTACTCAATGGAGGATAGTGGTGCCTTCTGGCCTCTCTTCCTTATCAATAGTTCTTAGAACCAAGAGGACATCATTTGAGTGTGTCTATTTCTCCTTCCAAGTGTACTTGGTCAGTTTTACAGAATGAGCAAATGAATGGATTGATCAAAAATTAATGATGAACATTAAAAATGTAACAAAACAAAACACATCAGTGGCTCAGTAGCTATCATATAAAAGAACATGGAAGCGGATCTGGGCCAAGTTAGGGCAGACCTATCATGCTGCATTGGAGATGATGAGGCAGGAGGATCTTGACTTTGAGGCTAGTCAGCCTTGGCTACCTAGCAAGACTTTGTCTCAGAAAAAATGTGGAAGTATTGTTTCTGGTGATCATCCTCAATGTTTATGTTGACATGTCTTTGCTTTAAGTCTTCTAAAGCCAGATTTTATGACAATGTGCTATTTTTGTTTCTTCTATCCATTTTGATATAATACTTTATAGACTGGTCATCATAAATGTCATCTATGCCCTATAGACATTTCACTAAGGGAAGTGGTCCTGGCTGGGAAATCAATAATTGTGCACTTTGTGGCTGATTATTTAGGCTTGACTTCCTGTCTTCTGCTCAGAGAACTGATTTATATTTGTTTCCTGATAGCAGACAAGCTTCCCCTTAAGTCTGGGCAACTCGGTTGGCTGAGGGGACTAAAGGGAGTTATTAAAGACCTCTGAGAAACACTTGACAAGTTGAGAAGTCCTTTGTGGAATAAAATACCATTGAGGCACAAGCCTACGATTTTTCTCATTCTCTGTCTCTATCACTCCACCAGAAATCTGATTGTTACTGGTCACACTCTTACATGAGGGAAAGAAGTAGAAGTGGTTTCTTGATATTGGCTTTATAAATTTGAAACACTTTAACTATAAGTAGTATAATACATGTTATGCTCAAGAAGCAGAGTCAGGGGTATTGCAAATTCAAGGCAAGACTGAGCTACATGGTGAGCTACAAAACAGCTTAGGATACATAGTGGTTCTCTGTCTCAAAAATTCAAAAATAAATAAAGGAGATGGTAATTTCTAAGCAATTCCCAATTACCTCACTAAGAATACTGTGTCTTTGATAGAAAGTCATAAGAATTGACCAATAGGAAATGTTTCTCCTTACATGGAGGTCAATTGCTTTGGATGTGGCCCAGGTCTTAGAGATACGAACCCAGAGTCATGTTTGACATACAATTCTGATCAGATTAAAAACAAAAGAGTCACTGAAAGAAGAAAGTGTAGCTATAGCTTTAGTAGATCTGATAATTCACAGGACAGCAAAGACGTAACCCAGAGCTTACTGTATTCACGGAGGACCCAGGACCCGGGAAAACAAAGCCTCAGAAAACCTGTGCCTGGACATAGTTTTCAGGGCATCTGGAGGAGATGAGAACTTACTGACTGATGTCTAATGGACATCAGTACTGACTAAGTCTATGGAACCTGAAGAAGTTGCTGTTGGAGAGAAACACAAGATAAAATTATAAACAGGTACAGGATTAACTACAGCTTCGTACGTGTGCCTACTAAAGGTACTTCACCTACACGTGCCTCTGTTTTCTCATTGTCACTCTCATGGGTACTTGGGTTTTGGATTAGGCAGGGTTCTCTAGAGGAACAGAACAGATAGGATGAATCTATAGCTATTTAGAAAGGGTATTTATAGGAGTTTCTTATAGGCTGTGCTCCAGCTAGTCCAACAATAGCTGTCTACCAATGGAAAGTGCCAGAATCCAGTAGTTGTTCAGTTCATGAGCCTGTCTGTCTCAGCTGGTCTTCAAGAGATGCTGGAATCCCAAAGAAGTAGCCTATAATGGCAGTTAAGGAATGGGCTTGGTAGGAAGAGCAAGCCGGCAAAGAGCAAACGTTTTCTTTTCCCGTGTCCTTTATTAAGGCTGCCACCATAATGTGTGGCCCAGATCAAAGATGGGTCTCCTAACCTCAAAATATCCAGATTAAAGGTGGGTTGCCTTCCCATTTCAAATTATTCAGTTAAGAAAAATCCTTCACTGGCATACCCAGCCTCTTGGATTTTAGTTCATTCCAGATTTAGTCAAGTTGACAACCAAGAATAGCCACCACAAATTCACAGTTTGTATTCTGGTCATGAGCAAAACACAACACCTGCAGTGTTCTCTGCCCCCCCAACTTTGCTCCTCTCTCTATTTGTGAAATTCTCACTCACTTGCCTGCTTTTTTCCAGTTTTTCCCACACTGGGAAGGCTACACATCTGCAGGACTTGACTGTCACTAACAGACAGACAAGCTAGACAGGTACAGATACGGGAAGATAGTAAATTCCAAGTCGTTTGGTGCACCCACCGAGGGCAACGCTCAGCAGCAGGGCTCTTGCTGATCACAGCTAATCCAATTCAGTTCTGCTTGGGCCCCTAGGTAATTTCTTGGGTGACAGACTCAGAAAGTTCAGGGAGACTCTAGCCTAGTAGAATCAGGAGCAGTTTGTTCAGGGTTAGGTTTCTTTCTTCAGATTTTCTTGGCTTCATCCCAAAGCATCAGCTGCTTTCTCTGTGGCCCCACTAAGTCAGGGTTCACACAAGATGCTTCTCATCCTCCAAAAGAAAGCTCTTCTCACTGGCTAGGCATGATCAAGGTATCATTTTGTTGGTCCTCACATGTTTCCAAAGCCTTCCCTAAACTCAGTCCTTCCTGTGTCCAGGGGATTTTATTCCATGCACCTGTTCTGCAGCTTGAGGGGCATAATTTGTTCTGGGTTTAACAAGGCCTGTATCCATAAACACTGATTGAGAAAAGGTCAGTTTGTATGTGGGGGTGGGGGTGGGGGTGTGTCTGCCTGTAGGAACAGTGTAAAAACAAGATAGTTTTTACTTGGAAAAGAAAAGTGAATTGGTGTTAGCCAATATAGTTGGAGATATGGTCTTTTCTTGGTATCCACAGGGGATTTGGTTGCAGCACTTCTGTATGGAAATGCAAATCCAAGAAGTCTTTTATAAACTGGCATAGCATTTGCACAGGACCATCTACCTACATACTTCACTATCTATATAGGCTTAAGCGCCTAACAGAATGTAGCTGCTACGTAAATCATACCACATTGTTGCTGCACAGTTTGTGAAATACTAATGAGGAAAATAGCTTGAGTCTCTTAAGTATAGGTTTAATTCTTTTCACCCTAACACTGTTGATGAGTGGTCAATAGAAGGCACAGATGTAGGACCTGTTCATATGAGGGTCCAACTGCATCATCTTCAAGAGAAGAAGCAGGAGAACCTGTCAGTCATGGACAGAAAGGGTTTGGAAGGTGCTTGGGGGAAATTTTGATGATATTGTACACTAGGGTGCAGTGGTTAATGGGTGGACTGATTATGCTGTATTGATGAGAAAGGATTCCAGGAAATAAGAAACAGAGGCACTGAGCACTCATCAAAGCAAAGGTGCTGTGACATTTTTGTTTTAAGTTTTCATCTTTCAAGGAGCTTTCTTCTGTAGGTCATGAAATTATTTACCTTTGCTTTGTGTTCATCCTTGGATACCGAGGCTCAAAGTGGGACACCAAAATGGTCAGGCATGTGTTCACTTGTCTCCTTTGTAATTATTTTTATTTATTTGTATGGGCGTCTTACCTACATGTGTGGCTGTGCACAACGGGTACACCTGGTACCCATGGAGGCCACAAAGAAGACATGTGATCCCCTGTAACCAGAGTTTACAAATGGCTGTGAGCTGCTATGTAGGTGCTGCAAATGCAACCCAGGTCTCATGTGAAAGAGCAGCAATACTCTGAACCTCTGAGCCATGTCTGCAGGAGACCCCCTCACACACATTCCCCACTCCTGCATATACAACTGTCTTTGTTGTTAAGTGTGTCTGGTGCACAGCACTACATAGACTATTTAATAGATTTGTTAAAAGAAACAGGATGTATGTACTCACTATCTCCAGTGTTTTGAATATTATAGTGATTGAATGTATAGCCCTGGGAACATAAATGCATTCATAATTTATGCTAAAGTTCTTAGCTCTGCAATGTCAAACAGGTAACCCAAACTTCAAATACCTCTAATGCTGACATGGGTTCTACACCCCACATCTACAAGGGTCTTTGAGAAAAGCAAATATCAAAGACAGGCTCACATTCAAAACGCACTTACTGTTTGAAATCACTCCTAAACTGCCCACGAGGATTTTTGGAAACAAGCATCTTCAGTCAAAGTAACCATCCTTAATCTACATAAAAAGAGGAGAGGTTCTAATGGTTACCACATGGAAAGAGACTGCCAAATAATGACATTCTTCTGACGATGTTCCCTAGAGGTTTAAGCTCTTTTTTTTTCCTCTCTCTTTTAGGATTTGGCATGAGAGCCCCGCACTTTTATTTTATTTTATTTTATTTTTTATTTTTTTAGAGTTCACAGCTGTTTGGGCTTAAGATGTAATTACATTTCATTATCAGTGTCAGATAAAACACACACAGCCATGCTGGCCCACGTAGCATCCCAGTGACCGGAAAAGCAAAGTTGGCCAGGAAAGTTCCACTTGGAGATGCAGCTTCGATCTTTTCCGAAGGAAGTTCCTCCTCACGAGACATCCCCGAATGCTTATCAGAGGGAGTTACAGTAGAGACGCTGGATGTGAGAATATGGGAAGATTTATGTGACAATTCTTAGCAAGATTTATTTTGATAAAGTGTACTTTGTATCAATATGTAAAAATCTAATAAATATCCGTCTTTAAAGAGGGGACTGCTCAAGTTTTACTGTTTCAGAGAAGAGGTTTGGCAAAAAGTCAGAATGTGCATTAAAAACACACTTTCAAGAAGCCTAATAAATAAAGCCTTTGAAATACGGTTTCCTAGTGAAAGGCCTTTTAAATCATTTTGATAAAGAATCTAAATTAGATCTTAAAAAAAGGCGAGGCCCCTTAACTTATTATTTATAGATCGTTTGGAAATAAAATCTATGCAAACTGATTTCTTCTTCCATTCTTTATAAGGAAACCATTTTGTCAAGTTTCAACAGGCCGCCTGGTTAGCTGGAGAATGTTCTCATTTAGAAGGGAGGCAGTGACCGTGGGGATGGCAGCCACACAGTACTCGTGATGTGCCAGATGATGTGTAGAGCTGCATGGAACACCTTTACCTCATTTTGCTCTGGGTCAAGAAATTGGTCTCACAGGTCCTGAACCAAGAACGCCGGCTGCGGGCTAGTTGGGTGACCTTGAGCAAACATGCCTTTCCGTGCCTCAGTTTCCTTAATTATGAATTAGACCAATCTTAGTACCTGACTAATAGGATATTGGAAGGGTAACTAATTTGGGTGCTTGGCAAGTGTGCTGGATCCGGAGGGGAAATATGACATCAAATGCTAACTCAGAACAGAATCATTCTCTTCATATGGAAGCTTGGGTGACTGAAATTGCCCTAAAGCATGTATCTGGTTGTTGGTAAAGCCTGGCTTCAAACTCCATCAGGCATATTTGGAAATATCCCCACATCCTTGCTCAATTACAGTCATGCTCCTTATCACTTCCATCTCAGACTTGCTGTCACTCATTCATTCCATCGTACTGTACGGTATCACATGTGCCATCTCTATATCATGTAACACATAATGTAGTATATTCGATGGTCAACTAGGTTTTCTATTAGCCATCATGCATGATATTACATAAAGCATAGAATACATATTATAGACAGGTCCTAACGTGTGATAGCTCTGCTTAGGATTTTTCTGCTTTCTGATGGTGCAAAAGTAGAAACTGTACTTAGGATTTTGGGGAACTTATCTTTTCCTGGGGTAGCAGCATTGGGTTGGATCCTCTCTCAGAATGCTGGGCAGCAGAAGCTGACCACAGGTCACATCAGCCAAGCCAACCTAAGGCAAAACAACTGACGGTCTACAGTAGAGAGTGCTGAGAAGGCCTTTGGCATTCCAGTAATCATTAAACTACACGAGCTATTTAACAGTTTCTTTCCAAAACAAGATTTGTATTAGATAATTCTGCCAAATTTTTGGTTAGAATAAATGTGCTTGGGTCACATTTAAGAGAGACTAGGCTGAGTTATGACGTTTATAGGCTAGACATGTTAAATACATTTGAGATTATCTTCAATTTATGTTGGATATCTTGGACACAACAGTATTGTAATTTAAGGAGGAACTCTACATACATAATATATTGACCATACAATTTTGTCATTTTACTATATCACTATATTACATATGATTGATGCATATACACTGTATATGATAGAATGTATCTGTATATAGACAGAGACATAGACTTTATGCCATGCACTGAGGATGAACAAGGAGAACCCTGTAATCTGACTCCACTTACAGTTGAGAGGAATGACAAAATGTGTCAATAGTAGCAATGGACTGTGTTGGCTAGCTCTGATCAATGGGGATACATGCTGCACCTAAGCCACAAAATGGTGTAAGAGTAGTTGTGTAAATTATTTTCCCTGAGTAGATGCAACACATACAGTATCTACTTACCCCAGATACAGAACTCAGGACAGCCTGAAGTAGAGACGCTGTCAAACCAGTGAATTTTATTGGGATTACTTAGAGGAAGGGGTAAATCATAAGAAGAGAAACTTCTGAAAGACAGCTGCATCACCAAAGCCCACCCCAGGGGGACTGAAATGCTCATAAAAGTTGGGAACACTGAGGACCCTGCAGACCATTCAGGAAGCTCAACAGGTAGAGACTGTCGTTTTCAGTGACTCAGTTGGTCTCAGCCTCTTCCAGGCAGCTTGGCTGGCCTGCTTAGAGGTTTGTCTTGTCTCAAAGTCATCTTTGCAGCTTGGCTGTCTCAGCCTCTTTAAGTCACTAAGCTGGGTTCAGCAGTCTTTACTGTTTATTCTTGTGGAGGTGGGATAGTGAACCTAGTCAATTTTGGTGACTTCCTGAGTCTGATTTTGGTTGTTCATTTTTTGTTTAGAGGTGCTTTTCTACTGCCCCGAATGTTTTTATCTTGGAGGGAACCATTTCACAAAAGAATGAAGTTGCCAGGCAGTGGTGGCAGATGCCTTTAATTCCAGCACTAGGGAGGCAGAGGCAGGCAGATCTCTGTGAGTTTGAGGCCAGCCTGTTCTACAAGAACTAGTTCCAGGACAGGCTCCAAAAAGTACAGAGAAACCCTGTCTCAAAAAACCAAAAACAACAACAACCACAACAACAAAAACCAAACAAACCTGGTTTTATCATTAGACTCCATTAGCTAAGGCAGAGTTTCAACATACTGAATTCTCCATTTCCTATATAGTCTGCATAACTGAACAACCATGAGGTCAGCCTGGGTATTACTCAGTTTGGGTTGGCTACACACATTTTGGTTAAGTTAGAGCATGTGTCACTGTTAACCTCTGTTGAGAGACAATTCTCTCTTTGCTGTTTACTAGTTAAGTGATTCATCTGTACCGTGAAACACGGTAATACCTGGTGGCTATCTCTGTAAGAGAGGGAAAATGTTACCGTGCAATTAGCATGGTTCCATGCTCCAAGTTTTGTGCATGGCACAGTTCCATGTGTGTGCAGATAAAGACCACCAATGTCAGGGAGTCATGGAGAAGGGGTCACGCTCCTGATGTTTTCTCATGCAAAGTCAAATATGAACACAAAAGTTTCCTGTGACTGTTTGTTCTTTCTATAGTTCCCTTAAAAAGGGCTAAGTTTTGGGCTGCATAAAGAAAGAAGCTTAGGGACTCCCTTATTATGGCTGGTTGGAGCCTCTCTGGGTTATACAGAAGACATTTTAGAACCTTTATTCTAACCAGTATAGGATCAATTATCCAGCTCACTGTGCACCCCAAGTGAGCTTAGAATTCCCTCTCCAGCCTCCAAATGCTGCTTCTTTCTTTAGGAGATATTACACTGCCCCCCCCATCATATGTTTGGTGGCAATCAGAGAACGCTGTGTGGAAAGGAACTGGAATTCAGCCTTAAACTTAAGTCACCCTTACCAGGCATTGATTTAAAAGCACTAGACTAAATATTTCCCTGGGGTCAGGATGGCACATAGATTATCACATTCCTTCATGGGCTTTGTAAAAAGCCTCCTGGGAAGCCCTTTGCAGCGAGGTCACCCATCTGTTATTGCCAAAATGGCAATACACTGAAAATAGAGATTTTGTGTTTTTAATATAAAACTCGACTCCTTTTATGTGTACACTGGAGCACAAACTGAGTGGGATATTTCTTTGCAAAAGATAGCTTCCACTATTTTACAGTGAAGTTTTTTTTTTTAATGTTGTCTTGCATCACTAAGGCTTTATTCTGAGGCCTTTGCCTTTTAAACTTAAAAACGAATTGAACTAGGGAAGACAACTTCTCCACGTCTTTGGATCATGATACTCAGGCAGGTGTCAAGGGCCAGTGTTTCTTCTATTAAGGTAATCCATATCTGTTCATGTCCCCTGCACCCAGAGAAAACGACACTGCATCCTTGATGAGTAAGTTGTGTTTTCCTGTAAGAGGAGAGACAGTGGGCAAGACAGAGAAACAAGTCATGTTCAGAAGCTCATCTGAAATTAAAGGAATGCCATGAGATGTGACATCCTTAACTTCTTCACTACTCAGTAATTGTTAATTAGATTAATTACTGTCTGGTGAGCGGAGCTGCAAACTTTATTTTCCCACACTTAGATGCGAGGTCAGCACCTCTGCCTGCTAGGGGCTGGTCTTAGGGTCTCAGAAGCAGCTGAAGGAGGACCTATAGCCCTTAAGGTTACCGCAGCCACTGGTAAAAAGGAAAAGAAAGGTCTCAAAAGCATTCAAGGGTCTGCGCTTCTGCCACCAATCCACTTGTCAATTAAATGAAGGGATACCTTCCAGCCGCAGTCCCCACTCTTCCAAAGCATCTCAATGAATGGCTGGAGATCTTATCCCTTCTAAGAAATGAATAATATTTTCTCTGTTGCACTCAATTGCTGTTACTAGTAATTCACTCTGTATCGATCTCAAGTCCATATTTCTTACTGTTTAGATGGGGAATTATCACACGCTATTAAAATGTCACTAAGTTTCAGAGGCCCTTTCCATCCCTGGTCCAGAGGCCAAGTTCATCGTTGTGAGCATAGCAGGATTTGGTATTTAAACCTGACTTTTATCTCTTAATTTCTTGTTCCTTTCTTACCATGTGGAGACTGTTTTATTATCTGGGGCAGAGGAAGAAGACATGGTGCGTAAACATAACCGAAAGACAGAGTATCTCTGTGGAGAAGCTTGCCAAATTACCTTATTCTGATATATTTTTCCTGGACTTGGAAACTTATAAAAAAGAACCTTGTTTAAAAGGCTTCTTGATAATGAGATTTCTTTCTTCAATTTTGTCCAAAATGTAGACAATGTGAAAAAGGGAGACTTAAAAATTGTATCACATTTCTCCCACTTATTCATGCAGCATGTATTTATTATAGAGGATGTAGACAGGTCTGAGAAGCACAGCTAAGAAAATAAAGTTGGTCCACTTATGTGCTGCTGTAATTAACCTCTGTATTTTAACGTGTAGAGCACCTTTTATGTTTGGAGTGCCACTTTAGGGAGTACTACCTAGTGGCCAAGGGACCCTGTGCTGTGCGCTCCTCTCTTTCTTGGGTCATATTGTTAATATTAAAGATGATCTACATGGAGAATCCATCATGGGGTCTAGCATGATTGAAGCCTTTGATTTGTGCAGTTGCTAGCACATGCTTTTCTTTGAGCTTAAGAGTTCTTCCTTCCCTCAGCAGGCACACAACTGCTTGTGTATGACAATGACTTTCAAGCATTGGGCCAACAAGCCAGAAAAGGTAGAGCGTACATTATATATATTTCGTCTATTGAGCACCTGAATTTAAGGCACTTGTCGCACAACTGTACTTTATTGAGTTGCGGAAATTTATAATGTTGCATAAATCATAGATCTGAATAGGAAATGGGGGTCGATTGTTTCCAGGCAGCTGAGAGTGATTCCACAGCATCTCAGAAGCAGCATGATGTTACCATCCAGGATGCAAAAGCTCAACTTGGCTTTGAACACAAACCTCTCATTAGAATGGGAAATAAAAGCAAACTTCAGGCATAGCCTTGCCCAGTGGGCCAGTTATAGCAAAGAGACCGGATGAGGAAAGAGCTCTCCAGTCAAAGTCAACACCCACACCTTGAATGCTAACAGAGGTCTTGCTCAAAGCACCAGTTTAAGGAGATTTGAACTGTTGACCCAGGCAACATGAAGCAGCAACTCTGCCCAAATTTCTGGAAAAGATTTTGTCCTGGTGGGTGGAATCAGATTGACCACAATGTGCAGCTAGCTAAGACCCCCAGGGAGGCTAGTTCTTGTTCTTTGCCTTTGAGGTGAGAGGAAGTATCCAAGTACCCAAGTTGTAATGATTATCTCTTAATACTAACCTGGGGAAGCAGAGTACAATTACCTGGGTTGAAACAAAGCCAAGACCTTGGGTTAATGCCTTTGCTTTTGTAAGATGTGTCAAGGGGCTGTTAATGATTGCCCTCTGGGTTAGAACCTAGTTTTGCAAGGAATAAAAGACTAAAAGAAGTGAGGATGTTCAGCCAGAAAGAAAGCAGGCTTAGGGGTTCCAACTTTTCATCAGGCCTGACTTTGTTATTCACTCAGAAGGACAAGCATCAGCACTGAGGTTACCCTGAAGGCCTTTCTGATCTACTCCAAATAGGGACCTTTCTGAAGCTGGTCTTCAGTGTTGCTGTTGAGATAAGAGTGTTCTGTTTTACAGTACAGACAGATAATACTACCAGGCTGGTTGACTTGGTATGAGATATGACATGATTTCCAAGAGTCATGGCCATAGGACCTAGTGGCTGTAGTGAGCCTGAATCAAAAGCAGTCAAATGTATCACCCATCTCTCCTATCTGGGCAGCAGAGCTCTTTCTCCCATAATTCAGTAGTACCCTTATGTAATATGTCTCATTCTTTCTTGCTCATGAATTTAACTAAGTGCTAGTTTCGTATCACTTGGAGATTTTTTTTAACCCAAATTATAGCCATATGTTTGTCTTTTCAACACATCTTCAACGATTTAGGTTCTGGGCTAGAAAAAAAAATATTTACACTCTGCTGGGATCCAGAGAGGTGAGCAGGCAGTTTCATTTTATAGATGAAAAAGCCGAGGCTAGCATTATTGAACAGTTTGCCCAAGATATATAGCTAATATGTGGTGGGCCTGGAGCAAAAGCCAGCCGTGACCTTTCAACTGTTATCAGAAAGGAAATGGCTGAGGGATCTTAGCTGCTGTTTCTCCCACACCATGTGCAGTGAGAAATGAGAAGCTCACATCTCTGTGCTAAGGCTTTATGGTATATTAAGTTTTACTTCTGTGTGAGACTTGCATGCTTATGACATCTCTCTTCAACAGCGCTGCCCTGGAGTCTGTTCCCTCTGTCCTCTCCAGTGTTCACAAGACCCTTCTTTCCTGACCCCTGTACATGCTGTGTTCTATATCCCAGGCATGCTCCATCTCCCTTGGTCTGGATTCATCGTGTTTATCCCCTAGTAGCCTTCCCCCATTTGCTGACCTCACCCTACCTCCTGCGGATGTCTTTTTGATTTAGGGCCAAAGCTTTTGCTCCCTGGTCAGAAGGGGCCCCCTCTGGGAGGGGCTGAGTTTCTCATTCTGCTTTTTGGCAGCCTGTGGGGTTGCTTCTTAGCAATGACATGCCTCTCTTCACACCACACCTCGTTTGGTGCCTTTATTTTCTCATTTCTTTCCTAAGTCTTGGCAACCAAGCAGCACCTCAATACAGTTATAAACGTCGACCACAAGTGGCCTCTGATGCTTTCCAGGTTTGAAACTACTGCGCTTTCTCACTTTTTTCTCCCTCTGAGGCTAAATGTCATCCCCAAAACAGCCCTAGAGGGACTGGTAGAGTACTGACCATACAGAGGAGACTCCATTCTGGAAGCAAGCTTCTTGAGCCATAAAACTGCAAGAGAAACAAAGAGGAGCCAGTTTTCCATGGCATTCATGGCCATGCACACATTTCTTTATTCGACAGACACTTAGGAACCGTCAGCTTCTTAATGGGGCAGACATGGTGGTGTCTTCCAGGACTGTGATGTGCAATAAGGCATGACAGAATAATAAATGTCATCGTGTGGCTACTTCAACCAGAGTAAGAATTAGGACTGGTGGCAAGCACACTTCAAGATCGGGCTAGAGGCAGAGACCAGTAAACAGTTTGGGGAGAGGAGGCACTCGGCAAAGGGAATCTCAGGAGGTGATAAAAGCAACTATGAGACCCCAGGGTACACACACACACACACACACACACACCCTACCCCCACCACAAGCACACTGGGGTGGGGAAAGAAAGCATTTGGGAAAAAGAGAGACAGGGATAGAGATAAAATGGTTAAACACCAAAGCAAGAGGGTTTTCTAAGCAGTGATTCTCAACCTTCCTAATGCTTTGACCCCTTAATACAGTCTCTCATGTTGTAGTGACACTCAATCACGAAATTATTTTCTTTGCTACTTCATAGTGGCAATTTTGCTCTGCTTAAGAATCTTAACATAAATATCTGTGTTTTCCAGTGGTCTTGGGCAACCCCTGTGGAAGAGTCATAAACGTCAGGTTGAGAAACCACTGTTCTAAAGGTTTTGAGCAGATTTCTGTTGGAGCTGGGGGAACAATTAGGGAGCTGTATCCATTCAGGGAAGATAGAAGAGGTCCCATCTTGTTGTGGCAGTGGGGTTGGGAAGGGTAGAAGCTCTCCAGAGGTTGATGGGTAATTGGACATACACATTCTTAAAAGACTCTATTCCCATCTGAGGCAATTTAAAATCATGAATGGGGCCATTTAGTGAGACAGGCAGGATAGGTGAGTGTTGGTCTGATGTAGAAAAATCATCCTTTGGACTTGAATAGTCATTTGTCTACTGAAGACATTTGTGGACATGTTGGCCCAATCTTAGTAGATAAGACCGGATGTTTGATAGTCTGCAATGAACATTTTCTATCCTTATCTAGCCCACATCTCTTGGAGAACAAGTGTCTGAAGACTCAAATATCAAGACAAATCCAGATGTTCTCAGGATCTGGATGAGGCAAGAGGGTCCCAATAACACAGGCCCTTCCTATTTAGGGTACTGAGAGAAGATAGAGTTCTTGCTTCCTGTAGAACATGCTTGATTGGCAATGTGCTTGACCCTAAAGCAGACACATTTGGCAATGCACATCTCTAAATACTTTCATTGTTTCTTGTGACTTTTACAATATCCCTGGAAGACATTTTTCCCTTCTATCTAAATGGCTCAGGGAAGATGGGGACTTACTGAAGACCATTTGTCTCCAAACTGATAGAGCTGGGATAGACATCAAGGCCTTCTTAATTTCCCATGCTCATCATACCTCACGTGGCACTGCCATTATGAAGAGCTGGATCTGCTCTCCAGAAATCCTTGGGTTCTAGAGGCATAGACACAGTAATTGGGAGCTTCTATCTTATGTTCACGTTTTTCCATGTTCCCTAAGGATTGATTACGATTGATTACATCACAGTAGAGTACCCTGGGGGACCTACACATCTCTTTGGAGACAGATGACAGCAAAGTTCAAGGATGAATTAGCCTGCCCAGAGGCAAGGTAGGAATTTGACTTTAGATGAGTTTAACTCAAACTGTTCGATTATTTTTGAATATTAAAGACAGAAAGAAAGAAACGTTGAGTCACAAAGAAAATGAAAACTTAATAATGATAAGTAGGGAGGACTTGCTGTTAGTTTTCTTAATTTAATATTGAGAAAAATATTTTTATTGATCATAAAACAATGCATTCCATTGCAGAAAATTTAGAAACATGGGTGGGCATGAAAATGAATACGTTTTAAATTTTATTTGTATAAAACTGCATACATTTGCTTTTTTTTTTTAGTTTTTGCTTCTCTAAAACTTAGAAGCGGGAGTTTCACTAAAGGAATAGAAAGGCAACACACAATTTGACTACTAAACTTAGGCATGTTTGTGCTTACGTGTCAGGAATTAGATGAATAAACAGACACACAGACTAATGGAGACATGTATGTGCCTGTGTTCCCATACATAGTGAGAATTGCAGAGAAAATCAATGGGTACAGCAACGACTGAGGCTACTCACACTCCCCTTTCCTTTCCCAAGAGACTACAAATAATTCCTGGTGAGTTCTTTGTTTTGTTTTTGTTTCTCATGGATCTGGGATACTTTTCTTCTTAAGCGCCCCCCCCTTCCCAGGGTGGGAAGCATCAGTTTGTGCAATGTGCGTGCCACGGAGTTGATGTGGTTCGGTCCATGTTGTGTGTGTATTCCTATCGTAAGCCGGAATTGGGTGCCCTTGCCTTAGGAGAGCAGCTCCTCCCTCATAGCAGCAATGTTGTTGTGTCGTGATTTGCCCTGGTGTGGGGTCTGTGCACAGACAAGCTCAAAGCAAAGCATTCCCTGGTGGGCTGGCTGACTCCTGTGGCCTACTTCTTATTATGTGACCTTGGACATCTATTTTTCATTTTGAGAGGCCCCCTCCGGAGAATGCTACAGGTACAAAGTTGGTGGGCACAGTGTGTGTAAGCTTTGTCACTGGTCTTCTTGTGTGCATTGATATTTCCCTAGTGCATCACACCTTTTCCCCCTAGATTTCCAAATCACTTCTTTATTTTTAATGGCAGTGAGCTACCAAATCTGGCACACATGAGAATCCACTTTTCTTTGAATTGAAAAGAAGGAAGATACCACGCGTGAGCTTTCATCACTAATTTGCTTTTTACAAACTATGAAATCACCTGGTCATTGCAGTCCAAACAGGCATCCCCTTCCAGTGAAGGACTTAGGCTGTGGAATACAAATCACTCGGGCCAAGTATAAGGGATAAAATTTTTGTGTATTCCCACCTTCCTCATGCAGACCCAGGTAATGCGGGAGCAATGTCAGCCTAGGAGTACGGGAGCTGTGAGAAACAGTGATGCTCGGTCCTCTTATTTTGGTTTTTATTTTAATTTAGTTTTCGCTGCATTTTTCCCTTTAATTGTGAAGGTGTGTCAACCCAGCATGAACTGTATCACTAGTGTTTGAGTCCTCAGATTCCCAGCTTAGCGTTTTGCTCCCAACATAACAGGACAATACTGTGGGGAATTTCAAGTGTGCTGGGCCTTGGAGCCAATACGTCCTCTGTCCTCTTCAAATCTCAGGGTGGAGCTTTTCTTGAGGTGTCATGATGCTGGTCCCTTTCCCTACAACTCACACTGAGATCCAAACTGAGATTCTTGTTCCACATCATAGGAAGTCTCTCTGCTAGACAGTCACCTACCTCTGAAGAAGCCAGAATAATACAATATCTTAAGATTCCCCAAGAGGTAGAGAACACGAATATTTTACAGAGGAAGATACTGATTTGCTAGGATGCAAACACCACTGATCAGCCAGAATAATACAATATCCTACGATCCTCAAGAGGAAGAGAACACAAATATTTTACAGAGGAAGATACTGATTTGCTAGGATGCAAACACCACTGATCAGCCAGAATAATATAATATCCTAAGATCCCCAAGAGGTAGAGAACACAAATATTTTACAGATGAAGATACTGATTTGCTAGGATGCAAATACCACTGATCAGGTAGTAGAACAAAGAGGGTTTGGATCCGTTCCATCTTGACTAAAGGTCAGAGAGTTCAAACATATTCTCCCTCCTCAAGGACGAACAACAAGATGTTTGACCAAAGGTGTGGTTACTATATGCTTTGCTCCTCAAAAGCCAAACAACAGGATGTTTGACTTAGGGTGTGGTTACCAGTTGTTTTGAGATGTAAGGAGGTAGTTAGGTTTTCGAGTTCTTTGCATTATGGAAGACTTGTGTGTGTGTGCACGTGCATGCACACACACACACACACACACACACACACACACACGCCCCCACTTTGATTGGGGTATATAAAGACTGCTGGTAATGAACTCAGGGCTTTTGTTACAGTGATCACTGGAAGCCCTTCCAACTCTATCTTCTGTCTCTTGACTATTTCTCTCCTCTCTTCACACTCTCCTTCTCAGGAATGCATATACCAGATGGGCTGGACCCGATGAAGTTTTAACAAAAGTTTCTGCTTCTTTACAAGAATATCCAATAGTTTCTGCAAATGGTCTCTGTCATTTATAGTTTTATACCAGGCTTTACACTAATATCTCCACACTGGTTATTTAGTTTAATTCCCACAATACATGCAGAAATAGATTCTAGTCTTCGGCATTTGCTTATGTTTCAAGAATTAAGTAAATAGATAAAACATAGATCAGTTTAGATGTTTATACCCCAATACCCCAGCTCTACCATAATGAAAAGGAGCTCTCTTCTTTTTTTTTTTTCTTCTGTGATGTATGACCCTAACAGTTTCTTCATTTTGGCTGCACTCTAAGGTAAGGTACTAGAGATATTCATGTTGATGAACTTCTCATCCTAATATGTCTTCTACAAAATTATCATTTTGTTCATCAGCTTCTGCAAAACAATTTAGATTGGGTTTCTATAAGTGCAGTTAAGATTAAACTATGAAGTAAAATGTCAGTTTTAGAGGCTGCTTAGTCATTGGTGTCGTCCAGATATCTGGATTCATAGACTTTACTATTAATGTTCATATACTTGCTATCATCAAGGCAGGACACAGAGCTCAACCGGATGAGATGGCATCCTTTGACCACTCAGTGTCATCTTTGGAAGGACCATGGTGTATGTCTGGTCTGACATCCTTAAGCAATTACCATCTTGAGCTGAACATCTTTTTGCTTTGATTTTGCACATTCCCCAAACATAGGCAGTTGTGGGGTTGAATCTGTCCAATAGCTCTTCAGGAAGAGGAAGGACCAAGAGCCACATCAAAAGAGATTGTGCATTAGGAACTTCCAAATGCTAACTCTTAAATCATCCTGACAAATTGCTTTTCTGCTTGTTTCCCTTGTGCTCCCCGAAGCTCAGTGATGGATAGTTATTGCTGGAGAGAGAGGACCTTATGAGATCAACCTAGTTGCTAGGATGATTGAGGGCATCTGTTTTTCACAAGGTCTTGTTTTAAGAGTGTTGACAATAGCACAGCATTTCAAGTTTTGATGGAGAACCTCTTGACTTAGATCTTGAAGACGGCTGGCTACTACCATGAAGATGTTTGTGAAAGGGTAGAGAAATTTACCCAGAATTCCACTTCTCACTTACTAAACAGGTATACTCACTGGGACCAACACAGAATCACCCTTAATAGTTTTTACTTCAGACAAATTTGTTAATAATGAGGCTGGTGATGGTGAATATCCCATGTCACTATTCCTGGGGATGTCTTCATTGCTTTCTTACAGTGGCCAGAAGAAAATATTTTCCTGATTTTCACAAATCCATTTAGTTCTAGGTGACAGTGTAAGTAAGAGCCACAGTCATGTGTCGTGGCTGCTCTTCACTGACAAACTTGATGAGGTAATACCTGAGGAATACACATTTGGGCATATATGGGTCGGAGTTTTCCCAGAGTTTCAAATGAAGGGGAAAAGGCTCTCTCTGAATGTGAGTGGCACCATCGCATGGGCTGGAGATTGAACAGAAAGAGCAAAGAAGAAAGGAATTGAGTACCAGCATTCATCTGTCTCTGCTTCCTGATGGTGACCAATGCTTGATGCTCTGGCTGCCATGAGTTTTCTCCTTAATGGATTGGACTTTCAAACCATGAGCTAGAACAGAGCCAGAACAAACTCTTCATTTCTTGAGTGGCATTTAGCTGGCACGTTGTCAACACAACAAGAAAAGTAACTAGTGCACCATCCCTATAATCT
Source organism: Bramus lutescens (assembly GCA_001685075.1). Lineage (NCBI taxonomy): Eukaryota > Metazoa > Chordata > Mammalia > Rodentia > Cricetidae > Bramus > Bramus lutescens. The sequence goes on along the minus strand of LOEQ01000445.1, from coordinate 118,549 downwards.
GTCTTGTCTTTGACACTCTCTAGGTGCCAAGGTCCTGCTTCCTCTTGCCTGTACTCACGTTAATAAGGACATGGTATTTTGTTCCACTTATTAAAAACAGAACGTTCATTTTTCATTTTACCTGTTTCCAATCAATCACAGAGTTTACATAATCTTCATAATGAAAATAATAAAACAACCTTTAATTCCAGGACTTTGAAAATCCCAATAACATTCTCCACAGAGGTATTATTTGAAATCAAATGCATACACTTTCTCCTTTGTTACCTTTACAGTCTCACACATTTTTAAAATGCAGAAAATGTCCGCTTCATTATACAATCCAATATTTCCCCTTTCTTCCTGGATATCTAACCAATCTTCTGGGGGTGGCACTTTATTTCTAGCTATGATAAAGAATGGCTTTTTAAAAATGAAATTTGGATGGCAGAAGTTGGGTCAGCAGAGGTGTGCCCTTGAAGCGGATATTGGAGTCCAGCAGCTTCCTGTCTCTCTCCTTCCCGGCATTCTTTGCTGCACACTTTCACCACGATGTTTGTGCTGCCCAAAGTAACAAGTCCAAGGGACCACAAGTGGGGATCCCTGAGTTTTGTGCTTTTTAAGTTGATTATATTTTTGTCACAGTAAGAGAAAACTGACTTATGCTGAGTTGAGGCAACAATGAGTTGCAATGAAAAAGGCGAATGGGTAATGTTGTTCTTGACTTGAACAGAAATATCAGGCCTATAACTTTCTTCCCATAAATTTACACCTGAGAACTTTTTAGTCATTTTTAGGGGAGAGTCCCATCTCTCTGAAGTAGAAATGCTACGTCTTCAATACGAGTGGAGAAAGCCATACTATGACAAATGATTTCCATAAAATGCCGCCTGACTTGGCAATATTTGTATACTGTACTATATGCTATCCAAAATATTGTCCCTTTAACTACTTACATTTTCCTTTTTTGTTATGAAAGCATTTCACAGAATATCAAAGATGGTGCCGCATCCGTAAGAATACACTGCCCATTTTTGTAAAGATCACAATGCAGGGAGTAGTTGGTTTTCTAGCCTCTTTGGCTTCCCTCCTAGTGGAATCCGGATTTCCTGTTTCTTGCATCTCCCCAGCACCTGGCGTGGACACTGAACACAGTGCTTTCCAAACACAGGTTGAAAGCACAGATAACTGAAACAAAAAGTTGAGAAGTCTGGAGAGTTATTTTTCTGGGCTATTACCTTATGTGTTCAGATCTTCACCACTATGATCTTAATGCCTATGTCTCCTCGAAAGTTCTTCTGTTAAAACCTAATCACTGGTGTCTCATGACTGGGAGGGAGGGATTTGGTAGATGATTAAGCCAAGCCATGGGAGTTGAGCTCTCATAAATGGATAATGTTTTAAAAAGAGAAATGCCAGGTCATTCTATGGTTCCGATAGCTGTGTGAAGAAAGGGACTGTGCAAGAGGGTCTCATCAGACACCAAACCCCAAGTCTGCCCTACCTTCATCTTGTACTTTCAAGTCTACAGAAGTACAAGTATAAATTTTGGTTCTTTCAATGCTACTCAACTTATAATATCTTGTCATAGAAGCCTAAGTGTACAAAGACCAGTGTAAACTAAGACTGAGGATCAAAAGTAGTGACAAGGATGAGATGAAGGGGACTGCTTCCCGCAGAGCCTCTGTTTTCTAGCAACAAATCATTGTTCTTGTTTCCTGTCAGATGTTTCAAGATAGAATGACTGGAACAAGGCTGTTTCTTTTGGAATATGATGACCTGGGAGAAATAAATATCCTTTAGGAATTTATTGGAAGGGCAGCTTTCAACCAGTGTTTGCTTTGGTTGATTTTTAGGAACAAAGATGTACTTAATCTCAATACATGATATGGGATTTCCCTCTTTATGCTGTGATTACCATTAATGAATAAAGAAACTGTTGATAGGGCAGAACTTACGTAGGTGGCAGTCGGGGGGGGGAGGGACTGGACTGAATGCTGGGAGGAAGGGTGGAGTCAGACACAATGAACCACCGGAGGTAGACATGCTGAAACTTTGCTGGTAGGCCATGACTTTGTGGTGATATGCAGATTAATAGAAATGGGTTAAATTGAGATGCAAAAGTTAGCCAATAAGAAGCTAGAGCTAATGGGCCAAGTACTGTTTTAAATAATATAATTTCTGAGTGGTTATTTTGGGGCTAAATGGCTGGGAACAAACAAGCGGACCTTCCTCCAACAAATACAACTATGATTCATAGGACTATAGTATAGAGCTATACGTTGTTTAGCTATTTGAATTATCTTGGTTTTTAAGTAGTAAATTCAAAATGGCATAATTTTATTTCAAAGTCTTACTATTGAGTGGCAATTAATACCTTCTCCTAAGATCTCTGTATTAAGGGTAACTTAATTTATGAAGGAGGACCTTGGCCTTTCCTGTATTTCTTAAGTGTCAGTCTATGCATTAAGAAAGTTGACTACAGCAGGGTCCCAGAATGCCATATGTTTCCTCTGAGCCAAGTCTCTTTGGAAGATGTCAATTAAAACTGCATCGATTTATTTTAGATATGCTAAAGCAGAGATCCTTTTTTTCCTCTCTTTTTGCCTCTTAAAGTTTCATCCATAAAAATGATGTACAAACCATGAGCCTTGGAGCCTTTGAATAACCTTGACATATAGTTATACCTGGACCAATGGGGACAGGGTTGCATAGGCCTTGGCAATTGTATGCTGAGGTGGAAGCTTTCCTCTTGATGGTGGTTTTAGGGCCCATCCTCAGCCTATATGCAAATTTTATTTGGAAGCATCATCAGAAGTCCAGAAGGAAATATGAAAAATTTAGGACATAGTTTTTATGTACAGCATATGCTCAAAATATATTATCAGTTTTTGTAGCTACATGTGGCAGATTTTATGCTCATAAAATAAAAAAAGCACATGTGTGAAAGTCTGATGTTATTATTTTTGGTTTGTCTTTCTATTGAGAAGTTGCTGTGATGTTTATAAATACCTCCAAACAAATAGCTCAATGTGAGTTTTCTGTGAATAGCGATTGCTTGAGAGAGAGAAAAGGGGAATAATCTGAGCAGGGGCAGCTTTGCTTCCTAGGCAGACTTGGTTTGAGTAAATACAATATATCAGAAGTTGTAAAAATAGACCCACTCCCTCTCCACTTCCGTGTCACACGAAGAGCTAGTCTTTGCTGCATATTAAGTTTTATGGCCAAGTAACAGGCTTAGGGAAAGAGTGATGCAGGGCTTTGGTGATGGGGCAATAGGTGGCTCTCACTCTGGAAGAACAAGGAGAGAAATTTGTTTTTAAATCTAGAGATTGATTTTATGTTTAACTCCACAGTTTTTTATCACCAACAAAAAGAAGATCTAAGTTAACAAAACTTTCTTTCTGGTGGGTTGATTAAATCCCATCAAGAACTTCTGAGGGTTGAATAAAACCACAGTCTACTTATTGGTGGTAGAAGGCTTTGTAGGGTGCAGCTCAGTTATTCACTTTCTATAGTATCTCAAGAGAAAAGTGGAAATAATGGGATTTAAACGTTGGGAGGAAATTTTATTTCCTCGGAGGGCACTCACCACCATGACATCGTTCTTTTTATTAACATCCCTCTATTTAAGATGGAAGTTGGTGGAAATCAGTGGTTTCATTGGCAATAGAAGCAAAGAAGTACAGTTCTTTTCTAGAAGTGGCTGGAATCATTGCACCACATCAAGAAAACAAACCAGCCTCCTGTTTGTGGGCAAGAGAGACTTGGGTACTGATGAGTGGGCAGAAAGGAAGCTCTTCAGGGATGCCGAGTTTGGGGGGCCTAAAAGTGAAGTACAGTGTTGGGCTGGAGCTCCCAGTTCAATGCATGCTCTACTTCATGAGGAAAAGATCAGCCTTAGCTTGTGGGACTCGATGACAATGTAGTGAACTAACTTTGAACCTGGACTTCCCATGGCAGCTCAGAGGCTATTATACTGTTTGGTCTTCCCAGCAAAGTAGATGGTACCTCTGCTTTATAGGCAAAAGGTCCTGTGACCAGTCCATCACAGTTCCCACAGAAACTAGACTTTTCTCCCCAAATTTGTTCTAAGATACTGCAGTTCTGTACATCATCAGGTCAGAGGGGAATGGAGCTGGCTTTTGTGCCCATCCACATCAATTTGTCACGATCTGCCTTACACACAGCCATTTGTAATTTGGAGAAATTAGGGTTTAGAACTAGCTCCAGATGACTCACTGAATCAGGTTAAGGTGCCCCTCTCTCTAGATTTGCAAATCAGCTGGGTTTGGCAAGGTCAAGATTGAGGCCAATGCTTAAAGTTCAAAAAATTGATCACAGTCTGCCAACATATTCCCTAATTATGGGTTCAACAAATCATTCACAGCTTTAAACTAACCTTCAGTTTGGGGGGAAGGGCTTTTAGTACTGTAAAATTGAATCATTACAAGAAAATTCTTGGGATGGGATGCACCTTAGTGGTGGAGTGCTTGCCTAGTCTGCCTAACATATACAAAGCCCTGGATCCCATCCCAGCACTGTAAACACAGAGCTCAATGAAACAGTTGTATACACCTTGACTGTATTACCCATACTGTGAGTAGCATAGCATTTTGGCTTTTGTTACTTTTTATATTCATCAAGTAATTGTTATTACTCTAAAAAGTGAAAACAATGTAATTATTCATCCCATATCAAAATTATTGTTTTAAATCTGTATCATAATATTTTCATAGTTGGTCGTGTCATAAAATAGCAACCATTTTTAAAGAAGGACTATTTTTGCACAATTATTTCGAATTCTTCAGATATTTATGCAGTTTCATGGATGAATTATTTATGTACATCGAATAGAATCATCAGGACAATTAGACAGTGAACATATTCAGTGCTCTGAAGAGATTGCCCATGTCTTTCAGATTTCTTCCTTTTGCTCCTTTCCACACGTCTATCCCTTAGGAAACTCATTTTCTATTAGTGCATGCTGTCTTATATTTACTAGAATACTATGGAAATGAAATCCTACATTTGGAACTCCTTTTTCTTGTTTCATTTATTCAGTATAACTATTTTACTCAATAACATATATTATTATTCCTTTTTGCTATTATGCAGTATTCCTTTCAATGATATGCCATTTTTCCCATTATTTTTAATTTTATTGTCAGCTTAGGTCTTTGAATAGCCATAAACCTACTTTGTCTTAAGGAATGACCAAAGAGTGAAATTGCTGGATTTTCATTTTCAACATATTGCCAATTTTTTTCTTCAAAGTAGTTCTATTCTCTCATCTTCTCATCAGAATTGTGGAGCCTTCCAAAGACAGGCCAGCATTGGATTAGTCTGTCTTTAAACATATCCAGTTGTCTAGATTCATGAATATCTTCTAGGTACAATCTAAATTTGCATGTACTTGATGACTATCAATGTCAGGCAAATTTTCTTGTCGTAGTCATAACTTACTATACTTTTGGTGAAGTATTTTTTCAAATATCTGCATTTGTGGAAGGTATCTCAGTGGTAGAGCTTGTCTATAGCAGTCCATAAGATTGTGACTTTGATCCCCAACACCACAAATCTTCATTCACCTTGCCTGCACACACACACAAAATATCAAGTACACTAAAAATATTTTCCCATTTGATTATGTTCTTAAAGGTGTTTATGTTCTGGATGCAAGTAGATTACAGATGGGATTTGAGAATACTTCTCTAGGAGAACCAGGAGAGCTATTAGTCAATGAGTGGGGTTTATAAAGAAATGATTTCTCCCTATTTCTTCCTGTATTTTCAGTGTCTTGCTTTTATCTCCTCTCTAAAACATTATAAGTACAACTTGGCAGTGGTAGCACACACTGTTAATCCCAGCACTTGGGAGGCAGAGTCAGGCGGATCTCTCTGAGTTTGAGGCCATTCTGGTCTACAGAGTGAGTTCCAAGATAGGCTCCAAAACTACAGAGAAACCTTGTTTCAAAAAAATTTACAAAAACAAAGCAAAGCAGAGCAAAGCAAAACAAAACAAAAACATTATAAATATGTATGTTAAGCAATTCACATAGCATAAATCCTAAAGAATGAAATATGTGGGTTTGTATATTAAAAACCATAAGTGGAAGGCTGGGCACTGTGGTCCATGATGGCAATCTCAGTGTTTGAGATGTATAGATGAGTCAGTCTGCATAACAAGTTCTAGGTCATTCAAGGCTACAGTGTATATTAAAAATAACTTCAAAACAGTAAGTGAGGGAAATATCAGAACTACAGATCCACACTTGAGCCAGTAGCATGTGAGTCAGTATTCCACAATCATTTCATAGACATTGTCTTGAACCACAAAAATAGTTGTTTTTTTTTAACTCATTTTCACCATTAGAAAAACACACACCCTTGAATTCTAGTGCTTACAGTCTTCAGGCACAGCTGAGTCACTTGAGGATCAGGTGACACTGCTGGTCTGTCAGCTGTCTGTTTCTAATCTTAAAAGTATCAAGATTTCAGACCTTCACCAACTAGAGGTAGGATGGCTCTTCCTTACTCTGTTGTAAAAGGGAGTCCTTTAAAGAAGGCACTACATAGAAAGTTGGAATTTGGTTCTCTTTCTGGGCCCACGAGAGGTAGTATCACTCTCTGTGGAAGATTAGCAGCTGTAGCAGGGAACTTTAGACTCCAGATTCTAAGTTCTCAAAGGGAGCCACTAATAATTTGCAAGGGGCCAGGTCTCTAAGCTGTTGCGCTTGGTAGGCTGGGTGCATTAAATCCATTGTCAACTCAATGGTGTTTTCAGCCTTTAAAGAATTTTGTTCAGTGGTAACCTCATTGTGCATCAGGAAACAATTTCCTCGTCTTTCCATAGTTTTTGAGAAATTACAAGGAGCAAGTATTTCTCAGGCAGAAGGCTGTACTAACAAAAGGAAGCGTGGATGCCGGTAAACTTCAGGACCTGATTTTCCCACTCTACCTCTCACACTGCCATAGGAGGAGAGAAAACGATGTCTTCCTGCTGTTATTTCTCCACTGGCAATGGGGCAGAAGACACAGTTTTCACATCGTCAGAGTGTCTGATGCCATGAGCTGAAACAGCTACAACACTCAGGGTAATGCCAACTTCCAATAAATACTGCCTATTGTTGCTAACAGCTCATGACCAAGAATACTAGTTAACAGTGAGTTTAGTTTGCCTGTGCCTGGGATGTTTGCTGCTTTTTTAATATTTTCGGAACAATCTATTGATTTGTTGGTTTACTTATTGTTTATGTAATCGTTTCTCAATCCCAAATGGTTTTTATTAATATCATTTTGCTTCAGGCTACAAAGGAATGGAAGAAAAAAAAAAAGCCCGACGATTACTAACAAAGGATATAATTTGGTTCTGATTAGGTCTTGGGAATAGACAGGCTCTTCCCTCAGTGAGGCTGTCTGCTTGCTGTAACTGCTAGGAAAAAGAGTAGGAAGTACACTCTAAGACTCAGGCATAGACTAGTGCTATTCTTAGCCTGCTGTACTGAAGTTAATTTTTGGAGAGGGTAATAGGCAATGCCAAGACTTTGTTTCTGGTCAGAGAATAAATGGCTCTTGAGCCCTCAGCCATAAATGGAGTATCTCTGTCTCTCTCCAAGATTTAGGGAACATGATGGAGGAGGGACGGGAAAGGCTCTAAGACCTAGAGAATATGGGGGGAGCACTGTGAGATGGGCCTTCTTCTGAGCTGATTAAAGTTTTAGTTAGCATAAACATAATTTATTTTACTGTGATATTTTATTGTATTACTATGTTTTTATTTTATTATATACCAATTGTACAAAATAACTTGTTTCATTATGACATTTCCAAACATTTACATCATGTGTTTTCCTCATGTGCACTCCCCACTACCCCTTCTTGTCGCCCTCCCCATTCCTGCTGGTTGCCACACCAACACCCCTTCTTGTCCCCCCCATTCCTGCTGGTTGCCACCCTCTTCCCAAATAGTTATTTCACATTTTCCTTTCTTTTGTGATGACCCATTGAATTTTATTAGGGTTTCTTAAAGGGCTCTGGGAGAGGGATTACTACCAGGAGTATGGGCTCCCTATTACTGAACAAAATATGTCTCCTCCCTGCAGCAACCATTAGCTGCCTGTAGATACCCAGGGAGAATTACAGTTTTCTGAACCTCCTATAGTAGCTACCATTATCTGTCTTAGCTCTTTATGGGCCCAAGACCCAGGTTAGGATATTTGGTACTTTAATATTTTTAAGGGTATTTTTCTGGTCCTGTCAGGAATTTCTTTAGAGTGCTGCTGGGGTTTTGTCAAATATACAGATTGCTTTTGATAATGTAACTGTTTTCCCCATATTAGTTATAGAAACCCATGAACATGTGTTATCTTTAAAATCTTCTAGGGTTTTGTTCAATTTCAGTATCTTTCTTTGTAGAGCGTTTTCAGCTGATTGGTTAAGTTCATTCTGGGTCATTTCATAATTTTTGAAGCAATTGTGAATGAGATTGTTTTCTAATTTGGAGAATATGTTATTGGTGAATATGGAGAGCTAATGATATATATATATATTAAGAGACAGGGTTTCTCTGTGTAATAGCCCTGGCTATCCTGGAACTTGCTTTGTAGACCAGGCTGTCCTTGAATTCACAGAGGTCCTCCTGCCTCCGCCTCTCTAGTGCTATGATTAAAGTCTTGTGCCACCACTGCCCACACGGTGCTAATGATGATTTTAAACTTCTAATTTCTGTATGACGACTTTTGCATCCTCCTACTTGTAGCAGTTCTAAGAGTTTTCTGTTTTCTGGTGGAGCCTTTAAGGACTGACTGTCAAGTAGAAGACCTTGTACTCTTCAGTTAGAGATAATTTAGCTTCTTTCTTTCCTGTTTGTATCTCCCCCTTGATCCATGACTGTATTTAAGAATTTGGACACTGTGTTGAATGAAAAGGGATGAAGTGAGTAAGTTTATCTTATTACCTATTTTAGATTAGCCATATATGATCTTTATTGTGCTACATTCCTATCTTCACTGGGAATTTTATCACGAGGAGATTTTAAACTTTTTCAAAGACCCTTTCTCCAAATATGGAAACAACTTGTGATTTTTACCTTTAAGTCCATGTTTATTGTTATAGCATATTCATCTATTTGTATGTGTTGAGCTTTCTTTGCATTCTTGGAATGAAACCAACTTGGCATGATTTTCCTAATATCTTTTTGAGTCTAGTTGCAGCAATGTTATTGAGAATTTTTCCATCTATATTCCTCAGGGAGATTTGCTAACAGCTTTCTTTTTGTTACAGCATTCTTATCTAGATCAGTGTCAGGGCAGTGCTGCTGTGCAGAATGTGTTAGCTCGTCTTTTCCTTCCTTCCTCTTATAGTTTATGAAAAAGATTGAGGAGCACTTGTGTAGGTTCTTATCACAACGTTGGTGGAGCTTGGCAGTGAATCCATCTAGTCTTCAGTTTTGCTTTATTAAGAGACATTTTATTACCAGTTCCATCTTATTGCCTATTATGTATTTGTTCTGATTGCTTATATCCTGTTGATTTCAATTTTACCCGACTTATGTGTCTAGGAATTCAGTCATTTCTAGATTTGCTAATTTATGAAGTGCATATTTTCAAAGTATTACCTAATGATTGTATAGATTTTATTAGGCTATCATGTAATATCCAGCTTTTATCTTTAATTTTATTCTTCCTACTAAAATTCTACCAAGACTAAACATACCCCGACATTAGAAGCCCTTCCTGGAGCAGGAACTGTTTCCCAGGTACCTTCTTTTAGATGGACAAGCAAAGGTTGCTCTTTGTGAGTCTACTAGTCTGACTGAGACTCACCTTCCCCTACCACTATCAAAGATGCCTCATTTAAATTTACTCCTTATTTTTTGGATCTATGGTAGAATGGATCTCAAAACAGAATTTCTATTCTGGGTCATATTTACTTTTATTTTGGCTTGTGCCTGAATCTGTTGGTGGGCTTCTTCCTATTTCACTAAGCAATAATGATTATAAAATGCAGAGCTACATATAACTATAAAGACTATGTAGACAATGATCCCTGACCATAGACTTATCTCTGGGATTCTCTGGTTGATCAAATAATCTATCTGTGTTACATAAAGAAAGGAAGAGGTGAAATGAAGGTCGTGGCACACGTTCAATGATCCTGGACAGGGTTAGGCCCTGCCTAAAAAGCATTGGGGTGTTTTACATATTGGGAAAGATGGCTCAACCAGGAAAACAGCAGAGGTGCAGAATGACAGCATGTCTGTTCCTGTGACACTCCCTCCAATGTGTTTGGATGGGAAAGGGAAAATATGTTTGCAATCAGAAACAAAGGGGTGTCCCAGTGACACCCAGGGATATTGGTGACTGCAATTGAGATCAGCATAGCCTCCAGGTTCAACTTGCCCAGGTGGCCACAGAACGTGAAGCTCATGAGACTGCTGAGAATCATATCATCTGGGCCGAGAATGCTGAATGGTGCCAAGGGAAGGAACTGGCGGAATGCATCTCAGATCTATATAAGCTAGACAGTGTAACACTTAGTGCTGTGAGATGGTTTCCTGCCCACAGCCTGGGCACTGGCTCCAAGGTGCCTCTATGTACTTGATGAGGTACAGTCTGGAAATCATATCCTTCGAAGAAAATGGGCTAGCAATTCAGTTAAAATTAACAAAAGTTTGGATTAGCCTTTTACTATCAAATCTTAGGTACCCTAAAGACACATATTTTCTTTTCCCTTAAAGGTTGCATAGTTATGTTTATTTTTTTAATCCATGACAGTGTAATTGTACATGGTACAAGGTATAGAACAAAGTCAATTAATGTTTTTCTTAGTGGATATTCAACTGGGGATACAGCTTAGAGGTAGAACACTTGCCTAAAATAGGAAAGGTCCTAAGATCAGCCCCCAGTACAGAAAACAAAAAGCAAATGAATGTCCAGTTATTCCAATACTAGTTCTTTAAAAGACTCTAGTACTTCTAGAGAATTAGCTTCGTGTGAGTGTCAAAAAATGAGCTGTCTATCGATGTATCTATTTTTATGACTGTGTAACTAGTCCTCTGATCTACCCGCCAGTGCTTACCCCAGTACCGCACTGTCCTCATTCCTGTACCTTCATAATCAGCTGTATTACTTTCTAAACTTTGTTCCTATTCAGAGCTGTTTCGGTCATTTTTCTACTACTTTAGAACCAGCTTATCAACTTGTAAAATAAACTTCTAGGGCTCATGCTGGCATTTCTTTATGCATAAAATAATTGTTTTCAGCATGTAAACATTAACTAGTTAAAATTGCATGGCATACCTAAATGATTACATTATTAATATGGGATCTTCAAAATGCACAGAAAAGGCTAATGGAAGTCCAGACAGAAATGTACACATTTACAGTTTACAGTTGTCAGACAATTCAGTGCCCTGTTCAAGATCTTATGGAGCAAATGGGGAAAACATCACCAGTAACATAAAACTCCAGGCTTACTTGATCAACCATGTAAAAGACGCTGAGTTTTTAAAGAATGCTCTAGAGCCAAAACAGAATACTAAATCTCTTTCTTGAGAAACACAAAGCAGTTTCCAAGACACACCACAGTCCACTTTCCAGCTCTTTGTAAGTTGGGCTTGCTCCCAACTTGAATTTATATTCATAAGATATATTGATGTTGTGATGACATCAAAAATAAACACCTTGTGCTTGCTCCAACTCTGTTTCCTGGAAGAGTTTGTAAATAACGGGTTTTAATCGGTTTTTAAATGCTTCTCTCTCTTTCTTTCTTTCTTTCTTTCTTTCTTTCTTTCTTTCTTTCTT
>LOEQ01000445.1:61717-71778 GCA_001685075.1 Bramus lutescens | reverse complement strand
AGAGAGAGAGAGAGAGAGAGAGAGAGAGAGAGAGAGAGAGAGAATGTGTGTGTGCACATGTATTGTGCTCTTATATATGTTCTATGTACTTACTAGGTGTGTATATGTCAGTGTGTGTACTTGCATGTTTGTGCACCTGCTTGTGGAGACCCGAGGTATACATTATGTATCTTTCCTCATTTGAACTACATCTCTGTTTTATGTATTTTGACATAGGGTCCTTTATTATTTATTATAAACCTGAGCCTGTGGCTCTTAAGCATGAACTTCAGGAATCCACCCATGGAATCCACCCTGTCCCTACAGTGCTGGAGTTTCAGGGATTCAGACATCCACACCAGGCATTTTATGTAGGTTCTGGGGATTCAAACTCAGGTCCTCATGCTCACAGGGCAGACACTTTATCACCCATTTCCTCAGCACTCTGATAGTTTCTGTAGGACTTTGATCCATTATAAATGTCATTTCCATAGGAGAACACAGTAACGCTGAGAAAATGGCCCTGGCAATGCAAATCTATCCAGAGGTAGATGGTCATGCAATACTTCTGAGACAGAACAGAAACTGTCAATGCTTTGGACAGGCATTGGTAGGAAACGTGTCCAGAGCCCATGAGAGCCCAAAGTCTCCTGAAGAGGATGTGCACGCTCACTGAGCCCATCTTAAGTTCATTGGCCGCTATGATTTACTTGAGTATTATTAGGTGAATCTTATGGCAACATCTATCATAAGAGACAAACTTCCTGTAGATTTACCATAAGGTTCTGGACTGTGTCTTTGAAATCAATATCATAAGATATTAATGTTTCTATATAGGTCAGTGCCAAAGATTTGCGGTGTGGCACTACTAAAATTTATTAATTTATAATAGCAGTAAGGATAATTCCTGGAAATTTTCACTCTTGCAAGAATCGCTAAAGGCCCTCCCCTTGTTTAAAAAAATGTGGCTCATTATAATAGTGATCTGCATATCCTGGGGGCTAAGTCATTTCCCTTGAAATGAAGCAACTCTAACAATTAATTCTTGATAAAAAAGTTGCCTATAACACCGCTAGTAATTTTTTCTCTTGCACCAAACTTATCAGATAAATTGTAATTAATAACTTGAAGAAAATTCAGGGCTTGTGAAAGATCTTAGTAAAACTTTATTCCTTTTTGCCTGATTAATCTCTTTTAAAAGTTTCTTTTATATATTTACATAGATGTATAATAAGCAAAAACACAGACACAGCAATGACACTTCTTGCTACCCTCTTCTCCTGGATGCACAGAGGACAAAGAAAAGTGCTTCCCCCACATAAACTTTTCAGCTTTCTAACAAAAATCATTTTTTTTAGATTCATTTATTTTGTTTTATGTGTATTGAATGTTTTGCTGACTTGTATGGATATGTACCACACACATGCTTGATGTTCAAAAAAATCAGAATAGGGTGTTGGATCCACTGGAGCTGGAGTTGCAGATGGTTGTGAATTTCCATGTGAGTGTTGGGAACTGAACTCTGGTCGTCTGCTAGGGCAACTAGTTTTCTTACCATTGAGCCATCTGTCTAGCTCCCCCTGCTCCATCATTTAAAAAAAAAACTATTCTAGCTGAAACTGGCTGGGTTGTGGGTAGATTACTATTCATATATCTATTATCAGTGCCCTGGAACCATGTCAACCGTATTACGTTTTCATAAGCAGCATGTAACAAATGTTGAAGAGGCTTTGACTTGGGCCCAACCTTACCTACCTACAAACCTGCTACCATGATTCACCAGGTACATTTCAGATAAATTATCCAACCTTCCGGAACCTCTGTTTGCTCACCAGTGAGCTTGGGGTGACAGTTCCTGGAGTGTAGATTTTACACGTGTGTGCAAGTTTAATATGAATACACAGTGCCAGAAGCACAATTTTCAATAATAATGACTATTATTATCACCTCTGAAATGGAAATAATATTGAACAAATAAATTATTTTATTTTCTGGTTATGTTATTACCATCATTTCCTCTGTTATCAGGAATTTAAGGTAGCATAGTGGAAAGTACAACGATCAGTAGATTAAAAACTTGAATTTATTTTTCATTTCAGAACACTTTAGTTTTATTTTTTATATAAGCAAACTAGAGTGACAGCACTAATTTTGAATATTCTTGTTCACGCTTTACATCTGTAAAGTTGTTGAGGGGAAAATGATTATAACTAAAGAAATAATATAGGAAAGCATTACTCATAAATTGCAAAATAATCTGCAAAGATTGATTATTATTTAAAGCATCTCATTCTTAACATATTTGAAAAGGTGTATGTACTTTGAATTTCACCAGATAAATCACACATAGAGAGAACCCCCCAATATACACACATTTACTTTTGACAGATCACCTGAAGGTCTTTAAGTTTTGTGTATAATTACTTTATGGTAATGTCTCCATAGAGCTATGTAATAAAATTCAGTATGAACACTATAAGCTCTACTGAATTGATAGGTTAAAAGAAAAAAATCCTAACATAAAAAATGGGTAATGTCTGTAAGCTAGCATACTGTAGACGGAGTCTTATTTGTGTGTGGTTATGATAAGGACCTCCAGGCTAGACTGGAGAGGATTGGTTCTGTCTCTTACCAGAGGATGAGACGTAGCAGAATGCTTGTACTTCTGAGCTCTAGTTCTTCTTCCCCTGTAGATAGTGTGTGTGTGTGTGTGTGTGTGTGTGTGTGTGGTGGGGGGGTTGGAGACTGAACTAAGTGATCTTTTTTCTTAGACTTCTTCTAGATTCAGAATGAAATCCCTTAAAGAAGACAGAGCTGAGGCTCTTGTACCTGTGAATGGATGGGTATGTGAACATTTTTTATCTCTGCATTCATCTGCTCAATGCCTAGCAGGAAGCTTTTTTTTCCATTTTGCGAGGAGAAAAATTTTAAACTGTGATATGTGTTTGAAAATTAAAATTAAGATTAAATTATGCCAATTTTTGAGAGAAAAAAAAACCCTTTGGCTAAGACTATCATATCCAACTCCAACCCTTAAGATACAGTCCCTGCTTTAAATCATAGTTCTCTTAATTAGGGTCATTGCTACAAATGAAAGCCGATTTGGGTGTTCCTCTAATAAGAAAATGCCAGTTACGGTATATTATCAAGCTCTGCTTGCCAGGCATTGAATTTCCTGATATGGTCTGCTGGGAACCTTAAATGAACAAGAGCAATTATAAACCTAAAGTCAGCAGCCATTTGTTGGCATTATCTCAGGATAATTTCCCTGAAACATTCATGATGAAATGCAAAGGTAGATAATTTAAAAATCCATTTAAAATAGCTGTGGTATAATTTAAGCTAAGGTCTCTCTCTCTATAGTGGACATTATAGCAAGACTGCATTTTGAAATGGATCTTTTACAAATGATCTTTTCTTAGATCTTGCTGCCCAGGGAAGCACTTGAAACGAGTTTAAATAATTTTCTTAAGTGTTCTATGAGTAAAACAAAAGAATGCAAATATTTGTTTTCTGTTTAAATGAAGATCATCATTTTTTTTCCTTAAAAGCATTCTGATAATGGCTCAACACCACCTAGAGAAAATGAAAAAAAAAATCAAGAAAACCACTTATTTTTTCCTTGGATTTTGCTATGTTAATCATTTAGTTGTTTTTCTTTTTCTTTTCATTTTTAGGTGCTTTGAATACCAAATTATTTTGTGGACACACAAATAATATTTGTTTAGAAAAAAACTTAGTTGCTTTTGCCTTTAATTTTCCCATATTTTAAGTCCTTTCTTCTGTCAATAAATGTCTCACCTTAAATTAAATAAAAATAAAACAAAAGTAAATGTTATGATAAGATTTTTTAAAAGTAAGTAAATATTAAAATTAGCATGGTATGCCCATGAATTTTTGTAACTTCATTCTCATTCTGTCCCCTTCTAATTTCTCCTATAATTCTTGAGCAAGGAGCAGATATCAAGCCTCGGGCTCGATGCTAGCTCACTTTTTATTGTCAGTCTCTCCACTCAGAAATTATGTGTTTATAATGGAAGTTCTGGTGCAGGCCTCACTCTAATAAACGACAAGATGGGCCAGTCAAGCACAGGGTGAGCCTATTATGGAGAACAAGTACTGTCCTGAGAACAGAGCAAAATTTACATTTATTCTGAATCTTTCTCAGGATGTCAACCATCTTAACGATTTGGGACCTACTCCATGTTGAAGAATGCTTTCCCTAGATGCTTGGGACCCAAACAAAATAGGTCTCTTACTACGTCTCACAGGTGTCACATCAGTGTGGCTATGACTCGTCTCTGAAAAAAAACTTACCATTGGATAATGCAGAAAAGGGTCACATTTAGAACTGGCTTTAAAGAGAACCACTGACAAAATGACTGACATATTGATTTTCATTTCAATGGTGTCTTTATATATCATGACTCTGGTTTACGTCTTGGACATTTCTTTATGGGTTACTATAGAAGAGTACCGTGAGGATTACCCATCAGAAGTGAATTTTGGTGCCTTTTGATTCTTCAAATTCCAAGTTATCACATTGCCTATCATGCCCCAGTCATTTCCCATGGCAGCTTGTGGAGAATGGTCACTAAATGTGACGCAGTAGAACAATGAATAATGCTTAACCTTTTCCAATGATCTGACTATGAAACTCATTTTGCTTATACATCCCAGATGTTGGTTGGATAGGAAGTCATTATTCTTCATGTTGCAAGGTTCATAGATTCTGTGAATCTCCTGCCTTCATTGGGAGAATTGACTTTGACTAGGTTTATCCTAGGCATTTCTGTCTCTAATATTTGCCCCAGTAAGGATTTAGTTTCTCATTTGTTTGCCCCGGAACCTGGCCCTAATCATGCTCTCCATGCTATGTTCCACCTGAGAGTTCAGTCTTGGCATCCAATTGCCAGCTCCTTTCTTGTCCCATTGGACACTGTCATTTCCCCGAATCTTCCACATACAATGTCATACCATTTCCATCCTGGCAAATGAGACTTCAGGGGCAAAAGAGGAGTATTTCTGCTCAAAACTCAACAAACTTCGTCAATATTAATAGCTAACTCAGATGCTGATATTCTAGCACCATCAAAAAATCAAAATTATGAGTGTTTTATTTATACTTACAAGTTATAGAGCAGAATATAAGAAAAGAACATGTTGTAAGAAGGAAGTGTTGAAGAGTCAGTGTGTTTTGGATAACCATCTTTCTTTACTACCCTACCATCTCTCCCTCAGCTTGTTGCTGTTACAGTAAATAATTAGAGCGATAGCAATTCTGGCCCACTTCATGTGAACATTGTTAAGGGACATGGAGGTGAAGCCAGCAAACAAAATCTTGTGAGAACCAGGAGCAGAGATGGCTACTTACAGAGCTGCTGTTCAAATGCATTCTTTGCCTTCTCGAGACAGAATTTTTGTTTGATAATTAACAGAGCTACAGGGCCCATCACATTCCCTGACTCTGAAAGTATTGATCCCTCTGTCTCTTGCTGTCACATTTGTTCTTTCTGGGTCTTCTTCCCCTGAGAATTGTGATGATTTCATAATTGAGGGGGGAATGAAGGATGGATGTAACCAAAGCTGGCCTGCTGTGCAGGGACAGCTGGGAGAGAAGCTAAGTCAGAAAGGGTTCTCAACTGTCCAGGCAGTTTTGTCTCTGTATTGCATATTTTAGTCTCATTTTTTGGTGGATTTTTCACAACCATAGGTCATTAGGAGAGAGTTTGCAATAGTAAAAAGCACTCCCACACACAAAATACATGTGTATGATTCAATTGATTCTTTAAAATTATGTATTATTTAAAACAAATGATTTTTAGTCAATTCCCCTGTGCTTAGTCAATTGAATGACATGAAGGGCAACAAATTTTACCACTGTAACCCCAGATCATGCTCAGGTCTCTTCATGTGACCGTGAATTTGGAAAGGAAAGTTTGGACTGAAGCTGATGCTTCCTGGAAAATATTTCATTGCTGATCTTTCAGGACCCAGTATAGAGCTGAGCAGACTCCATGGACTTGGGCATGGCATGTGGGGTGTGTGTGTGTGTGTGTGCGTGTGTGTGTGTGTGTGTGTGTGGTGTTGTGGATTCCGGTACAAGGAAAACAGGCAGCTATGAAGGCATCTTAGAGGCAAGCTGTGTGTTCATCCAATTCATCCTAGAACCACTCAGAGAAAAGAATCTCACCTGGAAGATATTTGGGTCACTAACAGGCAGTTCATGTAGTTCCTGACTCCATCTAGAGTTGTCTATTGGCAAGCGGTTGCCATGGATACTCTAACCAGTATGAAAACATGGAATATTTGATCTCTGGTAAGTGGCACTCATACAAACCAAAGGTCAAGGAACAGATGGAGTGTGAACACACAGGACTTTTCCTCCTATATAAATCAGATCTTTTCAGAATATAAAGATCTCATTTTAATACTAGGGAATATTTTAGTTCTGAAGGTGCAGTTCCAAGTTGAATATGTTGACAGAAATGATTTTCCTTTGAACTTAAAATTTTCTTGAGTACGGCTTTTTAATATGAACCTAAATAAATTATTATTGAACCTTCACACACACACACACACACACACACATGGTTAGGCTTCCATAACCAATGAGCTTTATACTGGCAGGTTTGACCAATGGTAAGTTGACTCTCTTTGAAGAAAATGTATCTGCTTTGAGCATGAGTGGTCTAAAACTGATTAAGCTAGCTAGAACTTGAGTTGTATAGTTTGAAGATTATTAAAGCACAGGGAAAGATGCGAACAGAACCTTACAAATACTGTGTCATTTTATGTAAGGGACTTGAGCCTCAGAGGGCCTTGGGACTTACGGGGGTGGATCATAGAGATAATTCGCTATGGCCACAGGAGAACTCTGTCTCTGTCTCTCCATCTCCTCTGTCTCTCTGTGTGTGTCTGTGTGTGCATATGTGCGTGCTTGTGTGCATGCGCATAAGTACAACACACCATACTCCAGGAATTAATAAAATAAGAAAAACAAAAGAGAAGAAGTTTAATCTTAAATTTCAGTGCTTCCTTCTACCATACAAATGTTCTAGAGAACTGTGATGCTGAGAAGAACAGTGAGGTAGAGCAGTCGTCACTACTAGATACAGATGAAGGAGGAAGACTCCAGTGTCAGTCACGGGAGAAAAAGGTCCACTCTAGTTTAACAGTGAAAGTCTTTGGATGCAGAAGGAGCTAGGGGAACTGTGACCTAACTTGAGGCCAAGAACTCAGGGAGGGAATGAGCTCTCTTGGACGTGCCCATCCGTGGGACACCTCTGGCCTTGCTGTCCACAGCAGCTCGGAGTGCATGGCTCTCAACGTTCTCAGGTGCCACCTGCCTGCGCTGCAGCTGCAACTTTACCTCGAGGATCTTGGATTGATTCTTGACATCTGGCACAAGTCATCCACACAGTTCAGCCCAGTGTTGAAGAGCAGCAAACGTGCCAAAGCCTGTCACTCACCCTGTCTACATGCTGGGCTCCCTGCACCCTGGATGAACCAGCCTCATCAGAATGTCATTTCAATGTCCTTATGGCTTTGAACATATTGGTTGCCGGTTTGCTTCATTTTATTTCAGTCAGAAGCTTGGACAATAATTTGCTTCTTTGTATTTGACGGGACTTTTTAATGATCATCTCTGAAGCCGAGCTGGTTCATAACCTCTGTGATCGCAAGGCTTAGCATTTTTCTTCCTGAAGCATGTAAGTGAACAGGCAGGAATCTGTCCACACCATCAGCTCCAGTCATGAAGCCTTTCATCCTCCTCTCTCCCACGCATGCCCTTACTGCTCTCTACCCACTCCAAACGCAGGTCTGTCAGGAGCAGCCAGAGGTCGACATCAAAGCTTGTTCCCAGTCAGCGGCTTGCCTCTAATGCTAAAGTGCTGGAGAGGGGGCTGGGGTTGGGGGCGCCCAGTTGCTTGAATCGTATCTTATATGGAAGGAGCTTGGAGAAAACTTCCCACTGTGCTTTCTGAGTAGAGGACATGTGTGATGCAGAATTGGGTCTGAAGTATATCAGCACTCTCTGTTTACAAACAATAAGCTTAATTTAGATGACAAAATCTTCTGTCTGATATTTCTCTGTGCTCATCCGTGTGGAAAAAAATAAAGAAAATGCCTGTTCAAGGCAGGCAGGATGCAGAATGAGCTTATTAACTCTTCAGGCTGAATCATAAAGGCAAAAGGACAATTGAGATTGTTGCTTAATATTCCAGACTTTCAGAAATAGGGGCTGGAGAAATGGCCTGATAAACTGTTGGCTGCTCAAGCCGGAAGGCGTGAGTTCAGATCCTCAGCCCCGACACAAAAGGGTGGGTCTGTCAGTGCACCTTTGTAATCCTGGTGCTGTAGGGGAGAGGACTCCTGCAGCCTAGCTGAATTAGTGAGGTTCAGGTTCAATGGAAGATTTGTCCCCAAAAGTAAAGTGGAGAGCAATGAAGGAAGATATCAAATGTTGACCTCTGGGTTCCACTTGCACATGTATCTGCACAATACAGGTTCACACACAGAGGAAAATTTATAATACATCACAGGCATGCATACATGTATGTGCATGCAAGCACACACACACTTTATGTTAATGATAGTCTGCTGTCAGCACTGTGTGAAAATAGCAAGAAGATCTTGTCACTATCTAACCAGCTTCTTCCTAGATAAATCATCCAGTCTCTGACATACATGATCATGCCTCCTTTCTCCTAATTGTGTTTTGTGGCAAAAAAGGTTCAATGATAATTAGTAAAAGGAAATGTGGGGTATGGAAGAAGCCCTGAGTATGTGAAGTTCTGAATAAATGGGTTCCATTGACATGAATATGGTCATGTCAAGGAACACATACACATGAAAAAATGGCAGAGCCTCAGCCCCCTCCCCCAAACTGTTTCAGAAAGGTGACAATGCTCTCCTCTGGTCCACCATGTTGGATGATGTTGGTAGAGTAAGATGTCAGATGTTGGTAGAGTAAGCAGAAAATGCCCACCATAGATTCCCCCCCCAAATATTTATGGCCTGCAGATCACTCCCTAACCCAGACTGTTCCTACTGAGATCATCTAAACCCACCTCCTTGTTCATGTGCATATAATAGGCTCCTCGTTTGTCCATGTGTAATAACCCAGCTCCCTTCCTAGTTGTCTGTATCTGCCCTGCCTCTCGGTTCAGCTGTATCCAATACAAATGCTGAGTTCTGGAGCACTGAGGTTTCTCCCTCAGTGATTTCAGTCTGACAAAATCCACAGTTCCCAGGTTTTCTGTGTATCCTTGTGTCTCCATGCTTGTTTTTTTAAAATTCTTTTTCTACTCCAGTCTGGTTCATCCTTGGAGCTCTGTCGGACATAGCAGAGAAAACTCCAAAAGTGTTTTTGAGACTTGGAGGTTGCCAGCACCTTGACCAAGACCTGGCTCCAGGCTGGCTCCAGTGTACTGCTCTTATTTGCAATAGCCAGAACCTGGAAACAACCTAGATGCCCCTCAATGGAAGGATGGATAAAGAATATGTGGAATGTATATGCATTAGAGTACTACTCCGCAGTAAAATACAATGACATCTTGAATTTTGCATGCAAATGGATGAAAATAGAAAACTCTATCCTGAATGAGGTAATCCAGACCCAAACAGGTGAATATGGTATATAGTCACTCATTAGTGGATTCTAGCCATAAATAAAGGATATTGATCCTATAATTTGTGATCCTAGAGAAGCTAAATAAGAAGGTGAATCCAAAAAAAATATATAGTTATCCTCCAGGATATTGTATGTAGACAAGATTGCCAGGCAAAAGTTGGGAGCAATGGGGTGGGGGTGGGGTAGAGGTAAGGGGTGATGGGGAGAGAGAAGGAAGAAGGGGAGGACGAGCAGAGGTTGGGGGAATGGGATGGTTGGAATGGAGGAAGGGTGGGTATGGGATCAGGGAAGTAGATATCTTAATTAAGGGAGCTATTTTAGGGTTGGCAAGAGACTTGAATCTAGAGGGGTTCCCAGGTCTCCGAGGAGATGTCCCCAGCTTGTTCCTTGGGCAGCTGAGGAGAGGGTGCCTGAATTGGCCCTATCCTACAGCCACACTGATGAA
>LOEQ01000445.1:35010-61445 GCA_001685075.1 Bramus lutescens | reverse complement strand
GGACTTCCCATAGGGCAGGGAACACTGACTGCTCTTTGGACTGGAGAGGGAGGGAGAGGGGAAGTGGGGGGAGGGGAGGGAAATTGGAAGAGGGGAGGAGGTGGAAATTTTTTTTTAATAAAAATGGTATATAAAAAAGAAATAAGTGGCAGGACAGTAGTGTTGCATGTCATTAAACTATCACTCGGGAAGCAGAGGCAGGAGGGTCTCCGAGTTTGAGGACAGCCTGGTCAACAGAGCCAGTTCTAAGACAGTCAGGAGTACACAGAGAAACCCTGTCTTGCAAACAAAACAAAACAAACAAATCCACAAAAAAGGGAAATAAGTATGTAGTTCTATCAGGAACACCAATTAATTTTAGTTGCATGCAATGTTTGGCTAGTAAAAAAAGCAAATGCATGAATAGAAAAGCAGAAAGACTGAGAGAGGTAAATGTGGGGGAATGATGTACTTTTCAAGGTGATGCAATTCTCATGAGGCCTCACCTTCCATAGCTTCTCCACCTCCCAACAGTTCATTCAATAATGCTTCAGTGAATGGATAATTCTATTGATTAGGTCAGATTCCCCATGATCATTGGCTTCCCAGTGTTCCTCATTGAATACTGAACTAGTGATGAATCCTACAACACATGAGCCACTTAGGATGTTTCCTAGCCAAAGGACATATGTCCCAGCAGTATCCTTGTTAAAATATATCGCAAAAACCTTACTTTGTTGTCCTTCTTGTTCACTTACCTTATGTAATTGTTGTATATTATACATAGTGCAATATTAAATATGCATGTTAGATATTGTACATGTTACAACTCCTCCAACATCAATATTTTCAACATGATTATTTCTTTTTGTGCATAAAATCAGAAATTGTAATCAAAGGCCACCAAGATGACTCAGTGATTTAAGGCATCAGCTACTATGGTAGTTCACCTGATTTTGTTCTCTGGGACCCATATGGAGGAAGAAGAAAACACTGCCACAAATATACTGTGATCTTCACAGACCCTTGGTCACATACATGTGTATGCATGCGCATATGCGCGCGCACACACACACATGCAATTGAACAAGTAAATATGATAGCAATGTTAAAAATTCAATTGAAATTCTGATGTGAGAGACAGAAACCTTTTAATGTCTCAATATGGTGGTTACATTTATTGTCTTTCCTTAGTTTGTAAAGGACTATATTCTTTTCTGCTATCATTTTCCTTTTGCCTGAACAACTTAATAAATAATTATTTTTGAAGGTTATTTATATTTATTGTGTATTTTGCCTGTATAGATATATGGGTACTGTGTGTGTGCCTGGTGCCTACTGAAGTTAGTAGACAGTGCCAGAGCCTCTGGAGCTGGAGCTACAGGAATTGTGAGCCACCATGTGTGTTCTGGGAATCAAATCCAGTCATCTGCAAGAGCAACGAAGATCATTGATTCACCATGTCAAACAACTTGTTTTAACAATTACTATATCATAAATATGTTCTCGTTGAATTCTTTTGGTTTTTGTATGTCTATAGAGGCTCTTATTTTGTCTTCATGTATGAAAAAGATCATGTGTGGTATTAATTCTTGCTTAAAAGAAAACTTTCCCTTTTCATGATTTAAAAACAGTGTCCACTGTGTTCTGGCATAAGCCATTTCAGAGAAGCCTATTTCTTTATTTGTCTGTAAACAGTCTTTGATTTCAACACTTCTAAAAAAATTAACAAGCATTTCTTTTGGTGGCTTCTGTTATGTTTTTGGTTTCTGGATTTTTTTGAGGTTTTTGCATGTGTAAATTTAGTTTTTTAACAAATTCAGAAAAGTTATGTCTTTATTTCTTCAAATAATTGCGCTGATCTTATATTCTCTTGCAGACTGATGGTAACTCTTTGTCTCACTGAATCCCTGCTCACAATATTCACTCACTCTGACGTGTGTCTTTTTTCTTGGATTATTTTGTTTTCAAGTTCACCAAACTTTTCCTTCCCACTTATCTAATTTGGCCCTAATCTAATCTGCTGCATGTATCACCATGTCCATTGTCATCTTCAACTCTATATGCATAATATAGTTACAAAATTCTTTAATAAATGCTCATCTCCTCTATTTCTGTATTTTTATTATTGGTTGTATTTTCCTGCTTTATTTTATTCCCAATAATCTTTTACTGAATTATAAATTTTATGAAATTCTCCATATTAGTGTCTGGATATTTTTATATTTCTTTAAATATTCTTGATCTTTTCAGTGTGATCATCTAATTCGATTTGCCTGCGAGTGTCCTGGATTTTTACCTAAACATTTTGTATCTCAGGAAGGCTTCAAGTAAAGGGTTGTTTTTCTCCCTGACTACAGAGGGAGAAACTGATTCATTTTGGCTTGCACTCGGGGACCAATGCAGGCCCCTGCTAAAGCTTCTTTCACTGTGGTCCTGGGTTTGTTTTGAGTTGTGGACCAGAGTCATTTCGAATTATCCGTTTCCTAGACTGGCCATGGGAATAAGAGAAGCAGTCACTCGAAGGACTGTTCCCAGTGACATTTCTGTGGGCTTTGCTTGCTCTTCATTCCTTCCCATTCTTATACTCAGAAGTACAAAGCTGATGACTCACGTGCAAGCTTTGCTGGTTCCTAGCGCCATCTGCGTAGCTCCTTGTCTTGGATGCTGCCCAGTGTGCTGTATCTGCCTTGGACACTCTAAAGCCCCATGTGTTCCCTTGTCTCAGGGAACCAATGGGATCTGAAAGGTTTCAATGGATATCATCAACTCCGCTCACTTGTTCCTTCTTTAGGAATTCCCCTCTGTGGTGTCTGTATCTATCATCCAAAAACAGATGCTTCACACAGTGTGTCCAGTTTCACAGTTTTTAAATGTGGGACAGTGAATTCCATCATTGTTTTTTTTCACCTTGGCCCACATCAGATGCCTTGTGAATTTTTTGAAAAGATCTGGTCAAGTTCAAAGAGCTGGCAGACAAATGTATCCAAAATGATATAAATATCAACCACGGTATTTTGGGAAGAAAATTGTGTCAGTGTCAAAGTGCCTGACTTTAAATCTCATTGTCATTTTATACAACCTGAAACCCTTCAGTACGTCACAGCATCCTCCCGCCTTTGATTCCTCCTCTGTATAGCATCGGCATTAAAAGATGCCATGTTATCAGACTGGATGGGAATTCTGTATTTTTATGTTCTTTGTGAAATGAGAAACTTCAAGCAAATGGGTCTTATTTTAGTTATTATTTAGCCTCCTACAATAAAAACAAAATCACAAGAGCTTTCTAGTCTCATGTAAAGCAACATCAAATAGATGATTATACAGCTTCAGCTGCATTATTTACAAAAATGCTTTTATGTTTGGGGATTTAATTTGAATACCATAATAATTTAGGGAACAGTACAGAGAATAATGTCAGAAAATGTAGAAATTAAAGTAATTTTTTTAATGGTCACACAATCAATGTTCAGCAGAAATAAGGCTCTGCTTTCTATCATTATATACAACATCAGTTAATATTTCATGGTGCTGGTTAAAGAAAGAATTAAGAAAATTGGGGCATTTGATGGTAGTTTCTTTCTGTATTCAAGTCCAGAGTTGACTTATAAATATGCGAAGAATAAGAGAATTTAATAGGTCACATATATTGTATCATAGCTTATAGATGTGTACATCACCCAGTTACATCAGCAGGATTTCCTAATAGCATACAAGAGACCGTATCCCTCAAGTTACTTTCTGAGGAGGGCAGACGCTGTGGATTCCTTTCCTGGAGGTCACAATCATTCCTGAGGGCATACACTGAATTCATTCAGATTTCCTCTGAGCCACTTCCTTCAATTTTGGGGTACATACGCAATGTAGTAAATCGATGAGAACATTATCCTATTGAAAGTATTCATATTGGGTAGTAAGTGTAGAGATCAGTAGTTCTGGTCTGCAAGCACACCAGTGTGTGATTACCCAACTGTGCACCACTCAACCATTATGACAATGGCAATGGTATTCTTCTTTTACCTTTGCTTATACCGACACCATGACACTTTTTTACATATCATACAGAGTTGTGAATTTTTATGTTTCTTAAAATAAACAACTTTGGCTAGTTTATCCTACCTGCTCTTCATTGGTTTTTCCACCATTTATTATTTATTTTTGAGTTCTATTTTTATTAATTAGTGTGTTGAGAGTACACCCAGGTCAGTAAAAATGTAAAAACAAAATTAAGAATTGAAAGTTTATTAGGTAACATCATCATCTCACTGACCATTTAAATTTTGATACTTCATTCTACAAATTATAAAGCTTTCATATTTTATATGTTTGAATCATGTTGTAAATAACATGTATTAAGTAAAAGGGGGCAGCAAAAAGTAAGTACACTAGAATTTTAGTAAGAGTTTTAATATACAAAGACTAAACTTTTATTCCAGATTTGCCAGCCTTAAAATTGTACAAAATAAATTCAATCATAAATATACATATATACCAATAAGCAGTGTTTTAAATGTAATTTACTGATATAAACTGTAATCACCCTTAATCTGTTATTTAATATATCAACATTACTTTTAAGTCTGTTGCTTTTCCTTATGTTTGTGTTGTAAAAATAAATACTATTGAAGAACACAGAGGTCCAGCATTTTATGGAAAAGTTAGTCATAACTGCAGAACATGTCAATTTTTAAACTTAGATACATTCTTTGCAATATCAATGCACTAATTATCTGACCTTCATTGTGATCATATCCACGCCATCCTTTCTCTTGTCTCCCCAAATGTATTTTGAAGGCAAAATCGCTAAGGCACATGCTATAATCATCATGTAAAGACATGGACTCATTCTGTGTTTAAAACGGTTTCTTTTCTGTCAAGATAAAACTAATTAATATCATGGATATTAATATTCAGCAATTCTCTAGGCATTGATGGTTCATGCCTCTAATTCCAATACTTGAGGAAAGATTTCTGGGTTCAAGGCTGGTCTGGTCAACAAAGCAAGTTTCAGTACAGCCAAGGCTACAGAGAGAAACCCTGTATCAAGAACCAACCAAACAAACAAAATGACAAACAGAAACTCACCAGTTTTTATTTTATCTATTTCCCAATTTTTTTGCCTCTTGTAGGTATAATCACCTCAAGAAAGACATTTCTTTCATGTTCTCATGATCACTTTAAACTTGAGAAAATTTCATTACAGAGAAGGGAGATGTGCAAAGGGTTTCTCGGAAATGAATGGGTTAATTAGTACAACTCTCTAGGAAATGAAGCTGAGCTGGAACAACTGGACTGTGATTCACCTCATTCAGTTCTGCAGCAATTGTGACATACAGCAGGCTGCTTTAGGGTCAGTGACTCCTTTGTTCATTTTTTTCAGCTATAATGGTGGGAACCCTGCCTGGAATACTTGAGGATTCATCTGTGCTTCATGGAATCCTGGATCCCCATTAAGATAGTAGTAATTACCAGTGGCATGGATCACTTCAGCATTTGGGGTCACAGGGAAACTATAAGCATATATGTAGCCATCATGTCTGTGAGCATTTCACTGAATCCAAAAACAACTATCAATGGGATAGAGGACAAAATTATTTAAAGTGAAAAGGAACCTGCAAAATCACATGGAATATGGTTTTATTTCTACTAGTCTCCAGATTTAGGTAAAAGGTCCCATAATACATCTTTTCAGAGCTTCTTGGACAGTTCTGGGACTTAAGACCATTCTGAGTTTCTTAGGAAATGATTTTGCTATATATACTTGGTAAAGGGGTCTAAATAGCTTATTTTATAATCTCTGTAGCATCACTAACAAATATGGTTAGAGAGTCTCTGTCTAAATATGATTCTCCTATCCAATTACTGCAATAAAACACTAAGGAATCCAAAACGGCCATGAGACAGCATCAGATTTCAATTTAGGGGAACAATTATTGATAACTCAATAGTTAACTCACTCCTAGCTTTAAAACTCATGGACATACAGATGCAGATCCCGTAGCAAAATGACCAGCATTGTAAGTGTGATAATTACACACTGATTCTTCTTTGTCCTCATATTGGTGTTGTCCTTTTGGCTATAGGAAAACATGACTACAGAAAACCATCTCTGTGTCTTGGTAATAATGTTCTACTCTGTGCCACCCCCTACAGGGAACAATTTCAAGATGGTTGTCAGTCACTGGGCAGAGTTTCGGGAAGTTAAGAGGCTATTCCAATATCCTGTCTTGTCAAATGCTTATAGATACTGTGATGACTTTTAAGAGAAAGACTGTGGTATTTGAACATTTGTTCCCTGTTGATGGCATTGTTTGAGGAGGTCTAGGAAATAAGGCCTCTAGAAGCCCATCACTGAAGTGTGGTTTGCTGCTTCAAAGTTTGGAACCATTCCTGGTTTGGTCTCTCGGCTTCCTGGCTTGGTCTCTCGGCTTCCTGCTGTGGTTTAAGATGTGAGTTCTCAGTCTGCTCCTCCAGTTGTATGTTTGCCTGCCACCAGGCTTCCTTGTAGTGATGGTGGTGGAGTCTAACCCTGCAGAATAGTAAACCCAAATAAACCCTTTTTTCTTTGAGTTGCTTTAGTTACAGTGTTTTATCACACTAATAGAAAAGTAATTAACACATATTATAAATATTACTACATGTTGTTCCTAAGAAACACCACTTCAACTTTCCTAGAGAATTGAGAAAATATAATTTAAAATATAATTTTAAGAATTCTTTAATTTACATCCAATGATGCCATTATTGACATTTCACCAAATTGTTGATGGAGCTGTAATGAACATTTGAAGATATATTATTTTGTATCAACTAATTTCAGTTAAAATTTTGATGGAATTTTTTTTATTCTACTTACAAAATGGAAACAAAGAAATTCTAAGTCAGCCATGGTAATAGACACCTATAATATACCTTATAGTCAGGAGGCTGAGATAGATAAATCACAAACCAAAGGTTAGCATTGGATAAAGAGAAAGACACTGCTTTAAAAAGAGCAAAGAGAATTCCATGCCGGGTTATGTGGGATATATGTACAAGAGATGTGAGGTAGCAGTCACCATGAAGCATACACACACCCACTGTCCTACTAACCTTTCATGGTCAACTTGACACCTCGTAGAATCACTTGAAAAGGGGATTCTAATTGAAGGAGTACACAGATCAATTTGACCTGTGGGCACAACTGTGGGGGGATTGTCTTAATCATTAATTGACATAGGAGGGCTTGGCCCACTGAAGGCAGCACCATTCTCTGGGCAGGGAAATGGAGGTTTCTGTTCTGCTTGATTCCACAACTCTTTAGTCCCAAAGAAACACACAGAGGCTTAGATTAATTGTAAACTGGCCCATCAGCTCAGGCCTATTACTAACTAGCTCTTATTACTTAAATTAACCAAATTCTTATCTATACTTAACCCTGGCTTGGTACCTTTTCTTAGCGCAGCATTTATATTTTGCTTCCTCTACATCTGGGTGTTGACTGTAGACTGAGCCCTTCCTTCTCCCAGAATTCTCCTAGTCTGGTTTCCCCACATATAATTCCTGCCTGGCTACTGGCCAATCATCATTTTAATTTTTACTTAGTACTAGAGCATTATCCCACAGCAGGTAGTCCTGGGCTATATAAGAAATCAAGTATGAGAAAGTGAGAGATCCAGCAAATATGCTTTCTGCTTCAAGTTTATGATTAAGACTCTGCTCTGATTTGTGCCAATGATGGACAATAACCTAGAAGTGTAAGCCAAATAAACCCTTTCTTTATTATCATTTTAATTTATTTTACATACTAGCCACAATTCCCTTTCTTATCTCCCCTCCTGCTCCCCCCATCTCCTCATATTCACTCCTCCAAAAGGGTAAGACCTCACATGGGGAGTCTATAAAGTCTGGTAGATTCAGCTGAGGGAGGACCAAGACCCTCCCCTATATGTCAAGACTGAACAAGGCATCCCACCATAGGGAAAGTGATCCAAAAAAAAAAACCAGTTAATACAGCAGGGATAGATCCTCATCCCACTGTTAGGGGCCCCTCAAACAGATCAAGTTACCTAACTGTTTCCCACATGCAGAGGGCCTAGTTCAGGCCCATGCAGGCTCTACAGTTATCTGTCTAGAGTTCATAAGTTCCCACGAGCTTGGTTCAGTTCCCTGTAGATTTCTTCATCTTGGTCTTGACCCCTTGCTCATATTATTGCTCCTCCCTCTCTTTGACTGAACTCCTGACTCTTGGCTTGGGCTTGGCTGTGGATCACTGCATCTGCTTCTTTTCTCATGTTACTTTCTATCAGCAAACGTTGTCACAGCAACAGAATGAGAGCTAGAATATTAGACACAAAACATGTGTCATTGTGAAGCTATTTTGAAATGTGAATGGAATCTTAGATCCATTGTCTTCACACCAAAAAATTAAAAATAGATAAACGAATACAGTTTACTCTGAATGACCCAGCTTAGGGATATAAGATATTTTGAAGAGTGGCCAGGCCTTCCAGGAGCCTAAAGACTTCAGGTAGCTACTTGAAGTAGAATAGTTCTCCTCTGCTCCCACTCCCCTCTGTGTCTTCCTTCTTGATCGACGCCTGTGAACTAAAACTAAGCTGGTAACCAGTGGGCTTCCCTTCTGCTGGGGAACTTTCCATTGCTTGTCAAACAAACTTTGAAACTGTCTACCCAGCCCCAACAATTGTATTAGCTCTTTCTTTTTATCTCTTTATAGCTGTGCATATATGCATTCATATGTGTATTACATATGCATATATGCATTCATATGTGTATTGCATATGTCCACATAGGTGCACAAACATATGGCTAAACGAGTCTACCTTTCTCCCTGTTTATTTCTCCTAGTCCTGCTCATTCTTTTTTTCTGGTTGAACCCCAGCTTTTGCTTTGGCTGTTGTACTCTAGTTTGAAGGATGTAAGAAGAAAGAACCGAAAAAGATATTCCCCCAACTTATCAGGATTTTGCTACTGCAAAATATACATGATAGAATTCAACTTGTAGTTGGTCAGATGGGTCAAAATTCATCAACTGTATGCTTAGAATTTCTGCATCGGTTCTATGTCCATTTTACCTTCATTAAAATACAGAAAAGGCAAATAAATTAAAAATGAAAGGTAGTTGGGACAAAGAGAATTAGATATGAAATCCAACAGATTCAATATTGAACTAATAATATTTACTGAGAATGTAATAGAATAAAATTATAAATGAAATAATTAACTTTTTCATTTCTTATGATAATAATTCCCAGTTTGAAATTATTCTCCCATAAGACTCCAAAGCAATAAATGAGAAAAGACCAGAAATTAAGCACTGTATTTTGGCATTTTAGAATGCCAGAGGCAAAGATTTTTAAAGCTTTTATAAGGAAGGAACAAATAACATAAATGTAGAAGAAAAAAACGTAACCATAATATTTGATACAATTGAAGAGAATATCTTTACAGTTCTGGAAGAACAGGATTTTAACTCAAGACTGGGCTAAATTGTTAACTAGTTGTAAAAGGAAAAAGCAAAGAACCATGACTCTAAACATTCTCACAATATTATCCCCTTTGCTCTGAAACTGACCAGGACGTGTCCTTCCATTGAATAAAGGAATAAAACTTATTTCACAGACAGAAAGTAATAGTAGAGGTATAATATCTACATGGGAGTATGAATTTCCCATTGGTGATTTTTGAA
The DNA here is from genome assembly GCA_001685075.1 of Bramus lutescens. Taxonomy (NCBI): domain Eukaryota; kingdom Metazoa; phylum Chordata; class Mammalia; order Rodentia; family Cricetidae; genus Bramus; species Bramus lutescens. Next base: position 51,778 of record LOEQ01000445.1, on the reverse strand, counting down.
ATACAGAAAAGAGAACAATCACTTCAACAGCGACTATGAGCACTATTTTTAACAGCACTCCTCATCCTTAGTTCTGTGACACTTTAATACAGTTTTTCATGTTGTGTTGACCTCCATCCATAGAATTCTTTCATTGATACTCCATAATTGTAATTTTGCTACTGTTATGAATTATATTAAAAATATCGGATATACAGGACATCAGTTACATGACTCCCCCCCAAGGGGTCATGACCCATATTTAAATGGTTAGGAGAGAAGCAGTAAATAGTAGATTAACACAAATTGTCCTATGACCTTATCCAGAAATTCAATGGGGAGGTAAGTGACTCTGTGTCTTACAGACAGACTGATAGATGCTCAGTACTCCCCTTCTGTACCAGGAGCTCTGCGGCTGAGAAATTGTAATGAGTTATTATCTATAAATATTGGGAAAACATCAGTAGCAGTAAGTGAGAGTTGGTAGTTGGTTCTGAGGAACAAGGTTTTGTGGGTGATGAGTTAAATAGTTATTCTTCCTTGAATGGATTTTCCAGAACATGACCATTTTGCAGTTACAAAGTCAAGTATTAGATGAAGTTGAAATAAGATAAACATAAACATATACAAAATATTGGATTAAAGCTCAAATGTAATTAACTTTTGTTTGTCTATTTTTATTTGCTTATTTATTTGTTTGTTTATTTATTCGAGACAGGGCTTCATTGTATAACAGCGCTGGCTGTCCTGGAACTAGATTTATAAACCAGGCTGACCTCAAACTCATAGATGTCCCCCTGCCTCTGCCTCCTGCGTGCTGGGATTAAAACATGTGCCACCACTGCCTGGTCTAATTAAACTTTGTCAAATTATTATTCATTGTATAAATATTTGTTATTAGTATGGTCACAACTAGAGGCAATCTTGTGAATAAAATAATCTTGGGAGAGTTCTAATTTTTCATATGTGGGGACTAAGGGCAATCCCTGTGTCTACTTAGAACGTTGATTTGTCTGTAAAATAACCAGTGTCCAGCTGCTCACACCACGGAGGTCAATGATGTTCAAATACACAAGAAGAATTCCCTTCACTATGACTATTGCCATTATAAAGGAGGTTGCTTCTAAATGTCTAGCTCTTGAATGAGAGTGTGGGGAATTTTATATGAACTTAGATTTACACTTTCCTAAGAAATTTACTTCTTCCTGTGATAAGTCACCTAGGAGGCTTCATTTATCCACCACGTGTTGTCCACCCATCAGTCCATCCTTTCATTTGCAACAGAACTAAGACTATGGTGCGCAGGGCGATGTTCTGGATGTCAGACTCGTGGTTGTTTGTTATACCCTTGGCTTGTCATGGTGACTCCTTGACTACCATGGGTTTGCTCTTGCTGCCTGTAGAAGGCAAGGAAATAGAAGCATAAATATTTAACCTTCAAAAAGAGAGACTCACTTACTGGAACTCTGACTGTATGTCCCAAGGTTATAAATCTTTCTGAGGTATTTCAATATGCATAAGAGGGTGAAACCACATGAATGACGGGACTAACTTTAACCTTTGATTGTTTAAAAGCAGTCTTTTCCTCCTTTAAGAACGGGAGGGGCTGAGCCGACACACTATTGTCAAACTCACATGATTAAATTTATCTTTTAAAGTGGCCCCACCATTTCCCTCTCCTGCATTCTAAAATTTATATCAAATCTGTCAAGGAGCTGAAAGGAAATGATAGTTTATGGCTGTCTATGGGTTTTGCTTATACAGACGAAACACATTTCTCTTTGTTCGCTCTGAGTAGAAATACAAAGTCCCTACCTTTGACTTCCTGTCAATAAGAGGGCAGAAGGAGGTGCCTCAGCACCAAGGTAAGTTACAGATTCCTTTAGATTTAAGGACATTGTGCTACTCATGGAGTCCTTTGAAGGCTTATATTTAATTAAAAATATCCACTAAGAGTAAAGCATGGCTGGATTCTTTATCTGGGCATAATACTGTTTTAGAAGCTGAGAGGAAATCGATGTAGCTGCCGTATTTGGATGAAGATTCTTCAAGCTGAAGTTGCTTAAAACAGCCATTTGGGCTTAGGGGTCTCTTATAGGTAGATAGCTTTAAATATTATTTTACTTAAGATTAGTCTTTGTGATCCAGAATCCACAACTGAAAAAAAAATTTTGAAAGTCAAAGTGTTTAACAGACCTAAAGTGACCCAAGTGAGACCTGGTGGGATGAGGAGAAGCTCTGATGGCTTCGCTGGGACTTGTGATTTCTGTTAGAGCTACTTCAGCAAACAGAGATGGACAAACTAGTCACTGTCTCCGACCTCGGGACATTTAGATTATTTTTGCAATTCTGTGTCTCAGAATGCAGGCTTTTCCCCTTAGGCCTGTCTTTTCATTGCACTCAAGATATTTGGTATTGTGATATCTTACTGAATTTGTAGTATTTCTCAGCTCCCTGCCTGGAAAATTCTGCTGGCCCCCTTCTTTCCCCATCCTTTCCTATCCTGCAACTGTGTATGAGGCAGGGTTATCCATAGTGCAGAAAACAATAGAATAAGTAGATAGGTGGAAATGAAAAGAGTAGGGGTGGAGGGAAGGAAGGAGGGAGAGAGTGAAGAGAAGAGGGAAGAAGGGGAGGACGGGGGAAGGAATGCAGAGAGAGAGAGAGAGATAAAAGGAAGTAAAAGAGGAGAGAAGGGTGGAAAGGTCGAGATAAGGAGGGAGAGGAGAGAGGGCGGAACATAAGGAAGGCATGGCAGAAAAAGGAAGAAATGGAATGAGGAACTGAGAGAAGGAAGGAAGAAGAGGAAGGAGAAAAGGAGGAGGAAGGAAAGAAACGGAAAAATGAGGAAGTGGATGGGAAGCTGTAGGAAGAGGGAAAGAAGGGAGGCAGGGAGAAGGAGACGACAGGATAGGAGGGAGGGGTGATGGAGGGAGGAAGGAATGAGAAAATGAACTTAGCAATGAGTGTATGATTGAGAGGGGATCTGTTGCCTGCAAATTAGATAACCATAAAAATTCATGCTCTAATTGAATCTGAGTTCAAAGGCCTAAGAACAAGGCTCATTGTGTAATCGCCCGACTGAGGCCAAAGGCCTGCGAACTATGAGGTGGGAAGGAGGGCACCAGTGGCGTCTTGTTGATGAAGACCTTAGAACTAGAACTCAAACGTCCTTTGGGAAGGACAATGGATGTCCCAGTTTGAGATGAGGAAAAAGGAGAGGGAGAATACTCCCTTTCTTTACTTCTGTCTTCTCCCAGGCCCTCAGGAGATCAAATATGCTGCCTACACTGATGACAGCAGATCACCTTCATTCCGTTTTCCAATTCAGCTGCTTTTCTCTCCTGAAACATGCCCAGAGCTGTCATGTTTAACCAGTTACAGGCCACCCACTACCCCTGTCAAATTAGCTTTCACAGACATAACAGATCCATTTTGATATAGAGTCTATAAAGATTTTTTGTGATGTCTTTAGACTTCCTCAAGGGGTCAGATAATATCAGATTCTTTGCCACTGACCCAAAATCTTGCATGATCTGGCTTTCTCTCTTTGTCCTCTTGTTTTACCACGCTTGGCCCTTCCCACATGGACTTTCCTTAGCTTCTAAGCATGTCAGGGCCTTTGTCTGTCTGGGCCTTTACATTGGATGTTCCTCTGTGGTGGATTCTCTTTCCTCTCTGGCTCTATTGAATTTCTGGATAAATCTCCATCCTTAGATCCTTCTTAAAATTCTAGGTCATTCAGGAGGTCTGTCTTTCTTCCTGCAATTGGCCACTGTCCCATTCCACTATTCTCCAACTTGTCTTAATTACATCAACAAAAATCTGTAATTAGCTTGGCCATATCACTCAGTTGTCCTTAATCATCCTGTCTACTAATTTTCTATTATAGAACAATGGTGGTACTGAGAGGTTAAAGTCATTATCTATCAAATGGCTGCATAAGCCTTAAATGACGTCCCTAAACAAAGCAACTGTGGAGGGCCTTGAACTCACCACCCCGCTTGGAACTTGACCCAATCCTTGCCAGTTGTTTCTGTTTGAGTCTACCCACAAGCTTGGATTGAAAGAACCTGGCATTGGCTTCTTCCCAAAGACAAGACATAAAACCTAGCCAGTGCTTACTCTCTAAGAAAGAGAATGTTGAGTTCTCTGAAATTGTTGCTCACTTGTATTATCTTGTAGTCACTGTATAGCAAACATATGCTCAGGCCCTGTTCTGTATTATACCTGGAAGTACACAATTTCTTCTGAGCAGTGTGACAGATAAAAACTGCATTTAAACTCCAGCCCCAGCTCTTGCAAGCTAAGTGATGCTAAGCCAATATTTAGTCTATTTAATTTTTTCATTTGCTGAATGGTGGCAAATAATACCCACTTCACCGATTTTATAATAATAATAATAATAACATTAGTATTATTTTCATTTATCAAGACAGAGTTTCTCTGTGAAGCAGCTGTGGCTGTCCTGCAACTCACTCTGTAGACCAGGCTGGCCTTGAACTCACAAAGATCCACCTGCCTCTGCTTCCTGAGTGCTGGGATTAAAGATGTTCACCACCATCATCTGGGTCACAGAATTATTTTAAATTTCTGATGATTTGGGGTGTGTAACTTCTTTGTATTTTGTATAAACTATGTTTGATCTCACCCCCAACCCCTGGAAAAAGAAGTGAAAAAACCCTGTGTTATGATATCATGGTGTGATTTCAGCCACAATAAGGCTGACACTTCCGGGTTCTAGGGCCATGCATGTGCAGACAAGCCCTCAGACAGAAGTGCCTAATGGCCCCGGGGATGTTAAAGGGCCCCTCATGACCCATGTGCATGTGTGGCTGCATCATTCACATATGACTCAGCTAAGTCCTTGCGTGATTGTGTGAGCCTTGTCATCTGTGTATGACGTAGTCACATCAAACCCCTGTGCACATGTGCTAGGCAGCTTTTAAAAGCTGGACACTCCATCTTCCTCTCTCTCTCTCTGCACACCAACCTTCACCAGGCCTGTACAACCCTCCCCCCAATAAACTCCTAAGTGGGTTTGTTGTGTGTTCTGTGTTTCCTTTTGACTTGCGCCAGGTAATTTCATTGGTGCCATGAGACTTGGGAGGCTCTCCTGCCCCTATTCCGGGGTCAGGATCTGGAACCTGGTATTTTTTACACAACAACCATGTGTCCCATCTGCCTGAGCGTGATTTCTATGCACACCACCGGCTTCAATAGATGAGTTTCCCCCATTCCGATCAGCTTAACTATTTCTCTGAACCCAAGGAATTGGCTGTTTAGCTCCCAGAAATCTTCTGGTGTTTCTAGCAATAGGGGAACAGCCCCCAACCATGGCCTTCACAGCCATGGTTGAGCCCTTTTCTGACATTCATCTCTGGATTGCTTCTCTTAGCTAAAGTCATGTTTGGGCAACCCAGGGTCAGTCCTCCTGCGACTGGGGACCCAGGATTCCCCAGATTTTTCTTTCCCCCATTTTTTCTTTTCTTTTGGACCACTGACAAGTGACTTCTCTGGCTTCTGAGTCACCCAGACTGGAGCCAGTCAGGCTTTAACACCCTCCTGTAGGTAGAGGACACTCTCCTACATGCCCTGCGGTGTTCATCGCCATTTTACACCCACCAATATAGGGGAAACTTCCTCCTATAAGCCTTGTGGTGTCTCTGTGTTTGAGGGTTTTCATGATTTCAGTTCCAGGTAGCAAGCCATCTGACCATCAATCTAGCCTCCGCCCTGGGATGCCTTTTAGAGGCCCTGAAACCCCAGGCCTTAATACCCTACTTACAGATTCCCACACTTGTCCATCTTTGTTAAAAAAAAAAAAGGTCTCATTACAATTTAGATAACAATTTAAAGTGACTGCCTAACGGCACCTTTGATCCTTATATTCTATGGGAGCTTTCTACTGTCAGGCAAATTGAAGGAGTTTCTCTATATCCAAGCCTTTTACTATCTAAGCTCTAAGTCCCAATCTTATAATCTCACCTTTCATGATAGCTATATGAGCTTATCTAATAACCTACTTCCTGAAGAGCGCAGGTGAGTTTGGGAGCAGGCCAGACTACATGCAGACGAGGTTCACCAAACACATGCAGCACACCCCCCAGGGGCAGAGGTGGTCTGGGAAGCACACTGAAATTATAAAACCCCAGGTGAATTTTTAGCTAGGGACCAGTTTTTGACATGCCTTTTGGCTCTCCATAAGGCTGCCCCTAAGCCAGTAAACTATAATAAGATCTCAGAGGTCATTCAAGGTACTAAAGAAAATTTTTCTGCATTTTTGGAACACCTCACTAAAGCCCTGTTACAATACACTAACTTAGATCCAGAAACCATGGAAGGCAGACAGTTACTCATGAATCATTTTTTTTTTTTTACTCATTTTTTTTCCTCAATGCTACCCTGACATTAAGGCTAAACATTTGGAGAAAGGCCCCTGTCTTAGAGTTAGCTTTTAAGGTGTACCATGCAAGGAATGACACAGCCTGCAATCATCACTGTCACATGCTAGCCATGGCCCTCCAACCAGCCAAAGCAACGGACTGCCTGATCCATGCTGTCCTTGCTGCCCCTGTGCCCCCCGGGGCTCAAGAACTGTGAGGCCTGTGTTTCAAATGTGGTAGAGCTGGTCACTGGGCCTGAGATTGCCCTAATCCTCATCTTGGTCCTGCAAGACCTTGTCAAAGATGCCATAGGGAAGAACATTGGTCAGTCAATTGTCCTTGTGCACATCATGGCATGGAGACATCAAACCCAGAAAATTTCCAAGTTGACCTTTTTGGTCTGGCCATGGACGAGTGAGGCTGCCTGGGCTCCTTTGACCAGACCACAACTGTCATCCATAACAGGGAGCTATGGGTAAACACCACGGTATTAGGATGGCCCATTTCCTTTCTCTTGGACACTGGAGCCACATACTTGGTACTGAGGGGATTCTGGGATTGTACCTCTCCTTCTAGTTTCCCTATAGTCAGGGTAGGGGGAAAGCTTTATCTACCTCAACAGACCCCACCACTTAAATGTGTTTTTAGGGATATTTATTCCACTCATTCACTTTTAGTCATGCCAACCTGCCCAATAACTTTTATGGGAAGAGATTTTTTTTTAGCAAAAGTAGGAGCTTCCATTTTGTTTGCTCCTTCCATTCACCTTACCCCAGACTCGCCAACAGCTTCCCTCCTCCTTCTAGCCTCCAAACCTCCCAGCTCCAATATGTCTTTTCCTCTATGAGCCTCTCAGGTGGAACCCCAAGTCTGGGACACCCCAAACCCCTCTGTTGCTAAATACCATTCCCCCATTATTATTCAATTACAAGATCACAAGACCAAATATAATAGCTTCCCTTTTTCACCTACCAGGCTAGGGTCTCCCTTCCAGAAACTGACTGGTAGCTTGATTTTACTCAAGTGCCCACAGTCAGATGAGTTAAATATCTCCTGGTTTTGGTGGACACCATGTCTGGGTGGATTGATGCGTTTCCTACCTCTAACAAGAGGGCTCAGACAGTTCCCAATGTTCTTCCCTAAGAAATCATCCCCTGGTTTGGAACCCCAACCTCTCTTTAGTTGGATAATGGCCTAGGGTCTACCTTCCAGATCTCTCAAACTTCATCTTAGGCTCTTAACATTCCCTGGCATTTTCATATCCCATACCATCCTCAGGCTTCAGGGAAGGTAGAATGAACTAATGGTTCCTTAAAACATGTTCTTGTTAAGATGTCACAGGAGCTTCACCTTGACTGGGTAGAACTTTGCCTCTGGCCCTTCTTAGGCTTAGGGCTCTCCCCAAAGGCCTCTTTTCATCTCGCCCTTTGAACTCATGTCTGGGTGGCCAGTTTTAACCCCTGGCCTCTTACCTAAAACCTTTCCCCTTCCTGATCACCTGCTTACTCTGCTGTTATCCCATCTTCGCTCCCTATTATAGGATTTTATTGACTACTCATTACCTCAACCATGTGCCAATTCATGCCCACCATTGATTAACGTAGGAGATCAGGTACTATTTTCTCCTCCAGATCAATGCCCCTCACTCCTTTCCCCTAAATGGCAGGGACCCTTTAAAGTAATTCTTATAACTTCCCACAGCTGCCAAGCTTGAGGGACTCTCTCATTGGATCCACCTGTTCTACCTTAAACCTTCTACTCTTCCAACTCAAGACACTGTCTTGTATATGGTAACTTAAACAAGACTCTGTTCCCTTAAGTTCCAGAGGACACCAAGATCAGCTACTCTTTTTCCAGTTCCAGAAAAATAAAAGTCTCATCACCATACTCAACTCTCCTATGCCAAAAAACTCCATATAATCGTCCTCTTTTTCCTATCTGCTTTACCACCTTCTCTGTATCTCCAATGTCATCCTTAAATTTCCAGTTAACCACTCATCTCTTATTACAGGGACCATCTTTAAACATAGAACTGGAGGTACAAGGATTGCCAAGAGCCCAGGTGGTAAGAAACAATAACGAGCTTGGGGACATTCACAGCCCCAGACTCCAAAAACTCACAAAACAGACTTTAACATAACAGGTTTATCACTGACTGCAGCAGTGTCTCCTGGATGTTAAGGTGATACCATGATGCTAAAGAGAACAAGTGCCTTAAGATTTGCTTCAGGTAAAACATTGAGGGGGCTAATAATTCCCCTTTCTAATAATTCCCCCTCTTTTCCTCCCTCCTCCACACCTGTCTTCCATTCCAACACTATACCATCATAATCATAAGCCTTTAATATGTCTAAAATTTATTTTTTTCCAAATATTTTTTCATAAGCTCCAGGGAGCCAATTGGACCTATCTAAGAGGACCAGACTTGCCCAGAATAAGTATCATTTAATTCTTCCCTTATCATTTCTGGTCTTGGGAACCCCTCCTTCACCCCTAACCCCCCCAAACCCCTCTATCTTCCATCTTGAGACTCTTTTCCCTTAATCACCAGGATCTAAAAATTTTTTCCAGACATAATTTTCTGCCTTTCCCACATCTTGCAAGGTCCAAGTTGCCACTAGCCAGTTCCACAGAGCCTGGATAAAACATAAAAGTAATCAGCCACCCCAGGATGTGGTCAAGCATCTCAACTCTCTGACACCCACAAAATCAGCAGCAAGCAGTCATGAGAGACCTTACGACACTTCATTTCCACCCAATAAAGATCCGAAAGTTTCCAAATTTTTATAATAAACAAAAGGATGGAATGTAATGATTTCAGCCACGATAAGGCTGACACTTCCAGGTTCTAGGGCCATGCATGTGTGGACACGCCCTCAGGCAGAACTGCCTAATGGCCCCGGGGATGTTAAAGCACCACCCCCTCCACACACGACCCATGCTCACGTGTGGTTGCATCATCCACGTTTGCTAATCCCTTGCACTTATTCTTGAGCCCCATCATCTGTGTATGACATAGTCATGCCAACCCCCTGTGTGCATGTGCTAGGTAGCTTTTAAAAGCTGGACGCTTCATCTTCCTCTCTCTGTCTGCACACTGACTTCCCCAGGCCTGCACATGCCCCCTTTAATAATCTCCTAAGTGAGTTTGTTGCACGTTCCATGTTTCTTTCTCACTTGCTCCAGGTAATTTCACCCTGTGATGGAACCTGGTCCAGGAATGAAACCATATGAGGAGAACATGGGAGATAGCTCCCTGGAAATAAGGTAAAAGTCTTGTAATCCTTTCTCCATGACATGGGTTGCTCTTGGAATGCACTTTGATGCCCCTCCCAGGTACAGTAAATAGGAATGGGTCTTACTTTAGATTACCTCAGCTTACCCTTCATTATTCAGAATGATGTTTCTAAGCATGGCATCCTTGTGACCTCATACAATCAAGACTCATCTATCATTGCCCTAGTGACTCTATACAGCTTGAACTCAAGTGAACTTGCTCAAAAGACTTCCCCTAACCCCCAGAATACCCTCAGAATGTAAATTGCCTGATGCCTTTGTTGGGGTCCAGCCTAGATAGGGTTTGCATGTTCAAAAGCAGGGGCATGTGAATTAGAAATATTAGATAGGAGGAACAGAGATTCGAAAGAAAAGGAACAGAGATGCGGAGTAGAACTGGGAAGGAAATCCAATGAATATTGTATTTGCTTATGTTTATTTTCCATATGCTTATATACCCCAATTCAAAAGGTGGGGAAGAAGGCAAAAGATGGCTTTAACATGACACAAAGAACAAACAGAGCAATTAACTGCTTACATGCCAGGAAACTTCAAGCAACTATATCCTGAGTTTAGCATTTTATTGTTTAGGCAGTACATGCAGCAACCACACCTTAGACCAAACATCCTGTAGGCCGTTTCTCCCCAGGTCAAACCTCCTATCATATCCTTGAAGGAACAAGAATAGGCTCAATACCCCAAACACCACACCCTAGGTTGAGCAAGACATCTTGTTTGTAGCCACACTTTACGTCAGACCTCTTGTCAATAAACTTGAAAGAACAAGAGTAGGCTTAAACTTTCTGACTTTCAGTTAAGATGGTGCAAACCCACTTCTGTGGGCCTCTACATGCTCTAACACGATGTGGGAGGAACTCAAGGTATCCTTCACCCACCCAAGAATTTTCAGGAGTCGATGGTTGCTAGGAAAGAAAGGTCATTTTTATAAGTATGTGATCTCTTAGAGGTTACTCGTGCCCCCAATGGATGGTCCTCTATCCATGTTCTCGCAGCTAATACTAATTACACCTAGAGGCTTAGAAAGAACAAAAGGGATAGGATATGAAGCTGTTTTCTTAAATAGATGTCATAACAGTCTTGGAGAAGTTGGAGGAGAGAGAGAGATTCAAAAGATATCACATAAATGTATAAATTTCATGAAGAATCGATAAATACAATAAAAATAAAATAGTTCTTCTCTGCCTCTTACTTTTCCTGCTTAGTGCCCACCGCATTTCTGAACCCTTGGTCTTAGAGATTGCGTCGCATCTTCTGAGGGCTCTTACATGTAACTCTGCACTTGATTCATGATAGCAGTGCTCTATACAAATGAATGAAAATGTGTGAATGATGAGATGATTGGGGAACCTCTCTAGACTGTAGCTCCTGGCTGCCTTGATCTCTGCTCAGCACAACCCCTTATGCTCTCATTAGCACCTCTCACCTGGTCCTGCCCTTGTCTCTTCCCTGCTTTAGCCAGCCCCGTTGTTCCCTGTGACACCATTACAGCTCTTCCTTAAGGCTCAACTTTTATTTGAATTGATTTCCCTTTTGTTAAGAGAATCCTAGTTTAACACAGATCCACCTTTCTCTTGGCACTTTTTTTTTCTAGTCCCTCTGAAAACTTAAAGTGACCTTTCAGTTTCTGAATGCAGAAACCATACCTCAAAAGTCGCACTTTTTAATCAGTAGAGTTTAACATGAAAGTCTGACCTCTGAGTCAAACCTTTGAACACTTGACTTGACAATTTATTACTTCTGCAGCGGCAGCTATTAGCCCAACCCTGGGAACAAGTAAGTTATCTAAAACACATTGTTCACCTGCTGTTGTTATTAAGACAGCTATAGGCCTACATGGCATCAAGCAACCCATCATTCAGGCAGACAGCAAAGTGACATGGCCTATGGTTCTTGTGCACACTCCAGATACTTCATAGCATGGCCTTGTGCCCTGTCAAACCAGCCGTGATAATCACATTTTAGCAAAACACAGATCTTTGGAGATGAGCGTAGTTATGCACATTCATTCTTCCCCTGATCGCTCAGAAGTAAATACAGACATCATTCAGTCTGAATAATCAAACGCTTTGAATTGAAGTCTCAAAAATTTCAACAGAAGAACAAACAGGAATTAATTATTTTCCTAGCATTTGTATAATAGACATAAGGTAAGCTTCATTTGTAGCTAAAAGGACAAAATTGCTTCTCCTGTATATGTGTGTGTGTGGTGGGAAGGTATATATGCACACATGTGTGCATGTATAGAGAGCAGAGATCAAACCCAGGAATCCTTCTTTAAGAATTACTCACTTTGTTTTCTGAGATGGAATCTTTCATTGGCTTGCAGCTCACTGATTTAGCTAGGTTAGCTGGTCTTTAGTAAATTTAACAATCTGACCCCACTGGCTCCCTAGTGCTGTGGGATTACATTTGCTCAGCGTTTTCATATGGGTTAACAGGATGGGACTTAGTTCCGGATGCTTATGTGGCAAGCATTTTTCCATGTGAGACATCCCACCAGACAAGTTGCTTCCGTTTAGTAAACTCACAAAAGTTGCAACATTGACGTGGTTGTTCTGGCTCTAGGTGAGACTTCTGCAACTGGACTATTGGAAAAGACTCCACATGATAACTCCGTTTCCTGAGTATGTGGAGAGTGATGCTTTTCTTGGAGACAATGGGAGGACCAGATTTTTCTTACTATAAGCTTAACACAGCCTTCCAATATAGAAGATATCTAGAAGTTAAGTTTTGCTTGTGGGAATTTGGGAAGAAAAAACAGAGTTAAATAAAACTGAAGCACAAAATGATGAAACTTGAGCCATGGCCAAGGGTTCCCATGACATCCTCATGATTCTTCTCAAATAGAAGGTTTGGTGGTTACTATAATGATCTGTCCTGTCCTTTCAAGAGACAAGCCATGCCCACTCCCTCCCCCATCCACTGAGGCAAGCTGATCTTCAGCTTCCAGCCTGAGTCCTTCCTTTTTCCATCTCCTTCTCGAAGAGGAAGCTTCAGCCTCTCCTCACTTTTCCCCTTCCCTCTTCTGTCTGTCTGTCTCTCTTTCTGCCTCTGCTCTTCTCTTCTCCCTTTCCCCTCCATAACCCACTAAATAAATATCAAACCTCACTCTGCATGGTGTGCCTATCCATGTCTCTGTCTCTTGCCTGCCAGGTGGCTCCCTGCCTGGGGCCAGTCACCTTTGGAGACCTGCAGCATGGTTTCATGCCATTCCATCTGTCTGTCTCTCCTCATGGTCTCGTCCACTGTTCCTGCTTGGGACTGGCTGCTCTCAGGAACCCCTGCCCCGCTCGGGTGGCGTGGCCTCATGGCCTGCTGCAGCCAGTCAGAAACCTCTAGCATTTTACTTTTACCATAACACCTATCAACATTCTGTGCTGTTTTAGAACCCACTGAGGTCATTCAGTGCTGCCTGTGTGTGCCTGGGTGTAGGGTCATCTCTGGTGTACTATCTTTCTCTAGGACCACATGCCTCCACAAAACTGACTCTTGCTCCACTAGCAGTCATCAGATTTCCACTAACTCCTCAGCTAGCCATAGAACTTTGTGCACCTTTCCCTAGTCAATCTGGTATTCGGACTGATTTGATCTTACACAGATCTTATGTATGTTGTCACAGCCTCCCTGTGAGTTCATGTGTGCAACATGCTGTGTCTGACAAAGGCTGCTTTCCTGCAGATGTCCATAACCTCTGGTGCTTAAGACTTTCTACAACCTTCTTCAAGATGATGCCCGGGCTTTGGAGTAAGATCTGTTATGCATATATCCTGTTTAGAGAAGAACACGCCACAATCTCTTATTCTGTACAGGTTGGCCAGCTGTGGGTCTCTGGATTAATAGCAATCTACAGCAAAAGAGAAGCTTCTCTGATGAGTGTCAAGAGAAGCAAGCGTTAATCTACAGGTATCAAGGTAGACATGAACAATGGGAGCAGTTTTTTACTATACCATTTAGGAGAATATTAGCACTGGGTTCTCTCCTATGGCCTACAATCTAGACAGCCATAGATTCTTGACCCAGATTACACGATTTTATTCTATCTTTGTGTGTAGGATTTACATCTGATTAGAACATGGTTGGTTACTGCCATGACATTCTTTCCTCTTTGTAACAGTGGGCATATTTGTTGGGCCCAGTGGTTGTAGCTCACATGGTTCACAGCTGGGTCAGGCTACTGCTGACTTTTCTTCCATGCTAGCATGTAGAAAACCTACCTGCGCTATGAAAACTATGCAGGAGGGCTAAAGCCACTTGGCATCCTATGACTCAACTGTGTTATGTCTTCAGCAACAGGGTCTTATATTATGAAAATGTTCAACCTATTAAAAGCAGTCTATAGAGTCAACAAAATCGCCATCAAATTTCCAGCATAACTCTTCAGAATTTTTTTTTAAATCTTAAAATGTGTATAGAAACGCAAATGGTGTGCAGTAATAATCAAACTAGCCTCAAATAATAAAAACACAGCCTAGGGCATTGCTATGACTGGTTTCAAGTTATACTACAGAGCCTTAATAATTTAAACACGATGCTACTGTTCTAAAAATTGACACAGGGACAATAGACTTGAAGACACATATGTAAGCCCAAACTTATATAGTCACATGCTTTTTTCTCTGTGTATGTAACCTTTGTTGTATTTTAAAATGTATTTTTCAGATTCTAATATAGTTACGACATTTCTACCTTCCTTTTCCTACTGGGAAATCTTCCATTATAACTCAAGAGGCCAAAAATACACTTTAAAGAAAAGGCAGCTAAGCTTCATCAACAAATGGTGCTGGTTAAACTGGGTAGCTACAAGCTAAAGAAATAAATTAGATTCTTATTCCTTAACAGTCACAAAACTCAATTCCACATGGATCAAGGACTTCAATGTAAGTCCTGATACCCTGAATCTAATAGAAGATAAAATAGGGAATATACTTGAATTTGTGGGCACAAGAAAGGACCTTCTAGACAAGACCTAGCAAGTCAGAGCTTATCTGTGTAGCAAAAGATACCGTCTTCCATGTATAGAAGCAGCCTAGAAATTGGGAAAAACCTTTATCATTCATAATTCTAAGGGTTAGTGTCTAGAATATACATACAACTCACAAAATGGAATACCAAGAAAATAAATAAACCAATTAAAATTTAGGGACATGGTCTTAAATTAACTTCTCAAAACAAAACCATGAAAAGAAATAAAAATGCCTGAGAGATTTTCATGAAAGCCAATTTTCCTTATATATCAGAGAGATGCAAATTAAAACTGCTTAGAGATTTCATCTTACCTCAGTAAGAACCACTAAGGAAAAAAAAAGTAGATTGAAAATGCTGGGGTGGATGTGGGGATGGTGAATACTTGTCTGCTGTTGGTAAAAGTGCAAACTGAAGCAACCACTGTGGAATCCACTGCTGAAGGCTATAAAAAAGCTAAAAATTGCTACCATGTGACACATTTGTATGACTCCCAAGTATATTTCCAGAGCACTTAATATCCTAGCATAGAGATTTCAGTGCTGCTCTATTTATAATAACCAAGAAATGGAAACAGCCTAGATACCTATCAACAGATGAATGGATTATAAAGATATGATACTTATATTCAAAAAATATTATCTAGCTGCTAAGAATAATGAAATTATGGTATTTTCAGATAAATAGCAGAACTGGAAATATTTAGGTATGGAGACAAATTCCAAATATTCTCTTGCATATTTCTATGTTAGTTTTGAAACTAGATATATGCATTTAAATTAGAATTACCACAGAAGGCAGGGGAACTATTAAAGGGTCATGGGGGTAAATTTCAAGGAAAGAGAGAGGGAATGCAGGTATATGAAGGTGCATGGTATATGAGGGAAAGCAGGGTGGGGGAATGAATGTGTGCGGGGTAACTAGCATTAAGGACATTTGAATTCTTTAGATTTATTTGATGTGTGTCAGTTTTCCTTCATGTATGTATGTATGTATACCATGTATAATCATGATGCCTGTGGAAGTCAGAAGAGGGCATTGGGTCTTTGAGAACTGCGGTTACAGAAGATTGTGAGCAACCATGTGGTGCTGGGAACTGAATACAGGTCCTCTATAAGAACAAGTGACTTTTTCCCTTTTCTTATTAAGATTTTTTTAAATACAGCATTTTCTCATTTTACATCCTCCACTCCTCCTGCTTCCTCCACATTACCCCACCCCACCTTCCCATACACCCCTCAAAAAGGGTAAGGATTCCCATGGAGAGTCAACAAAGTCTGACACTTCACTTTGAGGCAAGACCAAGGTCCTCACACCTATATGCAGGCTGAGCAAGATATCCCTCCAAAGATAATGTTTTCCTAAATTTCAGTTCAAGCACTAGTGATAAATTCTGGTCCCACTGTCAGTGGCCCCACAGACTGTCCAAGCCTCACAAGTGTCCCCGACCTTCAGTGGGGCCTAATTTGGTCCTGTGCAGGTTCATCTGTTATCAGTTCAGAGACAGTGAGCTCTCACTAGGGCAGACAGCTATTTCTGTGGGTATCACCATCATGGTCTTGACCCTTTTGCTCTTATTATCTCTCCTCCCTCTCTTGGGCTGGTCTCAGAAAGCTTGGCCCAGTGCCTCCTTGTAGATATCTATATCTGCTTCCATCAGTTGCTGGATGAAGGTTCTATGATGACAATTAAGGTAGTCATCAGTCTGATTACAGGGCAAGGCCAGTTTAGGCATCCTCTCTAGTGTTGCTTAGAGTCTTAGCTGGGGTCATCCTTGAGGATTCCTTGGAATTTCTCTAGTGCTCTGTTTCTTGATAGTCCATTAATGGCTCCCTCAGTCAAGATATCTCTTTCTTTTCTCTCCCTCACTGTCCTTTCCCCTTCTTGAGCATCCTATTCCTTCATGTTTTCTTCCTTCCTCCCCGTCCCCTACCACCCTCCCTTCTCCCCCTCTCCTAATTTTCTCAGGAGGTCTTGTCTATTTCACTTCCCAGGGGTATCCATGTTTGTCTCTCTTAGGGTTTCCTTCTTATGTAGTTTCTCTGGGATCATGCAGTGAAGGGGGAGCGGGCCTGCTTTTTGTCCCACCTGGCTCCTGCACGGCTAGCTTTACACCCGAAATAACAACACACAAATTGTATTCA
>LOEQ01000445.1:0-28649 GCA_001685075.1 Bramus lutescens | reverse complement strand
ACACTGAATGGGGTCCCCTCTCCACCCATCCTCTCCCACCAACACTGAATGGGGTCCCCTCTCCACCCATCCTCTCCCACCAACACTGAATTGGGTCCCCTCTCCACCCATCCTCTCCCACCAACACTGAATGGGGGGCCCACTCCACCCATCCTCTAACACCAACACTGAATCAGGGTCCCACTGTCCACACATCATCTCCCTCCAACAGTGAATGATAGCTCTGCTGCCCTCATGCCCTTTTCCCACCTAAGTGAAACAGGGTTCCACTGTCCACACTGCCTTCTCTCACCAAATGGGAATGGAAGTTCTGCTGTTCACATATTCTCTCCTACAAACAGTAAGTGGGGTTTTCCTGTCCACATGTCCTCTCCCACCAACAGTGAATGGAGGTTCGCCATCCACATATCCTCTCTAGGATTTCCTCATCTTAGACAATCCACCTTGAATCTCTGAGTAGTTTTAATTTGTGTTTTCCTAACTGTTAAAAAATTTTTGATAGTTCTTAATTAAATTTTATTTTTTCTTTTCACAATTCTCTGTTTAGATCCATAGCCCATTTTTAAAAATTGTGTTAATTTTGTGCTTACTCTTTTTAAAGGATACTTTCTATATTAATTATCGGATGTAAAGCTGGCAAAGATCCTCTGCATTCTCTGAGCTCCTTTTTTGGGTTTATTGATACCTCTGCTGTACAGAAGCTTTTTAGATTTATGACTCCTATTTGTCAGTTGTTAGCCTTAACTCAAGAGGACAGAGTCCTTTTCTGGAAGCACTTGCATCTAGCACCCAATGAAGTGTTTGAGGTCTCACATTGAAGTCTTTGATCTATTTGGAATGAATATTTCATGGTAGTAAATATGGATATGGTTTCATTCTTTTACATTTGGACAAGCTGTTTTCCTTAGCATTTGTTGAAGATGCTGTTGTTTCTTCACTATATATTTTTGTCATCTTTATAAATTATGAGATGGTTCTAATGATACAGCTGTAACCATCTTCAATATAAGTCAATATAATCTTCAATATAATTCTTGTAACCTAAATGCTGCCATATGTCAAAATGATTATCTACCTCTATCAGGTGATGGAGGTGAAGGGATGGTTCAACATATGTAAATGAAAGAAAAATAAATTGTACAAACAGACTTAAAGACAAAAATCATATGTTCTTCTGAGTAGATATGGGAATGTTTTGAGAAAATCCAACATTCTTTTATGATAAAAGTCCCAGAGAGAGAGAGAAGGATTAGATGAAATATAACTCATTATAATAAATGCTGTATATGGCATAACCATAACCAACATAATCTTAAGCAAAAATTATTCAAAATAATCCTATTAAAATTAGGAATGAGACAGAAGTGTCCACTATCCCTAATCCTTTTCAATACAATATTCATAGTTCTAGATAGAGCAATAAGACAAGAAAAATAAATTAAAGGACACAGATCTACAAAGAGTACCTATGTAAATGATATGACATTATACATAAGAGAACCCCAAAATCCCACCAGAAAACACCTAGAAATTATCAGCAATTTCAGCAAAGTGACAGGATACAAAATAACCTTATAAAAACTAGTAGCATTTCAGTATGAACACCTGAAAAGAAAATTGTAGAAATTTTTCCATTCCCAACTGCTTTAAAAATATAGGAATAAATATAACCCTAACAAAGGATGCAGAAGACTTCTCTAATGAAAACTTTACATCTGTTAACAGGAAGTTTGTTGAAGATGATAGAAGATGAAAAGACTTTTCATGCTCATGGATTGCTAGCATTAATATTCTACCATTGATTATTAGACCAAAATGATTACTATACCAAAGCATGATAGATTTGATGCAATGGTAGTATAAAATCCCCACAACATTCTTTGTAGAAATTGGGGGGAAAAGCCCTAAAATTCTTACAGAGACAAAAAAAAGACCTCACAAAGACAGATCAATCATGATTGAAAAAATAAATGCTGAAGGGATACTGTACTAAATTTTAAAGTATATTGCAGAGCAGTAATAATAAGCCATCATGGAAAGAGCATAAAAATAGATATGTAGACCAGTGAAGTAGGAAAAGAATAGAAGACTCAAATATGAATATATTACCTGGTCTTAATAATAAGATGATACAGTAGAAATTATGCATGTTTTTTAGGGTAGGTGTTCATGTTTTCAGAGTATCAGACAATTGCTTTGAAAACCTAACAGGTGGCCAAACACCTGATCTTTGGCTAATAAACTAGTGTCTAGAGCTTTATGTAAATATTTAAATAATAATAAATTCATTCAGAACCAAAAGGCCATTTGAAAGTATGCTGTCTTTAAATTAGAAATTGACGCTATGTGAGTAATGATGTGGAAACCAGACACAGCTAATTGACTCAGCCAATACTGATTGCAAATAAAATGGGGGTAACCATGCTAATCTGAAGAGTACTAGAAAACAAGAATTTAAACCAAACTGTACTGCTGTGGAAAAGAGAATACCGGAATGGGAACTGATGTGGGATTCCCCTCTGTATCCTGTGAATACCATTGGTGAATAAAGAAACTGCCTTGGCCTGTTGATAGGGCAGAACTTAGGTAGGCAGGGAAAACTAAACTGAATGCTGGGAGGAAGAGGGCAGAGTTAGAGAAGCCATGAAGCTGCTGCTGGAGACAGATGTGCTGAAACTGTGCTGGTAGGCCATAGCCTCGTGGTGATGCACAAGTTAATGGAGATAGGTTAAATTAAGATGTGAGAGTTAGCAAATAAAAAGCTAGAGCTCATAGACCAAGCAGTGATTTAAATAATAAGGTTTCTGTGTGACAATTTCAGGAGTCTAGGAAGCTGGGAAATGAACAAGCAGCCTCTTCCTACAACAGGAAACTTTTGTTCTTTCTATAATACCAGGGAAGAGGTAAATTACATTTTTCTTAAAATTTAGTACAGTAATTAGGTCAGTTTTATTTACTGTGTTTTTGCTTTTCAATCTATCCTTTTCTTTTTAAACATTGTTTATTTTTGCTTCATTTTAATTTTTTCATGTATGTGTATTCACATGTATGTGTGCATGCATTTGTTGGGTGCATTGTGCACATGGAGACAAGAAGTAAACTTTGAATGTCTTTCTTGATCATTATTACAATCATTGTTTCCATAATGGCTAGATACTCTGGGCAGTGATTCCAGAGACCTTTCTTTCCCTGTCTTTTCCCCATGACCAGTGCTGTGGTTTTAGGCATGCATGACTGTACCCTATTTTTTCTGTAGGTACCAGGGATCTGAATTTAATCTCATGCTTTCAAGGCAAATACTTAATGAACTGCACCATCTTCCCAGTCCCTAGTAGGTTTTTTTTAAAGCAGAACACACTGCTTTGTAACTTCTCAACAGTCCCTCTACAATCTAGAGTTCTCACATAAAATTGACACTACACACACATGACAGGTTCTTAAATCTGTAACGAAGCATCTAAGTCATACCCACACATATACCCATCCACAAAAGCTGTTTCATTTCTAGATGAAATAGCTACTTCTATTTAGTGGTTTGAACTGTGGAAATTTCTCGATGGATGTATTACTCACTACCTCTCAAGAATCTTGACAAGACTCTGCCAAGATGATGGTATCATACACATTTTTTTAGACGAGTCAACTGAGGTTCAGAGAAGTAATGGCCTCAGGATCACCTAGTTGTGTTAAAGGTGCATCTAGAACCCCAAAATACTCACTGGAAAGTTCGTATTTCTCTATGGAATCTTGACTCCTTGTCCTCAATTCCTATGTCTCTCTGTGGGTATCAGACTATGTGATCCACATTTGCTAAAGCCCCCTGAAGGGATGACTCTTGTCTATTTGTCTCAAAAGGCTTCATCAGGAATGACTGAACCCCACATCCTTGCCAGAGGCTTATAAGGTCTGGAATGCATTTGGAAGTGTGAGCCCATGACATTTGCTGCATTATCGTTGACAAGCAGGAGAACCTTGCACACTGCTGCCATTTCTTGTGTGTTATGATTAGAAGTTTGAGAACTATCACTGTGTTAGATTTCTGGTCCTGTGATCAAACACCTGAGAAAATCAACTTACAAGAAAGAAAAGTTGATTTTGCCACCCACTTTTAGAGGTTTCTCTCTGCAGTCTGTTAGCTACACTGGTTTTAAGGACTATATTGATGTAGTCCATGATAGGGAGGACACACCAAAGAAAAGTGGTTTAGCTCATAAAAGCCAGGGAAATGAGAGGGAAAGACAAAGCCTCCAAGGTCTTTATGTTCCCTTCAGGAATGTGACCCCAGAAAACTCTCCAACTTCCTTCCACTTTGCCACATCTTCTCTAGGTTCCACCAATTGTCAAAATTGCCACAAGCCAATAATCAAGTCATGATAACATGGGCCTTTGGGGTAGTAACGTTCCAAATTACAATAATCATCTTAATCCTCTTTCTCTAGGGAGGGAAATTAGAGTGCTTGAAAAGGAGGAGCCATTGGCAGATAAACTTACGGAGAAAACTAGAACACAGACCATAGAATAATAAGATAGATGATAAGATGGAGAAGTGGAAGTGAGCACGTGAAGCAGAGGGGCTGAGAAAGAAGAGAGAGAAGGAAGAAAGGAGAAGGAAAGAGGAGGTCAAGAAAAACATGTGAAAATAGTGGTGCAAATGTGCCTCTTCCTTGATGGTTCCCAAATGAAGCTGAGTCCCAGGGATGGAATGCTCTACACAGCTAAACCCATAGACTAAGATGGACATGGTTCTTCTAGATCCAAGTGCTGTCAATGTGGTCGTAGTAGGAAATGGGAATTCCCACGGATGGTTTCATGGTAGAGGTTCTTGGATCTTGCATAGGAATAAGGCTTTTGTAAAGGAAGTTACTCATGGTTTCCATTGACTAGCTGTCTTCCTTGGTCATGTGAAAATACATTTCTTTTATCTAATGTTGTAACAGCAAGATACCATGTGGGAATCCAAAAGAAGTCTTTCACAATCAACAGAACCTTCCACTACTTTGGCGCTGGAATCCCTAGAACTGCTAAAATATAAATTTTACTTCTTTGTAAACCATCCAGTTTTAGGCATTCTGTTATGGCACAACAAATGGACTAAGGCATTGGTTGTAGGTTGGGTTTTCTCGCTGATAAGCACTAACTAAAATTGTATATAAGACCAACTTTGGATAGTTAGGTGACAGACTTTATTTCTTTTTCTTTTCTTATTTTTTTCAAAATTTTTATTTATTTTACATACCAACCACAGTTTCCCCTCCCTGTTCTCCTCTGGTCCCCTCACCTCACCTCCTTTCTAATTCACCATCCACTTCTCAGAAAGGGTAAGGTCTCCCATGGGAGTTAACAAAGCATGGTATATCAAGTTGAGGCAGGACCAAGCTGCTCCCCACTGGATTGAAGCTGAGCAATGCACCCCTCATAGGGAATAGGTTCCAAAAAGGCAGTTCATGTACCAGGGACAGATCCTGGTCCCACTGCTAGGGACTTGACAAACAGACCAAACAACACAACTGTTACCCACATGCAGGGGGCCTAGGTCAGTTCTATGCAAGCTCCCTAGCTGTCCGTCTAGAGCCTATGAGCTCCCACGAGCTTGGGTCAGCTGTCTCTGTGGGTTCCCATCATGATCTTGTCATCCCCTGCCCATATAATTCCTCCTCCCTCTCTTCAACTGGACTCCTCAGATAGGGGTATTAGTAAAGATCAAGTAGGTGGAACGTAGTAAGTCTCTTGCTTCATGTTGAGCTCTTGGTATAGAAATGTCAAGATAGTGAGTGCAGCATCTGTCTTTGGTCTTCAATAAGATGCTAGGAGAAATCTTCAGTGAAGCTGTTAGATGCAAATAAGAGCAAAGTTGTTGTTGTAAGTCGCCAAAAAAGTATTTCCAATAATTGAAAAATATGTGTTTTCACTCAAGTTTATTGCCATCATGTATCAAAGATTTTGTCTTTAAAGATACAAAATGTGATGCAGGCATATTTGTAGAATGGAAACAAGAGTTCGGCTTTTTATTTCAAAGTAGACAACAGCCAGAAGCCCATTAAACTGTAGCCTTTAGGCCATGTTTTTACAGGACAGAAAGAAAACATTTGTCTCACTAGTGGACTGTCGTTTGCATCACATTATACTGCGTACATTTATATGAATCATGCTACATACATTTACATGAATCATGCCACATACATTTACATGAGTCTTCAGATGATTCAAAGTGCTAGGGCTCAAAGCAACATGCATGATCTGTAGGCTTCTGCTCTATGCTGATGAAGGCAACATTGTTGCTCCTATGTTTGTGCCTTTTGATTATAGGAATTCAATTTATGTTTTTAAACTGGGATAAGTATGAAGTATTTTTGTGTATAGTACATGGTCCTTGCCGATTATCAAATTTTACCTTCATCTGATGTTAGAGCACTTGTTTTGAAAAACGGGATCTTTAATTGTGCACAGGGATGCCCCTACTAGAACCACGAGAAATCACACAATCATGCTCATAAATTATTTTATTCCTGTGAATCCTCGGTCTCACAAAGACTCTGGAGACCTCTCATTGCCTGGATCAGCTCTCTTTGAATGGCTTGAAATGTGGTCTCACAGTTATACTCTGAAGCAGGGTTTCTAATCCTGAGACTGAGAAACTAAAACCGAAATGAAAGTCAGACTCCACAGCTGACATGGTTAGTTATTATGCATGTATACATTTTAACAATATGCCAATAAATACACAATAACATTACATTAATATATTTATATATTTACAAGTATACATTTTAAATATATATGGATTTCTTTTAGAATAAAGATATGACTATATGTGTAATGTTGGTTATTGGAAATCTTTAAAAATTACATTCAAACCCAAAGAAGGATGCTGAATGGACAACCCTATAGTAGTAGCATCAAACTAGTTTGCCTTTCAGGATTAGTGGGAACTGTGATAAAAGGTGAATTAAGTCTCAGTCTTATGATTTCAGAATATGAGTTTAGGCTCACTTATCTATATTTTTGTGTGTTTTTTAAGCCTCTATAGACTCACATGCCAGTACCTTGGGGATACTATACTGTTACCATTTTTTATGTCTATCTTAGATACAAAGATCCACAGCAAATGTGATGTCCATGTGATGATGAGCTCAGACAATTCTTGCATGGTGGTTTTCATCATGCTCTTTCTGTCTACCTACAGAAGAGACTGCATGAAGAAGACCACATCACACTGGGCAAAGGGTGAAAAGTCAAGCTAGCATAGGATAGAGTTCTTAATTATTAAGAATGTGAAGCACATAATGGATACCCCAGAACTCTATGGAACATACCACCCTCTTAGGATTATTTTTTAAAAAAGAAATGTCTTACAGTACAGCACCCTTTTTGTTTTCAATTAGCATATATCAATTTCTAATGTTGTTTCCTTTGGGGCTATTCACTATTCTTTCTCAGCCTCCCTCTTTGCCTCCTGAGAGAGGCTCAAGAGGCTGAGGAAGTACCTAAACTTCATCATATCAGGACAGTTGAAACCCAGTTTCCTCTCCCAAGGCAGTATTCACAGGGACATCTTGCCAAGGAAAACACCAGGGGATATTGATGTCTGGTGGTGATGCTCCCATATGTGAAGCTTCGAGTCCTCAAGAGAGCAACAGGATTGCAGATCTCCCTAGCCACCACCTGATCAGCTGTGGGCTTTCCAGGGATGTGGCCACTTGTGAGTCATACATGCCCCTGTACATCACTACTCACCCATACTCTTATAAGTAAAGCTGTTGGTTTGTCCAACTGAACTTTGGTGAAATTATTACAGTGGTCTATTGTTGGTGTCCTTTTCCCTAGGAAAAGTAACAGAAAATCTTTCCATGTCCCTTACATTTTTCTTTTTAAGTCATTTTCCTTTTCCTTTTAACTTCCATGTATAAAAGAAAATATGCAAGTTTTTTGTTTGTGGGAACACTTAGTTCGTTTAGCTTAACAACCTCTGTTTTTTTATTTTTCTACATAGGATATATTCTTATCCATAGTGGTTCAGTGAAATTTCACTGTGATAGAAACTGTATATTCTTTGTCTTTTCATGTGTTGATAGTCCCTTAACAAAAAACCTATGTTCTTTACTACAGTGATGCAAACATTGTTTTTTCATCTTTTTTCTTTACTAAGAAATTTACTGAAGTTGTTTATCTTTTCACCCACTCTTGTTTAGATGCTCTGTGATTAGATTATTTAAAATTTAGGTCATGTGTCTCAGATGATTAAGTGGGTCCACATGGATCTGACGGGCACTTAACTACATGGAAACGGCACATCCCCAAGAGTAGGTATTGCCTTGGGATCAACTTAAGGGTTATTTCTATTTGGAAGAGTTAGAGACAAATGCCCTTAAGGTAGTATATGATGTTAGTAAAACTACCCAAACTTTAAAAGGAAGAGAAATGGACTTGCATTATTAGTATATGATGTTAATAAAACTATCCAAACTTTAAAAGGAAGAAAAATGTTCTTGCATTATGGGGCTAAAGTGGGGCTTGAGCAGTCAAGATGGCGGTAACAAATTGCTACATACATATAAATGCATAGCTAATGGAAACTAATGTAAGAGCCATAAAGAAAACATTTGGCTTAATGTTATTCCAGTACAGATCTCTTTCCTTGTGTTCTTTAAATATATTGTGCCCCTTTCTTTTGGGGACTGCACACCCCCAGTTCTGGTTATTTGGATCTTACTGTAATGACATAGGGCACCAATTAGGATAAGTGAGCTCATCTATGGGAATGCATTCAAATAAAATCAAATAAATTAGGGAAGTATAATCTTTGTTTCTGATTATTCAACAAAGACAGAATTTAAAAAGAAACAAATAATGTTTTCCAGGTGAAAGTTATCAGGTGATAAACATTGCACACTGGTGACCGAGTAGACCACACTCAACTCTTTAGACTTTAGACATTAACTGTTCCAATGCAATAATTGTTCAGTTTTTAATGGATGTTATCTTCTGTTTGCACACTTTGTTCTCAGAGATTCTCCTTTGGGCAGTTGTGAAACACTGTGTGATGGAGGTCTATCTGGAGATTACAGTAACGAGTGAGAGACCTTTAGGGTTGAAGTCTGAAGTTGCTACTGGTCTTTTACTTTCTTACTTACTGCTTTTTTATTCTCCGTGCTTTAATAATCATCAATTTAAATGTAATCGGGCCTCATAATCTCATAGAGAGTGACACTATTAGGATATGTGGCTTTGTTAGAGTGGATATGTCATTTTGGAGGATGTGTGTCACTATGGAGGTAGGCTTTGCGGTTTCCTGTGCTCAGTGGAGTATCTCAATTGACTTCCTGTTGCCTTCTGATCAAGATGTAGCCAGCACCATGGGCTTTCAGCCACCCACCATACTCCCTGCCAGGATGATAATGGACTGAGCCTCTGAACTGTAAACTGCCACCTCAATTAGATGTTTTCCTTTATAAGTTAATGTGGTCGTGGTTTCTCTTCACAGCAATAGAAGTCTTGACTAAGATAAGCACTATATTCTAAGACTACCACGTCTTTTGTGCTAGGATATACTCAATCCATGAGCCAAAGCTCACCTTTCTCCTGAAGATCTCTGAAATTTTGTCTCCATGAGGAGGAATGTAACCAGTATAGAAAGTTAAGAAAGGGAATATGTGTGGTGACACTTCCAAGTGTGAGTCAGAACAACCAGATGTGAATTGCAGAAGCAAAAAACATGTCACATGAAAACCTGTGCATAAATGTTCATAGCAGCATTATTCATAATAGCCCAAACCTGGAAACAAGCATCTTTTGCTGGAGAAATAATAATGACCAAAGAACAGAAATAAACTACATGTCTGTCTTAGTTAGGGTTTCTATTGCTGTGAAGAGAAATTATGACCATGGCAACTATTATAAAACATTTTATTGTGATGGCTTACAGTGCAGAGGTTTAGTCCATTATCATCATGGTGGGACATGGTGGCATGCAAGCAAACATGGTGCTGGAGAAGTAACTGAGAGTCTTATATCTTGCAGGTAACATAACAGAAAATTTTCTGTAACACTGGGCAGTAACTTGAGCATTTATGAGATCTCAAAGCCTGCCTCCATACTGACATACTTCCTCCAATAAGACCACACCTACTCCAACAAAGCCATACCTCCTCATAGTGCCCCTCTCTGGGAGCCATTTTCTTTCAAACCACTACAATGTCTTATCCTAGATTTTGATTCCATTACAGGATACAGAATGAGTAATTTGTTATGACTCATGACTCTGGAGCCTGGGAAGTCTGATGTCAAGGTGTTTGCTATATTCTGGAAAGCACTTTTTTTGCTGTCATGGCAAGGTATAAATCACCATAGTGCAGAAGGTTAAAGAGATTGGAGAGGAAGGGTGCCATCATACCAATGGTTAGCAATAGCATTAATCCACCCACTCTCATTGCCTAGTAACCCTTAAAAACGTAAAGCCATTACATTCACAATTTAATTTCATTATTACTTTTAGAAGAGGTAAATATTCAAGCTATAGCCCCCTTGGTATATATGATAATTTAGATGGACAATGTCAAAAATAAGTTGGGTACAAGCATTCAGTCCTCAAACGTTCAACAGCACCATCATTACTATCACATGACTAGGCTTCTATTTTATTTAATTTTCTCAAGTAGAATTAGTCCTAAGCCTAGTGACAATGTCAGGATTAGTTTTCCTAGACAAAGCCTTTTGGAAGATAGTTATCCCCAGTGGTTACAACCCTTCAGAAGCCTGTGGCTATGGTAATGACTCGATTCTTAGTTCACACCCTAACTCACACTCAGATAGACATGACATTGTCCCAAGAAACTCTGGGCATCACTCAAGGAACAAGGAGCCCTACACAGTAATATACACACTTAGTTCAGTTCAATTTGAGCATAGATATGAATGGGAACATGTGGAGGAGAATTTCTTCCACTAGTCACTACTAGTAAATTAAAATTTTGGGTATTTCTTACATAGTAAATTATGCTTCTCTATTCCTACTATCTAAGTACAACAAAGGACACAGGCAATATCCTAATCAATACCGCTTTCATTGTTTTTAGTAAAGGAAAGATTCAAACACAATGACTTTCTCCCTCTCTTTCTTTGTGTTCTAACAATACAGTGGATGTTACCACTGAACTAAAAGGGTTTTTTGTTTATTTGTTTTGCTTCCTATTTTAAAATTGCATGATTATTGTTATATTAATATAAAAACAACCCAAGACAATAGAAATTTTATTTGTTAGTTCAAATAGAATCTCTGCATGCCATGTTGGCATACTCTCTGACAACCACACTGTATAGTTTTTGAATAGCCACTTATGCCCTCTCTTGGCATGCCTACACATGCAGGGCATCTTTCCAAGGGCTAGCCTGTCCTTCCTGTAGCTCTGTGACCACATGACCTATGGTGATTCTCAAACATCCCTATACATTTGGAAGATTTTTTTGTTAACCTCATTCTAAATGCAACTGATTTTTTTTTCTTTTGGGGATGACCCACTTCCAGGGTTCTAAAGAAAGAAATACCACCTGAAGGGAGGTCAGACTTCTGGTGGCAGTGAGCAGCAGTACCTGGATGTAGGATGTATGCTTGGAGAACTTCCAGTCCAGCCGTGGCTACATAGAGCCCTCTGGAGACTCCCTGCGAAAGCATTGCAGAACATCTATGTCCATGCCACCCACCAATATGTAAGGAAGAGGAAGAACTTATTGCATATCATCAGCTTTTAGGTTTTTTGTCATACTGCAGTCAACAGATGAAATCTGTCATCTTCCTGACTTTAGCAAGAAAAGAACACTTGCAATTTGTCCGGTGATCTATGACAAATATTTCATCAATGCATCAATGCTTTACTGTTTTCACTCCCTAAAATTATGTGGATGGAATATATATATTGCAAATATATACATATATATGAAAATATGTATGCATGGTTTCAGAAGAGTATCTGCTTAAACACATTGGCGCTACTATTAACTGCAGAAATTAAAATAAAACCATACATTGTAACTTGTATGAGTAGCCATCTTGAAAAATGGATTCAGTAATTGCATTCTAGAATGGAAGGGAGCTTGCCCTGATATCTGAAGTGGGCCAGGGAGCTCCGTGTCAATGTGGCCTAAATTGGCATCTCACAGCCTTTCAAGGGGGAAGGACTTGGCCACTCCAGTGCAATTCCAAGAACAGATCACATGTCAATCCCTTAGTATCTTTTGGGGGTTCTTTTTTTATTAATATATCTCCTCTATAGATACATTGGAAAAGTTTTCACTCTTAATTACTCTATCGCTTCATGTTCAAATCGATCTGTCTGTATACATGTGGAGCAGGTGCTATGGTTGTCTGTGTCATGTACGTCTTAGGAAAACAATGATCTTAAAAAAGAGAGCAACATTGTTTCACAACACAGGGTAGATGGAACCTGCTCCAGATCTTGGGGTTCCCCAAGTACTGTGTTGCATAAGGGGAAACCGTGCTTACAGATCTGGTGAAAGGTTCCAGACTAGACTAAGTACTGTGGATTAGTGGGTCATGCTAGGGAATAGACATCCACAAACTGCTTGGAATAACTTTGGCAATATGGAGTGGGGGAAATATAGTACAATCACCCTGATTACCATGGAATTAACACAAATGTTGGTTCTTTTCCTAAATAGATGCATGTGATAATAACAGTGCTCTACTTACCTCAGAGTCTTGGTTACCATGGTAGCCCAAACCATGGGATGCCGCATCTACTCTGGGTATTTGTTTCTGGTTTTTTTTTTTTTATCTCAGAGTTCAAGATAAGGCAAAAAGGAATGCCTGACCACTGAACTTCCATTTCTGTCCCCCCATAAGCAAAGCTGAACCACACATTGATTCATTGATAGCTGCCAGTGTGGTACAAGGTGGGATGTTAAGTTTTAAAACTGTGCCTTGAATCTTCATATTCACACGGCCAACCTGAACTGCATGCTAAATGAAATCATGTAATTTTGATTTCTTAATCATCCACAATGCATGAACTCCAAACTCCATTGGTCCCTTTGTTTGCATGATCCGTGAGGAGGTGGACACTCTGCAGCCCGCGGTGACAGTTCCCCGCCTCTGTGCAGCCAATGCGTACACCTGACAAAGACACAGCCAGCTCACATGTCGGCGAGGAACTAGAACGTGAGTCTAGTCTCAGCCTGTCCGATTGCTGGCATTGTGAGCTGTGAGGACAGCTGGCACTCGGCTGTCCCCAAAACCCCCTTTCACAGTACCCAGTACCACACTTCCATACACGATTGAAGCAATTAGCTGCCGCACTGCTGATGTACCCCGCAGAGGACTGGTGGCTCGTCTGACACATCTGGGCACTGAAAGTAATTGAAACAGCTGCTTCCGCCCATATGGCAGCAGAAGCTGGTTGTGCAAAGTCTGTTGCCTGGGCTGCACCAACCTCAGGCAAATTAGCCGTCATTAATCCCCAGATCTGACCAGCATACGCAGAGCCACTAATCAAGACAGCTGGGGGGTGGGGGTGCGTGAAGAGTCCCGAAGATTCCTAAATGGCATCCTAGGTTACAAAAACGAAGCTTTCACACAAGCACAAATTATAGCCTTCCTCTTCATGATGAGGATGGGCTGTGTCTGTTGTTGCTTCCTTGTTAGGAGGTTGCTAAAATAGCAGCACAGCTTTCTGGGGGTAACTCACTGCTCTATGCATGGCTGGCATCCCGCGGATATAAATAGCTAGAAATAGTTGCACACAAAGTGGATCCAGGGTATCATGCTGTCTTGCTGTGTCGCCTGGCCCAAAAGCTTAGAGAGCTGTGGGAATCGAGGTGCTTTTCTGGGGTGATCAACAGCTCCTGACCCAGATGGGAACGAATGAGGATACAGGCAGCTTCATTCCTCTTCTGCCTGCCTGCAGCTGTGAGCGGGATCTCCTGTCCTTGCATTCACCAACCTCTCAGGGATGGGCCTTTTATTTTGAAACCGAAAGTTTAAGTGAAAGATAGCTGTTAGATGTTGCCAAAGAGCCTTGTTGACAGGTGAGAGAGGTCACATAGCATCTGGCAGGTAAAAGGAATCTCATTCATCCCTGACCTGGAGATTTATCACAAGGCAGACTGCAGTTTCCAATGGCTGCACTGACTCAACTTCCATGTTCTGGGGTGGGGACAAGCGGCTCATTTACACCCCAGAATGGGTGTCATTATTCAGATGACTTGTCATTATGCCTGACAATACCCCAGGGTATTAAGGAGCTGGTGTGGTGCATCTGGACAGAGAGCAGTGAAGATCTGTAGCCCAGGGGTGTGAGAAATTGGTCTTGGGTGACAAAGGTGTAAGTGCAGGGTGGGTCCATGTTGTGTGTCCTTGTCAAGTTTCTGGTCAGGGAAATAGCCCAGATCTATGGGTTCAGTCCTTTGAAAAATGGAAATTTATATAAGGAGATGGGTTTGTAAAAGAAAAATGAGACTATGGCTGTGTTCATCCTTAATTATTTCTGATTTCTCCTCTGATTCCATAGGGAAATTTCTTCGTCCTGACAGAAATTCTGTCCCTCATTATAGATCACTCAGCCTCCTTTTCAGTGTCCCTTGAACCCCTTCTTAATTTTGTAGAGAATATTTGTATGTCTTCCCATTGTTTGCCTATGCTGAGCTTTCTTACACAATAAATAATACCAAGTGAACGACATGTAACTTTGCAGTGTGAGACGTTGTTTATCTCATTGTTGAGCTACACAGAAGTTGTTGCACCAATCTTGAAGTCATCTTGGCGACTCTTTCCTGGGACTTTGACTTAGGTAATGGAAGGAGCCACTGTAATAATCTGAAACTATAGCAACATAGCAGTTTTGACTAAACAGTTACCTAGAATATATGGCCCCAAGGAAACACGAGAGAAAAATAGCAATGTCTTTTAAATCCTCCATCATGGTGATTACTCTCATGTGTCATTAAATTGTCTCTGAATAGGAAAGCTCTTTTGCCAGCCATACTTTTCTTTCTTGTAGCTCCATTTTGAAAGGCATCCCTTTAAGATGTCTCTTGACTCAGAGCCCATGATTTGACTTCTTTGTCCTCCTTGCCTTCATTCCACCTTTCTCCTATTTTGGCCAAACTGTTTTTTTTTTGTGTGTGTGTGTGTGTGTGTGTCTGTTTCTTCAGTAAACAGTCAATTTCCAACATTTAAAAAGGTAAGTATTTATTTAAAAACTGTAAATGCACATTCATTAATTAACTTAGCAAACTTTTCTTTAGGGCCTGATATGGACCATGGATGACTACACAGAAAATTAGCACAGCAAAGGCTTGCAATTCATAGGGCTTGCAATCTAGGAAGAGAAGAGGAAAAAAAAAACTCAAAGAAGTGAAAGAAGTGTAGTATGCCCTCTGGCAGTGAATGCTAGAGGAAAAAGAGCTAGGAAGGCAGCTGCGGAAGCCCAAAGGAAGTGAAGATGTTATGGGGATGCCCTGGGTTTCATAGGAGCCATGGTTTATCTAGATATGATGGGAGATTACTGGAGAGGTTGTGAGCATTGGAGAGCCTTGTTACTGACATTTAATCACTACAGGAATCATCGGGAAGAAGAAGGGAAGTATCAGGAGTCCTGTTTTGAGGTTCATGGACTTTGGATTGAAGTAACTCGCAGGACTCTGTACTGAAGGGCTGGTTCTCTAGGGTGAGGTTAATGGAAAACCATAGAGCTTTGAGGCAGAGAGGCTTTGCGGAAGGTCTTTGGATCTCTCCATGTTGTTAATTACTTTCTTTATGGCTGTGACAAAATATCTGACAAAATCAGCTTAGAAGAAGAGGAGATTTCTTTTGGCTCACAGTTTCGAGGTGTAGTCCCCCATAATATTTATGTCTATAGCCAGAAAACAGAGCAAGGTGAATGTTTGTGCACAGCTCACATCCTGATATTCTTCTCAAAGTTTGATCAGGGACCCCAGTCCATGAAATGGTGCTGCTGAGATTCAGGGTGGCTCTTCTGTCTTCAGTGAAACCCCTCTGATATATGTCTCCAAGGTGATTCCAAATCCAGCCAAGTTTACAGTGACAATTAACCACTAAAGAGGTGTGCTTCTGAGGGGGTTAAAGCTCTAGGCCCTTTTGTCTTTTTTTTCGCTTCTTTATCAGGAGATGAGATTGGCCATGCTCTTCTATCATCAATGTGCAGTGTCTCCATAAGAAACTGACCAAAAGTAAGTCTGAGAGTGATGTACTAGGAATGCTAAAGTCATGAGCCCAAAGAAAACTTTTCTCTTGATAAGTTGATTAGCTCATAAATTTATTATAGCAATGGAAAACAGACTAAAGCAGAGACTGTTTTCATAGTCCATGTTAGGTCTCAACAAACAAAAACCCAGGACAAGTCTCACTTAGTACCTGTGGCTCCTCCCAGCTCTTCTCACTCTGCAACCTACCCTAAACCTCTCCGGCCCAGGAAATGAGCTTTGCTTACCTTCCCCAAGCTTCTGATTCCTACACAATTCAGCCATTTTGCCTACATGCCCTCTCGGTTCCCACATGCTCTTGGTTCCTTCTCTTGTCTTCTCTCCTCTTTCATTCACCTTTTCTAGTGGCCTACTGCATTCTGCTGGCCATGTTTGGTCAGGAATCTTTCTGATGCCCCCAGCTGTTCTTTCCCTCATATCTATAATAAAATCTTCTTCTTAACTGTACCTAGGAGTGGCCATATCCTCACAGTCATTTGGTCCAAAGGTGTTGGTTTGAAAAAGAATAACTCCTATAGATTCAAATGTTACAATAATTGGTCCCTAGTTGGTGAAACTGCTTGGGAAGGATTAGGAGGTGTAGCCACTTTGTCCAGGACAGGAACCTGGAACTTTTTGACTTGAATATCATCACCATAACTCTTCACCATCACCATCAGTGTCTCCATCATTACCATTATCACTACCATCATAATCACCACAATAAATGTCATTGCTATCATAATCACCACCATCATGATTAGCATTGATAACACTGTCACCTTTATCATCAACATCATCACTGTGATAATCGTCATTCCATGTTTTGATCACCATACCACAAATATCACCATTATTCTCCACCATTGCCATGATCCTTATAATTCTCCTCATCATCACCATCATCATCTTCACCTTCACTATCCTCATCTTCACCATCATCATCACCTAACTCAATCCTAGTTGAATATTACTTTACCAAGGTGGGGTAGAATTGAATAGAAATCAGTAGTACTGAATTAGTGTACCCCAACCATGTTTATGGGCTTTCTATCTGATGATGTGGGATGTCCTTCTCCATATTTGTTGTTTCTATTGGTTGTTTTGGACAATAGCTTCTCAGAGTAAAGCCAGGTGGGAAATCTAAATAGAGATATAGAGAGTAGACAGAGTCAAGGAGACACATGTAGCTACTGAAGGAGGCAGATGCCATGTAGCTACCCAAGAAGCAAGAGGTAACAAATCACAAGCCTCATGGTAAAATATAAAACAAAATGTAAGAGCTAGCTAGAAATATGCCTGAGCCATTAGCCAAACAGTGTTATAATTAGTATAATTTCTTTGTGATTATTTGGGTCTGGGCAGCCAGGAAATGAATGAGCAGTCTCCATTTACAGGGTAGAATTTAATAGAAATCAGTAGTACTAAATTTGTGTATCTCAGCTGCATTCATGTGTTTTCAATCTAAACTATCCACTTAGTTTGGTACTTTAGGAAAATGAGTTTTATGTAAAATTACTAAAATTATATGCTTTCAAATGAAAGATTTATAAGGAATTATTGACTATGATATTGTGATTCATAATTTATTATTGCTTATTATTAGTCTAAGAATTAGGAATCACTTTTCAATATTCAGTTTATGTGGCTCAGGTAAAGAACATAATTGGAGGAGCATGCACAGTGTATCTAAGTCTTTAAAAGATGTTGCACCTTGGATATCTCTGATAACAAGTGCTTTTATTCTAGATTCTAGTTGGAAGATGTTGGAAAATGAGTTGGAATTGTACTTTATTCTTTCTTCTCATTCCATAGGAACTCCTTTACCTGTTATTCTTGAAAACAGAATGACCTTCCCTGATGACAGAAACATAGCCACAGGTATCTCAATGAGGTATGGGTTGTTTTTGTTGTTTGTTTGCTTGTTTTCTTACCTAAGGTAGTTTACCCACCAAGGACCAATACTTCATACCAATGCACCTTGTAAATATTTTATGTAAATCTTTAAATCTACCCCACCTGGTAAACTTATGTTTTTATGACCCCTCCCATCTCCAGAATCTGATGGCCTAAAGCAGCTGACCCCTCCTTCCCTGCATTTTCTTCACTCAGATTCTTTTGAAACTAGTCATTATTGAAAGATCGTAAGGTTGGACACCAGCCAATCAAGAAAAGACATGGTCACAATCTACATTAGAAAAAAAACTAAGTAAACTTCTTGTCTAGGTGTGGTAACCTTGCTGGCCAGGTTTGAGTTCTGACATGTTACTTTCACAAAAAGAATTTTTCTTGTCAAAATACTTCTGTTTTGCATGTGCATTTCTGTGTGTGACATAGAGATTATACTTAACAGAGGCAAGAAAGGGTACAACAAACAAATTCTCTGTGGAATGATCCCCTGTAATACTAGGTTTGCATAACCCAATAACACCCTCTCAGATACACAGTGAAGAAAAATGACTTCAGGCAGACTTTTGGGGTGTCTTACTTGGTTAATCCCGCTAGACATGGACTGCAAAGTTCTTTTTTTTTTTTTTAAAAACAGCTGTACAGCGTTCTTCCAATTCATCCCCCAAGCCTTTACCTCCCTTTATCTTTCTCTTTGGAGTACTAGAATGGCTCTTTTACAGGAACAAGGGCCAGAAAGACACAGAAAAGGAATCAGAATTGAATAGAAGAAAGCCAGATGACAAAACACCAGTCATCCCTTAGTGGTAAAAGTTCATTGGCCCTTCTGACTGTATAAACAATAGTTAAATTTCTCTCAAGCAACTGCGCTTCCATGTTCTTAGATCCAGGATGGTCATTTTATGTTCTGTTGCTAGCTCTAGGATCAGCTTATATTACTAACTCTATGATGGTCTCATGTTTCCTTGCTCCTAGCTCTAGGAAGAATTTTTTTTTTTAATCATACTGGGTGAAATAACTTTTGAGACCAATTTGAAGCAAGTTTTATTAAATATTGGCCAGGTCCATGGATACTGGCCAGGTCCATACACAGATTCACATAGTATGGCCCCAATCTATATTAGCCAGATGCAAAACCCATAAGGCTACTTGTTTATTTTCATCCAATCAGGGGCAAGCATACATCCTAATTTAATTCCTTCTTACGAGTGATCAGTCACATTCTGTGCAGCTGGGGCAACCAAGCTTGCTAACAGAAATGAAAACACATGACTTGTTATCTTACATGAACAACAACCCCAGCATTCCAGGATGTTATCTGTCCTTAGGCAAGATTTTATAGATCTCTTAAGCACAGTAACGTAAACTTAAAATGTAATATTAGCCCTCCCAGTTCCTAGCTCTAAGATGCTAATGTTTCCCTACTCTTAGCTCTAGGAAAAACTTACATCTTACATATTTGGCAGCATTTTTTTTTTATTCCCCAGAAAGATTCAGTAGTTTTTCTTTTACGTTAAAGATAAGAGCTAACTCCTTTTCAATTGCAAAATGTTATGCCCAGATTACAGAGTCCACCAAGGAGTCCAAATCCATATGCAAAAGAAAAATTCTTTAGTCAAGCTCGAGGCTGGACCCTCCACATGCCCAATGTACAGGTACAAGATTAGAGGGCTTTGAGCTCAGTTGGGTGTGTTTTTTTCATCATAGCAGAGGTTGGGATGAGGGATTTTTAAGGTTCAGTACCCCTGAACCTTAAATGGCTGACATTTGTCCAAGAATGTCTTGGTGAAAGGTGATGATGGGTGGATACTGGGTTAAGGGGCATCTGGTGATCCTATCTACAGTGGTTGGAACATTAGGGTTTTTTTTTTTGGATGTTGATTGGTCTGTTATAGGGTGGTGCCTGGGTGGTGTCAGTTTGTGGTCTTTCCTGGAGTCAGGTGTTGTCTTAGGGTAAACTGAAACTCAGGCCTAATTTCTGGCTGATCTCTATTGAGCCTGTCATGGACAGTGTAGCCAAGCTGAGCTGGGCCTTACACAAAACAGGTTGATGATTCTAAAAGTGAAGAACGTCCTAACATCCTGTAGAGCCCAGTCTGTTGACAGAAGAAGGAATTCTAGTTCAACTGCTATTTAAAGGTCCTTGTAGAACAGCCTCTTCGTCAGCCAGTCCTGGGAATGACCTCAAGTGGACACCGGTTGACTCTCTGTAGCCTTCACGGAATTGACTGGAGGGTGGGGTACAGTAATACGCTCTCCACTTAGTTTGGTACTTAAGGAAAATGAGTAAGCCCCTCAATAATGCTGAGGAGGCTGACACATAAGATTTTCTTCTTCCTATTTTTTTCCCCCTCGGGCTTTATTTCTTTCATAGCATTGTGGTAAGTGCTAAATGGGGGTGGGAAATCAATTCGTAGGGTGAAAAGACACAGTCTGGTTATTTCCTCTTTCAGTTAGTTGTGTGTCCTCTCCATCGTGCTTCTGTGGAAGGTGATGGGTGTGGACACTTACAAGAGGCAAGTCAGCATCCTAATCAAAGGGAATCCCAACTATTCAGCTTTATCTTGCAAACTTCCTCTGCGGCTGCTGATAAGTAAGCAGTGGATCTGGAAGAATGAAATCCGCTATTGACTTCAGATTCAAACTTCCTGAGTTGCTGAGGAATCTCAATCCCACTTCTAATAAATTGAAGAGGAAATGCTCATAGGAATCAGATGTGTTAGAAAGGAGAGTCTTCCTGTCTTCCCCACTGCGTTTAGATAGTATGAGAAACTTTTCTGAATAGAAAAATACAACAACCATTTTTGTTTTTGTTGTTGTTATAGGCAAAAAAGATTTCAGGTCCCTTTGTGGGGAATGGATGTTTACAACTGAATAGATATATCTACTAACCTTAACTTAAATGCACTGGGTCCTGTTCAGTTCTCTCAGGCATCTGGTCAGAACTGAGTTGCTTCCAGCCACAGACTGGCACAAACAAGGAGAGACAGACAGGGATCTCTTCATGTTTACTATAAGCTAATATCCTGAAGACCAGAAAGAAATCAATAGCGTTTCTGAGTGAAGAGAGAGTGGCTTAGAATTGACAAAAGAAAAGCAATCACTTTCTGTCCCTTCAACTGCTGTCAGTATCTTTTCCCTTTCTAATTTTGGAAACAACCAGTTAAATGCATGCAGAACAATACTATCTAGTCTTCTGAGCATCTCAGCAGTGTTCACCGGAAATGGGACCTCAAGCATCATGGCCTCTGTCCCTTTGCTCTTAAACCAATCATCACAGCTGCTGACTTCTTCTCTCCCACTGGTAATATCCTTTTAAACTCACTGTTGTTAGCTTTAGTCTTATGAAGAACAACATCATTATAACCAATTCTTCACAGTAAATTCTGGACCTTGGCATGCAACAACTATGTGTTGATACTGGAGAATGCAGGGGTGAGACACTTCTTTTTCTATGATTTGAGGTCTTTGAAATACAATTTGTCTTTCTTTAGTTAAAGATACTATCAGCTTCTTTAGGTGCCATGGCAGGCCTTGAGAACTACTTTGATTACTAGAACTAAAGCATGCAGACTTATTTAATAGTTAATGTGTACAGAAGAGTGATTGGGAACCATACGGGGAAACTAATGATTGTTAAGGGTTATACTTGTTAAGTAGCTTTGTCTGTACAGATTCATTTTAATTTTGACTTCCAGTTTCCTACATAAGTATGATTTTCATTTACTATTATACGGAGAACACTATTTCCTTTTCTTTTTTATTTTATTATATTACTTTAAAAAATACCAATCCAAATTCCCACTGCCTCCCCTCCTCCCACTCCCTCCACACTCCCTCCACACACTCTCCCATCCCAGCCCCCCCAATTCTAAGAGAGGGCAAGGTACCCCACCTGTGGAAAGGCCAAGGCCCTCCCTGCTACATCTAGGTTGAGCAAGGTATCCATAGAGAAGAGGATCCCCAAAAGCCAGTACATGTAGTAGAGACAAATCCCAGTACCACTGTCAGTGGCCCCTCATTCTGCCCCAACTATGAACCACATTTAGAAGGACTAGTTTGATCCCATGCTTGTTCACCCCCAGTCGAGTTGGAGTTGGTGAGCTCCTATTAGCTCAGACACACTGTTTCAGTGGGTTGAACCCCTTATGGTCTTGACTTTCTTGCTCATATTCTCACTCCTTCCACTCTTCAACTGGACCTTGGGAGCTAAGTCCAGTGCTCCAATGTGGGTCTTTGTCTCTGTTTTCCATCTGTTGTTGGACGAAGGGAGAACACTCTTTTAATGGAAAATTTTATGACCAACATTTATGAAAAAAAGTGTTCAGAAATCCCTTCCTACATTTTCTTTTTCTCAACCTCCTTCAGCTCCAAAGAGTCAATAGAAGCACAGCTTGAAGTGACATTTTAATTGAAACCCCTCCTGGAGAACTATATTCTGTCTATCATCTACCTATCTGTCTGTTTGTTTTTGTTACTTCTCTACTGCTATGAAGAGACACCATGATGAAGGCAACTTATAAAAGAAAGCATTTAATTTGGGGCTTATGATCCAGTGGAGGGCAGGTTCACCCTGAATATGGGTGGCAGCATCATTTGAGCTTGCCTGCTCAATTGGATAAGAATAATCAGGCTCTTAAGCACCTGCACTCACCTATCTGCTTCTCGAATGTAGGTGCAATGTGGCCCG
This sequence comes from Bramus lutescens, assembly GCA_001685075.1. NCBI lineage: Eukaryota > Metazoa > Chordata > Mammalia > Rodentia > Cricetidae > Bramus > Bramus lutescens. The sequence goes on along the minus strand of LOEQ01000445.1, from coordinate 5,839 downwards.
CTTCCTCACTTCCCAGATGCAATGACTTCTATACCACTGTGAGGCAGATAATGGAACCATGTTTTCCTTAATTTGTGTTTGTTATAGAAATGAGAGAAGTTATTAATAAGGAAAAATGGGGCCAAAAAGTGAGACTATTGCTCTGATAAACCTACTCGTTTTTTAGGTATTTGGAACTGGTTTGTGGGAGGAATATGGAAAGGTTTGAGCTTCATGATGGGAAAGCTTGAGAATGGTCTGAGCAGAACTCAATGGGCCCTTCTGATGGGAGTTTGGGAGAATGGGGTCATAAAGAATTCTGGCTAATAGATGTCCAATTTATGAGGTTTCAGAGAGAAACAAGTAAACTATTGGCAGCTGGTTAGAGGCCATTCATACCAAATTCTAACAAAAAAATGTGACTGTATTCTACTTATACCCTGAAAATATGAATGAGAATGAATTCAAAGAGATGAATTTGCTTGTTTGCTGGAAGAAATGTGAAAAGAGCCTAATAGTCAAGCTTTGGCATGACTACTACAGTTTAATGTTCTTAGATAGCTCTACAGAGAGAGATGGGGGAGGAAAAGGGGAGGAAGAGGGAGAGAGGGAAGAAAAAGACTTGAAAATGTGAAGCTTCGTGAAGTAAGCACTGTGTGTTTTTAACCACAGACATGGAAGGTTCAGTCAAAGCACCTGTAATAGATAAATATTAGCATGTTCAAAGAGAAATCTTCTACTTTGTACCAGGAAACAGGTAAGGTGCTGTGATGGTAAAATACTATTGAAATTACCTGGTGCAAGCGAGGGGGAAATATAGAAAATGCAACAAACCCGCTTAGGAGTTTATTAGAGGGAGTGCGTATAGGCCTGGGGAATTGGTGTGCAGAGAGAGAGGAGAAGATGGAGTATCCAGCTTTTTAAAAGCTGCCTAGCTATGAGTACAAGGGGTTGCAGTGACTATGTCATATGCAGATAATGGGCTCATGCATGCACGCAGAGCTTAGCTGGGTCATAGTGGACGTAATCATACATGTGTGATAGTGCTTAGCTGAGTCATCATGGGCATAACTATGCATGTGTGCGCATGGGTGACATGGGGCCCTTTAATATTCAGACACTTCTGCCTGAGGGCTTGTCTGCGCATGCATGGCTCTAGAACCCAGAAGTGCAGTCTTATTTGTGGCTAAATAATTGCAAGTATCCACTCAGGCTCCAGCAAAGGAGAAAATCTGAAGAGTTGGAATGCCTTTAGTGGGGTGCTCTTTGCTCCAAAATGGCCAGCTGGAGAAGTGCTTTCTCAGATCCAGCCTCAAAGGCACATAGAGACCATTGCTTCTGTGGTCTAAGGAAGAATGTGCTCACTAAACTACTGAATTGAGGGTCAATAGGTGCAAGTTACAAATATAATGAGGTCTTTATAAAAACGTTGACAATATTTATAATTTCTTGTCTGTTATAAGTGAAAGGGGACTTCCTTATTTGGTTAAATGGTTTACTAGCACTCCAACAGAGTTGAAATATGTGCTCTTGGCTTATAAAATAAGACCAAGAGGGCTAGAGAGACAGCTCAGCTGTTAAGCACATTGATGCGATTGCCAAGGACCCAGGTTCCTTACAGCATCCATCTCAGGCAGCTTACACATATCTTCAGTTCCAGTATAGCTGACACCATCTTCTGCCCTCTGTGGGAACATGCATGCGTGTAGTTGTACATGCACATGCACATGCACACAAGTTCAAACATAAAATAAAATTAAAAAAATCAGAAATAAGACAAAGATCCCTGTTGTAGAATATTAGTTTAAGATTGTTACATTTGTTTATGCTGTGGAATATTTGTGTAATGAAGCAAAGATGCTGCATTTCTTCATGTTGTATTTGTTTAACTCTATGAAGCTGTATACTTTGCCTGCCTAAAACACCTGATTGGTCTAATAAAGAGCTGAATGGCCAATGACAAGGCAGGAGAAAGGATAGGTTGAGTTGGCAGGCAGAAGTGAATAATAGAAGGTGAAATCTGAGAAGAGAAGATCAGAGAGTGAGGAAAGATGGGGCCAGCAGCCCAGTCACACAGCAAGATATGGAGTAAAAAGGAAAGAAAAGATATATAGAAATAGAGAAAGGTGAAAAAGGCAAAAGGTAGATGGAACATTTAAATTAAGGAAATCTGGCTATAAAAAAGTCAAGCTAAAGGTGGGTTTTCATAAGTAAGAATAAGGCTCTATGTGTATTTATTTGGGAGCTGGGTGGTTGGTCCCACAAAGAGCCAAAACAGTTAAGAGTGAAAAGAGTGAAAAAACAACCAACTACAGTTCCTTGATGATTCTTCTACTGTTCATCATTATGTCAAAGTCAATGCAGATGATAAAGAAGAAATGTGTATGTATATTAGAGGGAATTGACATTATTAGGGAAAACATGATTTTTCTGTACACAATTGTATACAATACATAAAACAATCTAGACAGCTAGCAAACTAATAAGGGCCTACAAGCTTCTTAGCTATATAAATAGCATTATCATTAAAATTCAAATGCAAATTATATATCCAGCATGACCAATGAAATACTTAGTATTAAATCTAGCAAAAGGAAAATTAACAATTACTATTATCTTTAAATGGGAAGAGTTAACAGTATAAATATAAGACCTCTGTCCAATGTGATTAATAAAATAAATAAATGAAATGCTGACTAAAATACTTAATGATTTTTTTTTGGATTTGGATTGAACAAATTGATTCTAAAATATTCTAGCAATTGAGATTGCAGGAAAAGACCCATGTGCATATGTAAGCTTTAAATGTGATGGACTTATTGCAAAATGGTTGGGAAATGGTGGAATATACCAAATAAAGCTTTGGAAGCACAAGATATTCACACTGGAAGAATAGTAACACACAACACTACTTTTGCATTGTTTGCAGATAAAACTAAGAAAAATAAAGATTGAACTACTTCTAAGCTATGAAGAATAACCCATTGATTATCTTTACATAAAACATTTCCTTTAAAGAGATATAGAAATTAAATAAAAGAATAATTTGATAATGAAAATTATAAAGTTCACTACAACCAAACACATCTAGTAAAGGTAGAAAGACAAAGCTTTTGTAGGAAAAGCCATATCGAAAGAAACCACAATATGAAGAATTCATGGCTGGGTTGTATGTGACAATTTGGTGTTAAATAAGGAGAAAAAGTATACCAAGCTCTTAACTGTTCAGCTATCTGTCTTTTTAATCCTCTACAAAATTTTCATTTTAACATTAGTGGGAGACTTTTGGGAGTCCTTCCTGGGAGAAGTTATTTTGTATCTGTAAATTCAAACAATTTATATGTTCATAATTTTTTGTGCACATCGATCTTGAATATCATTAGGGTATATAAAATCCCAAAGTTAGGCTCATATAAAGGCTATCTTCTTAGAGTACATTGTTATGGATCATTGATGCCCATGACAAATAGCTATGGATAATCATGTAAGACTTGTGTTCTCTGTTGTGCTCTTGATAGGAGATTTCCATTCCAAAGAGTATGTTCAAGATTTACTACTTTTAGGAGAAGCAGAGGAAGGTGATAGTGCAGGCCAAAGACAGGCACACTTGTTCTAGAAAAGACATAATAATAATAATAATAATAATATTATTATTATTATTATTATTATAATGATGATGATTATGATGAGGATGTTGACAATGGGAGAGAGACAACATCATGTGACAAAGCTCACCTAGGGAGTTTTTTTTGGGGGGGGAGAAAGGAAGGGAGAGGGAGAGGGGAAGGAGAGAGAAAGCTGGTGGCAAGATTCTGCCTTTTAAAGGGAAGGGCAGAGCACATGTGCACAGAGACTGCATAGCAGGCTAAGGTACTGCCTGTATAATGGGCATGTGCACAGGGGTGACACACTCTGTTAAGCCTCCAAGGGGCAGACCAGGTATGCCTGAATGCCAACAGACATGATGATATTTAAGTCTGTATTCCATGATACTACTTAGTGATTTTTTTTGACATAATACTCTGTTGCTGTGAAACAAAAGAAGCCAAGGTCAATGTGTAATGAAATGTATCTACAAGATTGTAATAGTAATAATAATAGTAATAATAATAGCAATAGCCACAACAACAATAATTTTAAAGCCTAATGTATAGCACTAAGATTTAATCACTGGGCAGTAGTTTAACCCTTGGGGAATGATGCAGATAAGGCCTTTATTCTCAGCATGTTCATTGCGGTGTACTAAGTAAGGAAAGGGGATGATAATGGAAGAGAAAATGGAAGTTTATCCATCAGGGATTCTCCATAAAGATAAGAGCAATAGCAAGATATAGAGAAAAACACAGAAATAGGGCATTCCAGCAGCATGTCCTAATTCAAATCTGAAATCTCTGTACCAAGCAAGGTGAAAATGTCAATCTCAACTCAACTGAAAGCCTGGCATCCCAGACTTCCATTAGTACGCTGTTGGAGACAAGATGCAGGAGAAAACAGGTACTCCAACTCTCAAAGATTTGCTGTTTTCTTTAATTCTGGTCCTCAGGGATTGAATAGTACCTGCTCTGTTGAGGGCAACCATCCCTAGTCCACTGATTTACGCAATCAGCTAGGACAGTACGTCTCAAACTTCTTAATGCTGTAACACTTTAATACATCTCCTCAGGTTGTGATGACCCCACCAACTATAAAATTATTTTTGTTGCTACATCATAATTTTATTTTTCTACTGTTATGAACCATAATATAAATATCTGTGTTTTCTGATAGTCTTAAGTAAACCCCGTGAAAAGTTTGTTTAATCCCTAAAGGGGTCACAACCCAAAGGTTAAGAAATGTTGATCTGTTGTGGGAGGATGTTCATTCATTCCCAGCTGCCCAGAACTGAAAAAATCATACAGAAGCTATATTATTTGCATTACAGTTTGGCCAATAGCTTAAGTCTATTTTTAGCTAGCTCTTATATCATAAACTAGCCCATCTCTCCATCAATCTGCGCATCACCATGAGGTTGTGGCCTATTGGCAAAGTTCCAGCAGGCTCCAGTTGTGGGGGTGTCTGTCTCCTACAGTGGCTACATGGCATCTCTCTGACTCAGCCTTCTTTCCTCCTATATTTACTTGGAATTCCTGCCTTGCTCTATTCTGCTAAGCCACTGGCCAATACAGCTTTATTCATTAACTAATAAAGGCAACACAAAGACAAAAGGACTTCCCACACCAATTCACCTTTTCTGTCTAAATGGAAAGTTTTAACTTGAACATAGTAAAATTACATATGACAATATAGGTATCAAGCAAGAATTACAGTTATAATATTTGTATCTACTTTATCTCTTAACAAAACTAAGGAAAACTATAACTGTCTATTCTTCAACTCCATCAAAGACTTCAGAAGGATATAACATTACCTAAGTTAACAGGAAGCACATTATAAGCAACTTCCAAAACTCTAGAACTGACAGAAATATCTCACTGCCTGTACAGTTACCCAAAGTTGTTCTCTAACATTGGGGCATCCATCTTCAGTGTACAGGCCCATAGAATCAGGCAGACTTTCCCATGAAGGAGGAAATTTCAAATACAGTTCTGCCTATATTGGCAGTTGTCAGTCACTTTCTTCTGTGTCCTGCAGAATATCTTGCAGATTCCTTCATGAAACAGGAACCCCGAAGGATGGTCTCACCCTTAGGCAATTTCAGCAGTCATTTTTCTGTGGGTCCTGCATGTCAAGTTCATACAACATACCATCAAGTAGTCCAGGTAAGAGCAGTTTCTTGTCCAAATGGTTAGCAAACTCCAAAAGGAGCCTCTTCAATGCCCATCTTCCTCTTGAAGTAGACTGATGCTGCCAGGAGCAGATG
>LOEQ01000444.1:353583-370854 GCA_001685075.1 Bramus lutescens | reverse complement strand
ATACATGGAGGCTGAACACTGTGTACATAATAAATAAATCTTAAAAAAAAAAAAGGCAATAACGTGGCCACCAAGTCTACCAACCTGAGTTTGATCCTGGGGGCTCATGAGGTAGATGGAAAGAACCCATTCTCAGAAGTTGCTCTTTAACCTTCACGTCTAAGAGCTTACGCTTACATGCTCACACACACACACACACACACGGGCGAGAGAGAGAGAGAGAGAGAGCGAGCAATTGTGGGGGTGGGGGAACGCACTGTTCCTGGACAAGCTGTCTTATAATTGAGATGGTTGCATCAGAGACTACAGAGTCTCAGGACTATTGTGTGCTAGCCACAGCATCTTTCCACTTGTTCTTCCTTCCTGTTATTCATTCTCTACACAGCACCAGGGCAGCTTCTAAAACAGATAGTATCATACACCCTCTGTTTAAAGTTTTCAGAATTCCTAATGGTTCTTAGTAAGCTCCTGTCTTGGTACCTAGGTATTTCCTACACCTTCTGCCTAAAAAAGTGGTACTCTAGAACTTCCTAGGTCTGGCTTCAGCTATCCAGGTTTTGTATCATGCAATTCCTCCTATGAGGCCTTAAGATTCCCCATGCTACCTCTGCAGATGTTCAAGCCTACTACCCGGTTTTGATTCCTTCATAACCCACAGCAGAAAACAATAATATCATGTACTCAATTGGATCCTCAGTTTTCAACCAAAAGTGAGTTCTACTGTAAGAGCCTGTTCCGTCTTGGTCTCTGCACCAGCTTCCAAGACACACAGCAAACTGACAAAAAATACATACAATGTGGCTAGATTGATAAAGAAACAAATGAGTGTCTGTCAAAGCAAGGAATGGACAAATGAAGAACAAAGCATATGTAGAAACCATTTTAGTGAGAGCCCCTCACTATAACATCCATCTTCAAGTTTCACAACACAATGAAGTGAGCACACCTGACATCCAATGGTTGACTATTTTAATAGCGACATTAGATTTTAATGGCAACTGTGTCAAAAATGAATGTTGAAGATGTAGGTTAATTTTTCCCCTGTTATTAGAACTAATTAATACCTCAAAATAGTGCCTCTCCTCCAGAAAGGTTAATGTATAGCCAAAGTATACTTCTGCTGTTGCATAAAATTCTAAACTTTTCCTTTGGACATGTGATATATTAACAGTAGTAAGCCTGCCACACTGTCAAAAAACTGGCAATTTTGTTAACATTTCTAGAATCAGAAATCTTCTCCACCAAAACCTAGTAAAATTCTTTTTACTGTACTGTCTACAAGTTTGCTTAAGTGCCTTGGATGTCACTTGATGACACAGGTTTTGAATATGTCATCAAGACTCTCATATTCATCTGTCATTTCCAACACCTGGAGGGCTTTTACAGCGATGCACAAAGACAATGCAGGCATTTTAGAAACTCAGTTTTAGATATTTATCTATTCTGTGTGGCCGTGTGTGTGGCACTGGAGCAGAGGTCAGAGGACAACTTTCAAAGTCAGCTCTCTCTACCACGTGGGTCCTGGCAATGGACTTCAGGTCATCAGATATGGTGACAAGAACCTTTAGCCTCTGAACTATCTTATGGACCATAGCTGAATATTTTTTAACAGCTACTTTGAATCTGAGGGTGATCACTAATTTTTCAACTTAAACCTTCCTCCTTTATTGGAGGCTGGAGAAATGGCTCAATGGTTAGAACCACTTATTGCTCTTGTAGGACCCAGGTTCACTTTCCAGCACCTATATGGTTACTCACGACTATTAGTACCTTCAGTTTCAGCATGTCTGGGGACCTTCTGGCTTCCAAGGGCACCAAGTGCATATATGGTACAAATAAAAAACATGTAGGTAGAACATTAATACGCAAAAAATAAAAGACTTCCTCCTATAAATGTAATTGTTGTTTTCTAAAATTTGAAGTTCATTTTATTGATTGATTATAGTGCAGGAAAATAAAACCCAGAGTATGCTAGGCAAGCACTCTGTTAATGAGCTAAACCTTCTGGTCATAAGCAGATCCATTTAGTGAGGTGAACTATCCATAAGAATACTGATGATATCATTGTTAACCGTACTTTCTACAGTTTGTACAAGAATTAACTCAAAAAAGATGGATCACAGCTCAGTCCCTAAAATGCATCCTTCTCTAACTCTTAACATCTTCTCTATTTTCAAGTACAGGAATTTTCTGCTGATATTTCAGATTTTGGCATGAGATCAACTGTTGGTTCTTTCGGTCTGTGCAGCAAGCAGGAGTTTAGAGAAAAGGAGAATCTATTGACTGCAGTGGCCTTGGAGTAGTGATGCAATCTGGGTATTAGATACTGATTTCTAATGCATGTCCAGATCAACATCACCTGGATGCTTCTTACAACTACAAAGCCTCCTAGACCTACAGACTCGAGGCTGAGGCACAGCTCACCCACCTGGGTTTGCACAGGACTTGAGGGTGACAATGAAGGATACAAGTGTGAATGGTACGGGAGCCTCCTCAAATTCTTTAGCTTTTTACACTGCCTTCAGATTTCGTTACGTCAGACCAGAAAGGATATGGACCCTCTCACACACCCATCTTCCAATACACCAGGTATAAATTCTTAAAGGAAATTGGGTATGTAACATTTTTAAAATTCTTTAGAATACTTTTAAATGGGACCCAAACTAAGGATTGACCCAGGTCAGGGCATTCATTAAATCTCCCATATCTACTTTACATCGGAAGGGTAGTGCTCAGGAGAGATCTAGATAGTTCCAGTGTGTGTTAGAGTTCCAGTTGCAATTTCCTCATGAATGTATTAGTGGAGGGGTTGAAGTGTTTGATACTCTGAGCAAATGACATTACAAGAAAGGTCACCCCATCACTACACTCGACATTGCCAGCTCTACATTACTGAAGGTGACTGGTTCAAACAGGTTTCTGGAAACCTGGGTATAGATACATCCTCATCTACCTGGTGCTAGCTTTTCTTGCCTTTCACACAGTGCCTTGTGATAAGCCAAGAGGGAGTGAAGAAATCTGAGATGCATCATAGCTCTACAACCTACATTTCTGACGGGAGGAAAGCATGTCTCTGCAAAGATCTGGGTTTGTTTTTGTAACAAATACCTTGCAAAGGAGTTTAGGTTAGAATGCTGTGACGGATGCTCGCATGGTCAGTCAAGTTCTGAAGAGGATGGAGCATGAAGACAGTATAAGGCAGCTGATGAAAGAGGACTGGCAAGACAGTCTTAGTGTGCCTCACCTGTCAGGGCAATGGCGCCTTCTTACTAGAAAGTGTTGTTCATATTCAATATGCTTGTCAAGAAGGTAGGTCACACCAGCTATGCCAAGGTGTGGAGGAAGATTTGATGGTGTGTAAGCAGCTGTGCTGACCCAACAACCTGCATTCTCAGATAAGTCTAGAAGTCAGCAGGGTATGAGGCAAAAACGTTCTGCCTGCAGGCTCTCTATGGGAATGTCTTAGCTATGCTCCCAAATCTGTGATGCATGGGTATATCTACTCCACCACTGTCCAGTTGGATTCCATGTCCTCTCATAGGACAATGGGGCCCCATGGAGGCCATAACAAAGTGAAACTTCCAGCCTTTAGTCCTAATGTTGAAGTTTATTCCTACTTCCCGTGCATGTGTAGAGGAGGCACGTGTTGAGGCAACATTCTCCACAATCACAGGCTGTTTTCCTGAGCTTTACTTTCTCCACAATACTCAGATAACATGTCAGCAAAGCAGAGCACATTCTGAGGGTGCCAGATTAAAGGAAAAGTTAATTTTACTTAGGTTAGTTAGGGAAGCTTATTTCAGAGAAGGCACACACCACTTTCACACTCCTCATTAACAAATTCTTTGGGCACTATTTTGCCAGCCCAGGTCCTCTCTCTAACCCTAAACCGAGAGTCCCAGGCCTGATGGTTGGACCACTATTTCCGGTCTCCTGTATCAAGTACCTTCCAGAGTAGGGAAAAGTCAATTCCCATCTGTTCTGTCTTGGTCCTGTGTAAGACCCATCCTGGTATAAACACTTCTCACTGATAAAAGAAGCCACAGTTTTGGCCCTCAAGATGTAGTGTCCTTTGGGGACACAAAGAGGACTTTACATTCTTCTCTTTTTCCTTCTTCTTTAAAAGAGAAGTAGATGGCATCCTCTGGCCATCATCTGTCTCCTTAGAAACAGGGTCCTGTTAGTGGCTGCTATAGCTAGCTCCCTCTTGCTCTCTTTGATTCACACCCAGTAGAAGGGGTTAGGCAGGCAGCCCAGGCCCAACGCTCCAATCTTTAGACATCTGCTTAATGGCCAGGCCTCTAACTCCATATAGCCCTTTTCTCCTTTGCCTGCACTTGTTTCCTAAAGTAATTTCTCAGTTACTACATTTTGTATAGATTATCTATACATACATTTGTCTATAAAATACATGTTCAGTTGGGATCAATGCTTATTGATCTAGCTATCAGGGAGGCTGAGGCCAGAGTTCTATGGCCAGCCTAGGTGATAAGCTGTTGTGGGATATTTATTTACACTGCATAAAGCTATGTCTCTGTTAGCTGGGCAGTGGTGATGCACACCTTTAATCACAGGACTCAGTAGGCAGAGGCAGGTGGATCTCTGTGCATTTAAGGCCAGCCTGGTCTACAAAGCCAGGAGAAATAAACCCAGTTTTGAAAAACAAACAAACAAACAAACAAACAAACAAACAAGCATCTGTTTTGCCTCACCTGCCTAAGGCACCTGACTCGTTTAATAAAGAGCTGACAGGCCAATAGCTAGGCAAGAGAGACTAGGTGGGATTTAGGGGAGAGTGAGGAACTCGGGGTTAGAATATTACATGGAAGGACACAGGGGGAGCCAGACACATACAGAACAGAGGGAAGGTAAAGAGCCATGTCCATGTGGCAGAATGTAGATGAATAGAAACAGGTTAATTTAAGTTATAAGAGCTAGTTGAGAACAAGCTTAAGCTAAAGACCAAGCTTTCATAATTAATAATAAGTCTCTGTGTCATTATTTGGGGGCTGGCAGTATAGAGAAAAGTGACAATAAACCTTCCCTCAAAAAAAAAAACCCAACAAACATTACTTATTCTTGAAAAACAAAGACATCAGCGGTCACATGAGCTGACCTGTTTCTGACAGTCAAACAGAACTTTTGTTCACACAGAACTGAAATCACTCGCTGGGATCTTCGCTGTGTGAGTTGCAGGCAGACTGGAAGAAAGCATTTCCAGCTAACAGTCCCTAATTATTTCATGGCAGTTTCTTCCCCAGGCTAAACTGCCTCATTTTCCTTAACTTTACCATTATAACCCAAAGACCAAAGTACACACCCACAGGCAGTCTTGTCCTGAAAAGGACAGTCTTAGGTGATGGGGCCCCAAATGAAGTCACCACTCTCAAAGTGGCCTCACTGGCTTTGAGCCATTCATTACCTCTGTGGGAAGTCATTGCCAGCTTCACCACAGAGAAAGCCTGTCTGTGGCACGGGCTAAAATAACAGTGTCAAATCAAGCCCAAACCTATGCTTCACGGTAGAAGGGAATGCTCAAGTCACTGAGAGCATGTCACTTTAGCCTGGCAGGAGGTTCTTCTTAGGTCTCTGAAGATGACAGAACCTCATCATTCATTCACCTTCCTTTTGTGAAGGAGGAAAAGACAATCACTTTCACAGTAAGCCAACAGGGAATCAATTTTGCCATTCCCCAACCCTTCCAGAAGGGGAACAAGAAACATTTAGGTTGGGCCCTTCAAGATGGTCACCTCATGCCCAATGGAGGGCAGTATCGTGGGTGGACAGAAAAGAGCATGGTGATGAAGAGAAGTCTCCACTGCCAGGGACATCTTGTATAGTTTAGGAGTCAGTGAGAAGCAAATGGGAAAGGAGGAGGAATCTGGATCAGGGAAGATGACAATTGAGCATCATCACCTGCCCAGACCACGGGGGCTCATTTTGTAGGCCGGCAGCACTTACAGCTGCCTTATATCTTAAATGGGACCGGGACCGATGCAGGGCACAGGTGGCCTCTGCTTTCCATCAAATGCCATGCTTTGAGGGAAGAATTGCATACGGTTGTAATTAAGCAAACTGAGGAGGGAGAGGGCCTCAGAAGAGAAGCTTATAATCTTGGCCCACAGTTTTCTCACCTGTAGAGCTGGTGCAGCCCTCTGAGTGAGCTGGGTTACATAAGCACAGAACATAAGAACAACCTGCTGACACTCTCTGAGCCCATTATGAAACAGTCTGATCTGAGAAAACAAAATCTCCACTGAAGGCCAACGAGCTCCCCATGGAGGATGCTAGAACCCCGAAAGGAGTAAAGAGCAGTTCACGGGTGCACACAGGCTCCAGGAGAGATGCTGATTCCGTGCCAGACACGGCACAGGGTTCTGTGCTTCTTGTTCATTTCCTCATCTAAGGGGGTAAAGGGTGTTAGATGTTGCCTTTCTTAACAAATCAGAGCAACGTTGATGAGTGGGCACGTTTCAATGTTTGCTAGCACCAGCTTGCACAGCCCAAACAGGTTGGACAGGTTGGATATTTAAACAAAGGTGGAAAAATGTGAGGTCTAAAGCCCAGGGAAGTGCTGCCCTAGAAATGCAGCCAGTACCCTTGCAGGCCTCCATCTGTGAGCGAGTGGTGGAAACCAGAACCCTCCTCCATGTTGCTAATTTCTTGTTATACACACCCACGGTTTGTGCCAAATCCTTGGAACATCAGGCCAACGCACAGTAGAAGAGACTACGATCCACTTCTCACCCCACTCCCAGCACACTTACCCCTTCCTTGTCTGCTGTACCTAGTTCTCGGATCTCCTAACCACTGGGCTTTTCAAGTATGGGCAAGCATGATGCTCTGGGTTTTGATGCCATCCACTAGTTTCACCAAGTATGACTAAACTTTTGGAATATTTCAACAAAATAGGTCAAAAACATCACACTACCTGAATTCAAGAGAAAACTTTGGTACTTACTTCAGTTCCAAAAGAAGATGAATAGATAAACATTCCTACCACTACAACAGAAGAAAAGTTGTTAAAAATATTAGCATCCAGCCAGCCAAATGATAAAGGATTAGGAACCAGATCATGAATTTGAGAAGTGGCTCTGAGGCAAAGGCCTGACTGCTGTTTAACACACCCTGTGAGCGGACAGTTTTATGAGCTCTTTCCCTCCCTTCAACCTAACTGAACTCCAACCGGTCATTCAGAAAGAAAGAAGCACCAGTCACAAGTACACTTTTAAATTATTCACTCAAAAATAAAAGTGTAGTGACACTTTAAAAGTATATTAGAGAAGGAAAATTCAAAGTGAAAGAAACAAAATGCAATTTCCAAACAGCCACTCAAGAGATTCAATCAATATCAGCTAACTTTCTGCTTTGATGTCTTCTCATGCATTTTATCTTATTTGAATAATAAAATTAAGCAAGGTCACTTTCGCCTACTCTTTCTCAGAGAATAATAGCAGTGTTCTACTACATGCGGATTTCTCAAATGCAAAGTAAAAGCACTGAAAAGAGCCACAGAATATCATCTAATAGCTCAGTCAAGTCCACACCCCACTCTAAATATGAAAATATCACAGAACAAGCAGAAAAGATAACAATGAGGATTTGCACAATTTAAAAATGGAGAGAGGCATCTGGCCCATAGCTTCTCTGCAAAACACTGTCACCAGACTTGGGATTTTAGAATGCATCGTGTTGTTCCATTTTTAAAGGGCACAGAGTCTATTTTATTCTGTTTGTAAATCTGTGTGCAGATCTGGCCTGCAACAGAATGTTGGGCTAAATATCTTAAGAAAAAGGGCATTGGGACAAGTTGTCAAGCACTTAACACAAACTGTAGGCCTAGCTCTGAATCCTAGGACAGACCCTGGGAGACTCCTCTGGCCATTCCATGGAGACCCCTTTCCTAGAAAGTCAGAATGGGAAGATTGATCAAGGCTGCAAAAGCAACCCATGAAATGTCACCTGTATCAAAGCACCTGAGTCCCAAACCTGGCTACTGAGATGTCAGCAAAGGCTAAAAATGTTTAAAGACGATCAAACAAGAAAGTTATACAAATAATCACGTAAGAAAACTATTTATTGGAAGTTTAATAATGTAATTAGGGAAAAATTAGTAACTTAAGAATTCTCCTGTGATGAACAGATTTACAATGTTCATGCTCATTGTCCAGGAGAAACACCAGGCCACTGAATCACTTGCACACTCAAGAGGATGCAAAGGGTATTAAGGGGAGTGAGCAGGGCTAATACATATAAAGGTTTCGGTTACCCCCCCCATTAAAAGTTTCAGTCCTTAAAGAATGTCCTCTAAACAGTATCAGAGTTGCATTTATTTTAATATAAAATATTAGATCTGTTGATAATACTATCACCGTAAAACTACCGCTCATTAAATACTCAACGTGTGTGTGTATGATATGTGCATTTACATATATTCAGTGCTGTTAATCTTCTGTTGTGTATATACAATTAAAACCCCACATACATGATGTTTTTGGTAATCTCAGTTATAGCCTTGCATGCAAGATAACAGGATCTTTATGTATGATCTTTCATTCGGTGTTTTGTTTTGTTTTTGAGACAACAGTCTCACTTTGTACCCCAGGCTGCTTGCTGTACAACTCTGAGATCATTCCAATTTAGCCTCTGGTTCTGGGATTAGAAGCACAATGGCCCTGTGCCCACCTACAACGATAGTCTTCTAAGCTGAATTAAAATTAAGATTTCCAGTTGTTTCTGAAGCAATTTTCCTTTAGCTTGTCTTTCTTCTTTTCTTTAGAACTATCTCAAGCCCAGATGCCTATAGTTCCAGCTACTTGAGGGGGATAAGAGCGGGAGGCTAACTAGAGCAAAGATGGCATAGCAAGACCCTAAATCAAATAAACAAGAACAGGCACGGGATAGGATTGCCCCACAGGTTTTGCTCCTGGAACTATTTTCCCATTGATGCCTTTTTCCCACAGAGGAACATAGTGGCAGAGTGAACATTTTTTGAGGGGACTGTTGAACCTTTGCATCGTCACCTCACGTGAGAAGCAGCAAGTATCAGGATTCATTACTCAGAATCCTCAGAAACTCAATACGACTATAAGAGAATTTCACAGGACTCTTCCTCTTGGTGGGGACAGAGGGCAAAGAAATGACTAGTCCCTTGGAGACACTGCCGCCCCTCTGCTGCTTGTCTTGTTTTGTGCTGACCACCTGTTCCAGGCTGCCGAGTTTAGCTGTGCATGCCAACAGCAGGCGTAGTTCAAGCGTTGCAGAATAGCATGCTAACTCCGGAGTCTCTGTGGTCTCATTTATCATGGAGTAGGTCACATTTCTGTGTAGCTAAAACTTTCTTCAAGTATAACAGGAACACATAAGCCTCTATTCCTGAAGACAACATGCTATCCAGTAGCATCCTCAGGGTCAGGCAATAAAGTCCATGGGAAAGCACTTGGTCATGTTGCCTTTTCTGATTTTCTTTTCTTTTGCTTTTCAAGGCAGGGTTTCTTTATGCAGCTATGGAGCCTGTCTTGAAACTTGCTTTGTTGACCAGGATGGCCTCAAACTCACAGAGATCCGCCTGCCTCTACCTCCAGAGTATGGGGCTTAAAGGCGTGTGCCACCACGGCCCAGCTCTTTTTACCTTTTTGTGACAGTCAAAATGAGAACACATCGCTGCTCTTCACATAGTGAAGGAAAAAGGCTGTCATGAGAACACCTGCCAAGGTCTTCTGCATGTTTTTAAGCCTAATAAACATCTACAACTCTATAGTTTAAAGTCTGGGAAATGAGCAAAGTGGAACTGAGTTTCCTAATTTGCAAAAACAATTATGGTCTGCACGGATTTGTTTTAATTTTTTTTTCTTGAAGAATACTCATTTCAAACAAGGTCTGTTCCATTTTCTCTTTCATCATGGCTCCACAACTTAAGGCTTTCTGGAACAACTTTTGCAAACCGAAGAGCTTGATGCTCTTTTTCCTATATTAACCTCATCTGGAGGGTGTGTTCTGGCTTAGTTTCTTAAATTTGCTTTGGAAGGCACACACTGTTTAATACAAAATTTCAACATGAGAACAACTGATAAAAGTTTGGGAAAGTTAGTGGTTGGACCACAGTTATGTTTCTGCGAATTATTTTCTGTGCTGATGGAACTCTATTATTCTGCTCACAAACTAAGCTATGGTTCTTAGATAAGGAGTTTTTAGGGGGCTGGGGAGAAGGTTCAGTTGATAACATGTTGGCTAGACAAGCCTCAGGACCTGAGTATGGATCCCCAACATCCTCAGAAAAAGCCAAGTGCTGCGGAGGCAGAGGCAGGCAGATCTCTGAAGCTCACTGGCTGGCCAAACGGCCTAGCTGAATTGGTGAACTCCAGGTCCAATGAGATGAAGATACCTGACAATCTCTGGCCTCCACTTGCTCATGTAACAACATATTAAAAAATGTTAATAAGCAGAGTGTCCCCGCATCCTACACATACATTTTCAAACTTCAAAAACATGAGAACTGCAGGACAGGAACCACATAAAATAATGCATTAAAAAAAAAAGTCTCTTAAACTTTCTCAAAATTTCTCGGTGCCATCTATCTTTAGTTTTAAGATAGCGCATTATGTTGGGTGTCCTAGAATGCACGTGTAGTATTAGAACTGGGAGGCTAAGCAGGATGGTTGTATATAGGGCCCTGGAAAACACACTTCAGTGAATGAGTGAGTGAGCGAGCGAGTATACACACACATTCATACACAGGACAAAATATCATGTAAATGTACTTATTGTAATTAAGGTATAAGAAGTATAAGCTTTCTGGGTGCTGTAAAGCAACTGTCAGTGTGACTGCCCATAACAGATTTGTGTGCTATCTCTGAAATGGAGACTAGACCCATCTCACAAGGCAACCAGTGGAAGATCAGAGTTCATCTGCAAGAACGGTGTAGACATGGAGGCACATCACACAGACAGCCTTCATAGCACAAAGTGAAGCAAGGGTCCTCAGTGACATTGTATCCTGCCTTCTCATGGAATTAAGTCCTCAAAGAAATGGAAATCTACATTTAAAAAATTTTCTAAGTATATGAAATGAGTTATATTTGAGATTAAAAGAAACAGAAATATAGAAAACCATTCCAAGGAAAATCAGGCCACATCAGAGATTATATGCAATTTGTGCCCATCAAGGGAGAGACAGATCATATGGCCTCTAGGTCAAGTGAGACTGCTTATGGCCAGTCAGAAATATAGGTGTCAGTATGGTGGCACATATTGATAGCATATAACTTGGGAGACTGAATCAGGTGAATGAATGAGGCAAGCTTTGATGACATAGCCAGATCAGATCCTGTCTTAAAGCAAAAAAAAAAGCAACAACAAAAAACTAAACANACAACCCCCCCCCCAAAAAAAAACCAAACAAACCAAAAAAACCCAAAACAAAACAAAAACAAAACCCAAAACCAACATGGAACTGGGATACTCAGATGGGGTCTTACAGGTGCCAGAGAAGTCACTGTGTAGGTCCTCTGGCTATCTGGCTCAGTGTTAAAATCTGGAAACCCCACAAAAGAGCTCCTGGATGCTACTCAACCCTGGTGGGTACCAAAAGACCTCGGGAAGCAACAGCAGGGAAATGGGGAAAGGACCAAATTCTCGGGTTTCACTACTGTTTAAATTCCTACATACATCCCAGGGAAGTTTTGGCTCTTAATTAATGCAGCACAGGTATGTGGTGAGCAGAGATCACAGAAGTCTCAGATTCTGGAATGGATCCATCAAGGCAAATAAATCTAACTCACTCTGACACATTTTTTTAAATGTATTCACATTTTTATGTTTTTTTTTTGAAAGTCCAACTTTGCCAACAAATGAAGTTGATAATGACTTTCTGATTGATTAGCAAGATATCAAACGTTCTTTTAACCCACCCCTTATAAGCTTTGACAGAAAAGACAAAATAAACATAGTATGATGAACTCAAATCAGTAATGGGGAGAAATCTGGGAGACACATCTGTAGTCCATAGGACAGGACAAGATAGACAAAAACAAGAACAAAGAAAACAAACACAGATGCAGGAAAATTTATTAACAAAATCTAACATTCTTTCACTATGAAAAATAGTCCAAACTTTGACTAAAGATGAACTTCCTTCAGATGTTAAATTTCACTAAGATAATCCACAACACGAACCACAGTTAATAGGGAGGGGCTGAATGCTTTCTTCCTAAAATGAATAAAAAGACAAAAATGTCTACATGCTTTACTTCCATTTAGCGCTATACTAAAAGTCTGGTGTGCTCCAAGAGATAAGACAGGAAATCAATGACATCCAGAAAGGAAAAAAGAACAAAGTCATCTCTATTGCAAATGCCATAAACTTGGGAGTAGAAAATCATAAGGAATCTACTAAATAATTCTCAGGAACAAAGAAAGAAGCCTAGAGAGATCACAGGAAACAAGATCAATGCATAAACTTCTGTTATTTATATACCAGCATTGAACAGAAAACAATCCTACTTAATACCACCATAAGGAATAAAAGAATACATCTAACAAAACATAAAATCAATAATCTGAGAATCCTGAGACATTGCTGAAAAATATCCAGATAGACCAAATACATGGGAAAGCAGCCTATGTCCCTGGATGGAAAGATGCAGCATTGTTAAGAGTGCAACAATGAAGCCAGTTCAGTGGTGGATTGCTTCCTTAGGCCAAGGGTTCGATCCCTGGTTCTGAAGAAAACAAAACAAACAAACAAAAAACCAAAAGATGGCAATACACCAAAATTAAGAGACTGAATGTATCTCTACAATAACTGTAGCTACCCTTTCTGAAGAACTGGCCTCAGTCCCTAAATTCCATATAGGGATGAGGTACAGCTCAATAACAAACTACTTGACAAGCATATCAGGGGCCCTTGTACTCCTCAAAACAAGAAAACAAGCAAAACTGAATTATCCAGATAGAAATGCAAATGAGTCAGATTAATCAGAACAAGTTTGAACCAGGCATGACTTTAACAGTGTTCTCAAAAGGCAACTTAAAAAATTTGATTTGGGGGGCTGGAGAGCTGGCTCAGCGGTTAAGAGCATTGCCTGCTCTTCTGAAGGTCCTGAGTTCAATTCCCAGCAACCACATGGTGGCTCACAACCATCTGTAATGAGGTCTGGTGTCCTCTTCTGGCCTGCAGATATACACACAGACAGAATGTTGTATACATAATAAATAAATATTTTTAAAAAAATTTGATTTGGGGAAAGGAGTTTGGTTGAAAGATTCGAACTCCCTTATTGTAGACTCATCTAAAAGTCAGAGAAACCAACATACTGTTATAATGGCCTTAGGCTAGGTACACAGACCAACAGAGCAGACAGAGGAGCAGATCCTTACATTTATGAATTTTTGACAAGAGTGGCTGTAAATTATTGAAGAATTACGTAGATATCACATAATAACAGATAATATTTATTGAGTGCTTACCATGTCCCTGACTATTTGCTAAACTGATACCTTCTAATCCTCATCCTAATTCAATTAAGTAGACTGGATTCAATGCCCACCATCAAACAACAACTTAAAACTGATGTCCAAAAAGATAGAGAACAGAAAATTACAAACACCAAAAGAAATTTGGATTCTGGTGTGTCACTGACTCCGTGAGAATGTGATATATTTTGAGTCTCTTCTCATAACTTCATTCCAATAATGTTAGTATTTTAAAATAGCCAGGCAGTGGTGGCACACGCCTTTAATCCCAGCACTCAGGAACAGCCCTTGGGAGGCAGAGGCTGGTGGATCTCTGAGTTTGAGGTCAGCCTGGTCTACAGAGTGATTTCCAGGACAGCCAAGGCTACAATGAGAAACCCTGTCTCAAAAACCCAAAAGAGGGAGCATTTAGAAGCTGTTTCTGCTCTAACTGACTGAAACATATGATGCCATTCTGTAAAATATATTTCCAGCGCCTCACCTCTCAACATTTTAATATATCCACCTCTATTCTCTCTCATCCCTGATTGAGCATCATTCCAGGAAGTCATTTCCTGATATTTATCGGATAGTCCCCACTTCCCCCCACAACCTCCATTTTATCATCTTTCTGAAGCCTCAGAACCAGGCCACTTAACTATTCAAAGGGTCCATAGTATTTTTTTTCTCATAAAGGAAACCCTTTATGAGATCTGGTAGGCATATGAAGATATTATTTACAGTAAAAGGCTGGATACACGATGTTTTAAAGGGTGCTTTGTATACAATAAGCTACCCACCTCTGGCTCTCTTAAAAGAAAAACTCCAGTGGCAAGGGGGAAATGACACTGTTCCACGCCAAAGAACTCAAAGGCCAAAGTTCTAGCCTAGCCAATGCCTCTGATACCATGAGATGCTTTGAACAGGCAATTAAAATGATCTCAGATTTTTCTCTATGGGGAAAACTCTGACGTTTTTAGGCAAGTCTACTAATGGCTCACTGGTGCAGTCAGCCACCCAAGCGAGGGACACCTCACCTACCTGTGCATGTTCCCATTGGTGGTGAAAGACTGACCACACACAGTACACTTGTAAGGCCTTTCGCCCGAGTGCACCAGCATGTGACGATCCAGGGAGCTGGCAGAGCTCAGTGACTTCCCGCAGATGCTGCATGAGTGGTCAGCTCCTCCAGTGTCTGTGTTGTGCTGCAGAAAGCAATCAGTGCAATGGTCACTTGAGAAAATGGCACTAGAAATACAGATCTGGGCTCTATAAAAACCAGTCAAGTCTCTCAACTCTTCCCCCGTTTCTTTTGAAGTGTCTTCGAAGGAACCCAAGGCATTAGGGACATGGGCATATAATTATTTTGTTTGATTATCTTACACTCCCATGTTCTAGTTTTGAAAATTAGTTCTAGTGCAAGACTGAGACAGTTAGTCTTTGCAGGTCTATGGGTTAAATAAGCACATATATTAGTTCCTCTGGGTGGAAGGAATCTAACTATACAGCCAATATGTGAAATAAACAGGGCTTTCACACTGGGAGACCACAAACCTTGTTCCAGTCTGACGACATAGAGTGGTTAGAGAACAGAAACCTTAATGAGGTCGTTTGGGGTTCTGAAATATGGTAAGAAACATTTCTATCCAAATCCATGTTTCTTTAATCACTCGGTGCCATTACTATTTAGCAGCCTTTTATGATTTTCCACCATCATTTCCCACTGTTCTCTCTTCACCAGCAGTCTGTCATGAGCCAGCAATGGCATGAGGGGATAAGGACACATCCTATTGTAAAGGGGAAAGATCCCACATCTAGGAAATCCTTGGCTGCATGAAGCACGTTTATATCAAATAGAGAGCAGCAACGGAGACAATGATACACTTGTATTCCAGCACTCAGGATGAAGCTGAGGCAGGAGGACTAGGGCCTTCAGTCAGCTTAATTACATAGCATGACCCTGTTAAGAAATAATATGGGAGGAAAAAGGCAGGTGTAGTCATATATGCCTTATAATCCCAGCACTACGGCTGAAGTAGAAGGTTGCTAATAGTTCTATGATAACCAAGGCTACAGTCTGAGTTCGAAGCAGCATGGACTAGGACTACATGTGAAGATCCCCATGTCAGTTCCCCTTCCTCTGCACACATATACAGAACCAGAAAAAGTGTGAAGGTTGGGGGGGGGACTAACTATAATTTTTTATCATAAGAGATTTAGTTAATACCATTACAAACAAGAAACACGGTGTCAATATATGTGATCAGTTAATTGTATGTTCTTTGAAAAATATTCTTAGTCTCTGTCATATAGAAACATAACTATGCAAAAAATTATTTCATAATGACCCCAAGATTGTTTAGAACACTAAATTTAAACGTAGCTTACAATTTACTAGACAATATAATTAGTGAGAATA
The DNA here is from genome assembly GCA_001685075.1 of Bramus lutescens. Lineage (NCBI taxonomy): Eukaryota > Metazoa > Chordata > Mammalia > Rodentia > Cricetidae > Bramus > Bramus lutescens. The sequence continues at coordinate 354,983 of LOEQ01000444.1, read as the reverse complement.
ATTTAAAACAAAAATACAAAGCAGTGGCAAACCTGACGGATGTGCATGGTCAGCTGGTGCTGGGTAGAGCAAACCTTTTCACACAGGGGACAGCTGTAGGAAGATTTCTCCTCTTTCGTCTCCTAAAGAGATTAAAACAGAGCATGGATTTTCAACCACAGTAAACTGGCACCTTCTGGTTTGTAATAAGCAGCTGCAATCATTAGATTGGAGCCTGTCCAGGTATTTGTGCAGGTCACTCGCCCATCTGTCCTCAGTTTCCTTGCTTAAAAATGAGAAAACTAACATTGGCCTCACTGTGCTAAGATTAAATTAATGGACAAAGAGCAGGCAGTGCCACAATGCTTAGCACAGAGGCTCTCAGTGTTTATTAGTGGTCTATCACACATCACTTCACTGACCCCAGTAAAACACCATGTCACCTACAGCTGAGTTAGGACAGAGTGTATTTCTCCCAACTCATACCCAAGCTCCAGGTACTATTTTCTTTGGTTATTTGTTTGTTTGTTACTGTCTCATGTAGCCCAAGTTGGTCTCTAAGTCCTTAAATAGCCTAGGCTTCCTTTAACTCTTGACTCTCTTGCCTCCACCTTGCCTGTGCTGAGATGACCAGGTCAAGGTCCCTCTGGAACTTAAGAGAGGTTATGAAGTCCTTATCAGAAAACTCCATCCTACCCATGGAAGGATTTCTCAGTGCCCCACCAATAATACTCAATGGGAATAACAAGGCTCTGCCCAGAAAGCCAGCATCTTCTTGGCAGTGTCCATAAATAAAGAACAAGGAGAGTTCTGACCCTGTCCACACTAGTCAGCATGATAACCCAACCCAAAGACTTCCACAAGAAGTGACAAAAACTCAGCTTACTGTTTGATTAGGTGGATCATTTTATTTTCCCTCAAACATACAGGACAAGCTTCCTTCAAGCAATAGTCTTATCTTTCTAAGGAAATGGCTAACTTCTTTCACTGACCCTTTGTTATAAGTTCCTCCTTCTAAATCATTGGTGGGAAATTACAGGGAAGGCCCAGTATGACCTTCTTACCCGCACAGAGCTCAGGCATCATGGTTCCCTATCTATGTTTCTAAAACTAACTCTACTCACGCCTGGGCAGCTCTTAGGAATTAGAATGTGCAAATATTGCCATCACTGGGCTTCCATAAACAGCAGGATCATCTGGAAGCTCTGGATAATATAAACTTTTAGACTCTCAACACACTGGCCCATGGCTGGGAGGAATACCGGAGATCTATTTGTTTTACAATCTCCCCAGAAGACACTGATGCACTTGCTCAATCAGGAGATCATGAGCATGTCCATGGAGAAATCACAGATCCTGAGCTCACACTATGGCAAGTCCAGCCACAAGAACTCATTTGGGGGAAGATGCTAGAGCTAACT
>LOEQ01000444.1:324843-353557 GCA_001685075.1 Bramus lutescens | reverse complement strand
GGCGGGATGCCCTGGTCAACCTCCACATCCTATTCTGGTCTTGGACAGCTTTGAGTAGATTTCTTTTCATTTGCACTCATTTGAATGAGTTTCTGCTTTTTTTTCTGTTAATACTAATTATTGAGCACATACTGATTAGTGAATTTATAGCAACATCAGGTTTGGGGGTTTTCTTTTCACAATCACAAGAAATAGGCACTTATTATATGGAAAAGGAAAGTTTAGAGTACAGAAGGACAAGACACTTGCTCCAAACAGAGAACAATTAGAAACTGACACAAGCTTAACACTCAGATTAGCTGCTCGATGGCCCATTACCCTATGTAACGATACTATAGAAAGTCTGACCCCACCGCACAGAAAAGCAACATCCTTCTGGTTGTTGATGAGAGGTGATGTAAATAAAAGTATCCTAAAGACTGTGAAAACAAACGGCACCACAAACCAGATGGGTGAAATGAACGTGTGATGATGTCTTGCTTGTGGCTACCTTCTCTCTTATTCTAAACTTTTTTCTAACTGGTGGAAGCAGATGGGAGAACCAGGCCAGCCAAGCCTAGTTCACTTTCAAATCCTAAGTTGAAGATCCCAGAGACGAATAGACAAATAAGTAAATAAATATATAAATAAATTTTAAAACTCTGGTTTTGCCCAGTTATCCATACACTTCTTGTTCTCTCAGAGGCATAAGAAGAAGATACCTCACAGCCAGGTCAAACTTTAGGAAAAAGTCAAACTCTGAGGTATTTGTCAAGCCATCAGATTGAAAAAACAATGTAGACTTTTTATACTGTAAAGTGTAAACTTGTGTATTAAATTACTAAATGCACATTTAAAAAGCCTAAACCCAGCCAGACACAGTGGCTCACCCCTTTACTTTAGTCCTGCAGATGACTTAAGCGGGGGACTGTTCAAGCCCACAAGCTCATTCAGTCTGCGCAACACAGCGGGACCTTGTCTTAAAAAAAACAAAAACAAAAAACTGGGCCTCCAAGTGGCCAATTTTAATAAAACATATTTTAATAAAACCATCTGTGGTCACCTTGAAGTAGACACCAGGCACATTGTGTGGAGGCACATGGAGCTGACTGATATTGACTCTAGGGTTGATCATTAACCTCTGCCAAGCCTAAAGCTGGTAACGCTGCTGTGCAGGCCATAAACACACGTTCACAAAACCTGAGGTGTCTGTGGAATCAGATGGACTGACTTTTAACATTGAACAGATTAGTGAAAAGAGCATTGTGATGGTGGAAAAGGCCCACTAAAGATGTCTGAGCCCAGTTATTATACTCACGCTGGTGAAACAAACACACTTCCTGGACTGGGAGATAAAATTAGCAGCTAATGTGATAACTAACCAGCCCATAATGAAACAATCTGGCACCCTTGTCAGCATCCGGCTGGGGCTAATCTCTCCTGGAATGCTATGGTCACATGGATGCAACCTTTCCCAAGGCACCCTCCTTCCTCTCTCCCTGTGAAGTTGTCAGGTAAAGGCACTTCCTCACTCCCTGAGCTGTCTACCAATTATGTTTTGTTTTCTGAAATCGGGTGCTGTATTTAGCAGGTTACCTCTGGCCTGAGCCTCCCTTCCAAAAAACAAAGCCAGTGTTATCATCACATCCCTGAAGGAGAAAGGAAGCGGATGACAAGTGACCCAGCTACACAGCACATTTGACTTCCTCACTCCCAGGAAACAACCTCAGTATCCAGAGATGGAAGGATTGGTGGGTGTCTTCAGAGACCCTAACTGTCTCTGAGCGACTGGACTTGGGGCAGCTATGCTGCGCTATGCTATTTAATTAGCTCTTCCCTGTCTTCCATTCACTTTTGGTAGAGTAGAGAAGGATGAGTAAGACAATGACCTCTCATTGCTTACTCATCTTTGAATGTTTGACACCTGGCACAGTAGCTAGGCGGAAATAGAAGCTGGGTCTATTGGTAAATGAGTTGATAGACAGAGAGACTGATGGAGAGATGGACAGACAGCCATATGTGAGTGGAAATAAACCTTTTCTTCCCAGGACTAGTGCTCCATCTGTACTCAGGCTGAGCATTTTTCTCAGGCACCCACAGGAAGAGAGGCACACGAAGGCAAGGGAAAAGAGAGAAAGAGAGGTTATCAGTGCTCCAAACCTAAAACATCCCTGAGCGCTGCTGAGTCCTCAGGCTGTAGGCGAGGAATGGAGGCATGCACACTTACACACTTCAGGGAACCTGGAGCTACTATCACTTCCTAGAGGGCACATTGTACTAAAAACACGAGACTCTGTCAAAAATCCATCATGGGTGTGCTTGGAGAGAAGTCTGTATAAGAAGCCATTAGTTCACCAAAGCACCAATGAGTTCTCTTGTCCATCCTCACTCTCAGATAAGCTGAGAAGAATGCCTTGTCCCCATCAAGTTTTTAGTGTGACTACATCATACCACAAGAAACTAATGGGGAAGTCAGTGTACACTGCATGGTTTCAGAGACAGAATTATCTGCCCTCTGCCTCCTTATTTACCTTGTTGTAAATGTTGCTATCAGGACATTTTCATTAAATGAAAAGACCTTGATGCTAATAGAGGAGACAGGCTTTTCTAACAGCATTCCTCCCGATTCCTGTTCATGCAGCTACTCTTTCCAACAGTTCCCAACCCTGTGACCACTGAAAACTCAAGAGGATTAAACAGATTGAACTCGGGACCTTGCACAGCTATGAACGGAGCACAACCCTTTTCCATCCGATGGATCTTAAACAGGATTCTCTGAAGCCATAATTGTAGGTCTCTGAAACTAGAGAGCTGAACCCTGAGCAAACAGGAATGTATTTGCCACCTAATCTGAAGATATTTGGGAAAAAGAAGAAAACAAAAAAATGAAGGCACTACTAATTAATCAGCTGTGAGAAAAGAAAAGCAACACCACCATGCAGAGGCAGTCAAGTTCACTCCTTGAACATAAGCTTGTTTATGTTTAAAGGGATAACGGGGCTTTCCCTGAGAGATGCCACAACAGAAATTTACTCCATGCAAGGACATAAATCATAAAAAATCTATTCCTGAAAAATGATGGAGGCCTTTGGTTATATCTTCAATTAAGAATCTGTTCAGGGTTTCCTCTTAGGCAGCCTGGGAATTCTCCCCTATATTCTCGTAAGATAAAAGCCACGGGCTGCTACCACCTAATCCACAGACCCTTACCTGGTTCCTTCTGCCAATCCGATTTGGTCCTGGAGGCTTCATGGGGGACTTGACGCCCTGGGGGCTCCCACCATTCTCAGTGACATTTGCTACACTCATTACTGCTGACATCATGGTGTTGATGGAAGACAGGTCTGAGCCTTCTAAACCAATGGGTGACTTCGACGTCATCGGGACGGGGTTTTATACCACTAAGAAGTCTCTGCTATAGAACTGAAAAACAGATATGACAGATGTTCTCACGTGAGTTTAGGCTTGTCACAGTCATGTGGTGCTAATCATAGCAAAGGCAATAGAGATAGATCCCCAATACCCTTTTCCTAGTTCAACCCCTACCTAGAATAGAGCTCAAAATGATTTTTGTTTGTTTGAGACAAGAGCTTGCTACATAGCCTGGGCTGTCCAAACTCACTCTGTAGCCAAGATGACTCAGAACTCCCTGATCCTCCTGCTTCAGGCTCTCAAGTACTGAGATTACAGGTATGAGACACCACACCCAATTCCAAAATAGAGTTTTCTTCTATGGATGCAACCTGTTTCCTTTCTAAATGTAGGCCACCGATAGAATTCAAGCTATCTGAAGCAGCTTTACCTTTTCTTTTTTCTTCTTTTTTTTAATCTCATGTGTTTTTGTGTGGTGTGCTTTGTGTTTATATTAAAGTTGCTACATGTGTACAAATTCATGGTTTCCCAGACAGATGTCTGCTTTATGTACCCAGGAAATATCTCCTGCAGAACCCAAAACTTGTGATTTAGCCGGTCTATCCCACCTGTCCAAGAATCCTGTCTCTGCCTCCTAAGTACTGGGATTATGAGGCTGAGGTGGGGGTGGGTACACCACACATACCTGGCTTTTTAATGTGGGTGTTGGGGATTCAGACTTTAATTCTCACACTAACAGGGTAAGCAGTTCATTCAGTGAGCTATCTTCCTAGCCCATGATTTTTCCTAATCTTTGTGAGCAGAGTTTGACAAGAGGAAAAAGAGCTGTGTTTGGCTAACACATTCCACCCTATACTTGCTTGCTTCTATTGAAATGTTCTAGTTTATAGTTATAGTTTATAGGACACTTCAGGTTTCCTCTAACTTCATGGCTATATAGTTTCATGAATTTAAAGGTGTGTGTACGTATGAATTCTAGAAGCCAACCCTACAAGAATTATAACCAAATTTAAAAATAAGGTTAAAAATCCTGTTTCTTAAAAAATGTAAGTAACATACAATTCAGAAGATGGAGAGAAATGCTGCCACTCTCATTACCTCCATTTTCTGTCACAAAGGACACTTCCTGGTTACAGTTGTCATCCACACAAGTCGGAAACGATTCTGTTCTTTTCTTCTCTTGGTGTCACCCCTTTACACTGGAAGAGAAATGGGACACTGAGTTAGTTAATTCATCAAGGAAAATGACTCAGTACTGGAGTAAATGGTACATGCTTATGACCCCAGACACAAAAAACAGAGATATAAGAATCTGAACTAGGTGCTAACCTGGGCTACATAAGAGACTCCATCTCAAAAAAGGAAGAGAAATAGATTCAGTGTTTTTGCTTAGTGAGAAAAATGTGGAAGCATTGATCACTATACTCACAAAGGAGAGACAATTCTGTGTCAGTCTTTTATCTTTCTTCCCCCACCCCTCAAAGACAAGGTTTCTCAGTATAGCCATGGCTGTCCTAGAACTTGCTCTGTAGACCAGGCTAGCCTCAAAGATTTGTCTGCCTCTGCCTCCTGAGAGCTGAGATTAAACTTGAGACACCACATCTAGTCTAAATCAGTTTTTTTTTTCTTATAAAACTATATGACGTGGGTTTTCAACCTAATGTCCCCTACTGAGCTGCCTCCTATACTCTCAAAGGCCAAGGAATTTTTCCAGCATTTTACTTTCTCACCTATTTCACTCCAAATTTTCTTTTATACTGTAGCCCCATTTCTTCACATATCTCCGCCTGAGCCACATCATTTCCTAAGAGCTCAGAGTGTAGACAATATTAGGTCACAGCTAGAAGACACCTGGGTAATAGGAAATGAATGACCAAAAGGAAATTCATAGTCCAAACCACATCAAAGCTGACTTTATTCCTGAACTATAAGAACGTAGGTGATATGTTCTTCTCATTTTTACCTGGCAAAATATTCTAGATCTAGTGGTTCTCTTCTTCATGCTTCTTCAACTTTTTAACACAGTTCCTCACACTGCAGTGACTCATAAGCATAAAATTATTTTGTTGCTATTCATAACTATAATTTTGCTACTGTTATGAATCATAATGTAAATATCTGATGTGACCTTGGTGAAAAGGTCATTTGACCTCACAAGGGAGTGGCAACACAGAGGTTGAGTATCACTATTCCCTGTTAGTAATAACTGTTGGTATCCTAATGAAGCAGGAACCTAAGATCAAGGCCATCACCTCAGTTTCCAAGCAGATGCTTGGGAAAAACCAGTAAGTTTGTGATTCCCTCCTTCAACTTTAAGGGGATGTAACAGTGGGTCCCAACCACAACAGCCACTGACATACAGCCTTACAGTCGTAGAGCAGAAGAGGCCTGGGGATGGAATTCTGTAAAGTTTCTACCAGCTAAGTAGTATCAAGCTAAAACTTCTGCCCCAACTTTGAATGTAGAAACATAAAATAAGGGAGACACTCAGTAATAGGGAACATTTTAGACCTATATAGGACTTTGGATTCAATCACCAGAACCTTCCCTCAAAAAACAAAATGTGTCTCCCTCCACATTTTGTGAGGAACAAGCGTTCCCTGAAACATTTGCATTAGAAACTTAATTCTCAAATTCATAGGCTAATGAATGGTCTTTGGAGGCGGGGCTTTTTAGAAGGTTACTGAGANGGGAGGAGGGGAGGAGGAGGAGGAGGAGGAGGAGCAGGAGTGAGCAGACCTACTCTGCCTCACCAAGGAAAGAAACAAACCTCAAACCTGAATTGCTGCCTTTTCATGAAGTTTCCCTCACACTAACAGACCACTTAAAGTTATTAAAAATTCACAGTGCTTGGGTGGTTTTTTTCTTTCTTTAGGGAACATAAAGACAAGAGTACACATATAGAAGAGTTAACACACATACTTCTTTTTAAAGAGATTGCTAACAAATATGTCACCAGTTCCTGCTGTAACTCATCAGCAAGTATGAATGTGCATTTGGTTCACCTCTCTCTTTTAAATATTCTCCTCTGTATTTTTGTTTGTTTGTTTTTGCTTTTTGAGACAGGGCTTTTTGTAGCTTTGGAGCCTATCCCAGAACAAGCTCTTGTAGACTAGGTTGGCCTCCAATGCACAAAGATCCACCTGATTCTGCCTCCCTAGTTCTGGGATTAAAGGCGTATGCCACCACTGCCTGGCTCCTCTGTATTTTTAATGTATAGAAAGTTTAAGACCGTTGACTAGAAATCATCAATACATTTCTATTATTTCAGTAAAAAGAAAAATGGATCTATCTACCAATTATTACCAAGTTTGGATGATGGCCTTTGATTTTGCCAGTTCTCTCTCTCTCTCTCTCTGACAGGGTCTATCTATACAGCCCATCTTTTGTTGGTATTTAGACAAGGTCTCTCCATCTAGTCCTGGTTGTCCTAAAACTCTTTTTGTAGACCAGGCTGGCCTCTAAGTCACAGAGATTCACAAAGACTTGAACTTAAGAGTGCTGGGATTAATTCATCTGTCTTTCAAAGAAGTTATGCAAACCCTGGATTACATTTGTATTTCTGTTTAAAACTACCATATGATATACAGGAGTAGAGCCTTGTGTGAGGTCTTTCTCACTTTACTGTTCTTTTGTGATGATGTTTCCTAGTACCGCCTGAGAAATCCTAGAGTCAACAAGAACAGTAAGCAGCAGCAGCTATCAGCAGCAGGTAAGGTGGGGAAGCAAGCTTATGTTTCAGTGCTAGGATTGAAGGTGTGCACCACCATGCCTAGTCCTGCATTAGGGTTGTGATCCATCTACCATGCCAAGCTCCATATTATGGTTGTGTTCCACCACGCCTAGCTCAGTAGAAACTGACAAAACATATTCACTGGACAGAGGCAAACAATCCTTGTCCCACGGGCATGAGAATCAAAGATGGATTCTTTCAAACTATCTAAGGATTTAAATACAGGCTGTCCATCCAGTAAGAATGCCTATAGCTAGCTACCTAGCACATTTTCCTAGCTGGAAAGAAGAAAAGCCTTACAAACATGTTTCCCAGTGTCTTGGCAAGAAGATATAGGCTACAGTTATTTCCTCCTTGGGGATAAAGTGTAACGGGTGGCACTAAGAACCCCTTTGTTTACTTCCTTAACGTGTATTTAAAATGTTAAGTAAACAACAGTATGTTTTTAAAAGGAACCTCTCATTTCTGATGAGAATGCAATTAGCAAAAAGGAAGTAGTCTGAATCTACTCTGAGAGGGTATTTCAGAAGCACCAACACCCTTTCCACAGAGCTAGGGTACGACTTCATGCCAGTTTATTCTTGATTGAGTCTGGCATGGCAATTTTCCTTTGGGATCATGAAACAGTGCAAAAGGAAAAGACTGGTATAAAACATGTCACTAATTGCTCTGCCTTAGGGGTAAAAAAGCAACATCCATCTTTACATTACGGAGCAGGTACAGGATAATTTAACCAGAAAAGTTGGCTAATTCTAGTTGATCCTAAGTAACCACCCAGCAATACTGAACAATAACCATCCAGATAGAAACATTTAAACCTGCTGATACGTATGTCTGGAAAGACAAGTTTTCTCTTTGATTCCCTCACCCAGTCTAGACCCCACAGGTGTAATGATTCTCTCCCCCACCCCCACCAATACCCCATGCCTTGCAGAAGATGCTAATGCCCAAGTCTTAACACAGGCTCCAGGTCACAGAGAGAAGCCTGTGCTTAAGTCTGAGAGGCTGAAATCCCCCACACCATGTGGGGCTGAGCTGTCAGAAAGGATCCTCCTATCTACTGGCCTAAAAGATGGTTTTAAGACCCATTTACAGTGTCTTTGGTTGCTTGTTTGGTTTTTTTTAACCTAATAGTTACAGACCTGACCTGGAGAATTTTCATTCTCTTTCCCACACAATTTCCTCTCCCATGTGCTACATCTGAGATCATTTAAGACTTAAACAAAAATAAAAATGATAAATCTGCCAAGATGACTCTATGCTTGCTGCCAAGCTTGACAACCTGAGTTCAATCCCCAAAACCTACATTGCAAAAGGAGTGAACTGATACTCGTAGGTAGTCCTCTGACCCACCCTCCAACAAACACACTTTAAATCTTTAAAACCTCCAACTGGAATCAGAGAAGATAGGACCCCAGATGAAGTTTCCAAACCACAGAAGTGACTGACCAACAGGCATCATCATGGATCTGGGAGTGGGGAGGAAAGGAGGAAAGAAGGAGTGTCTGAAGTTTTGTTTCCTGTGATGCAAACCCCAGGCATCTTGAGATTCCTCATCCCACACCAGAGACTCAACTGGTCAAGAAGAAGCAGCAAATTGCAGTTACAATTTTAATCATATTTTACCCTATACTTTGGGAAGTAAAGCATGGGTGGGGTACGGGGGGGGGTAGGATAAGCCAGGACAGATGGATTTGGGAAAGAAACAGAACAATTCGAGGCGAGGCTAGGAGAGAGAGAGCACAGAAGATCGGTCTTTATTGTGACTCAAGGAGGCCTATAAACAGTAACTGACCTGTTTCCTTCTTTCTGCTGAGGAGCTGACACAGACTGGGCCCAAATGTGGGCAGGGTCACACCTCAAAGCCACCCCTTCTAGAGCACAGAGTTGGAACAACCTGAAAAAATACAAGAGGGCAACATTAGAAGGGTTTAAAAGAAGAAATAAGTCTGCCTCTGTATCATTTCCTCTCCTTGATGTCACGATGATGGGGACAATTTAAATCCCCTATCTACAACTGCAAGCAAACTGTTAGCTGATTCTATCAGAATCCCCTCAAGTGCTGCTGCAAATGAGTGCGCCTTCAACAGCCAGGACCCCCATTACCTCTACCAAAGTACATCTTACATTCCAGCAATTCTGAGGACAACGACATAGGAGAATGCTCAAACTGCTGGCTCTAGGTGGAGCTTTGAGCATCCTAGTGGCATGGTAATAGTCTTGGATAGGAGTACAGCTCAATGACAGAGTACCTGCTTAACATGTGTGAGATCCTGGGTTTCATCTCAGCACCACAAAGACAAAAATGGCTGAAAAGGTACAGTTGATCCTCCAACACGGATGAAAAAAAAGAGAGAAACAGCACTTGGTGGTAATGGAAACAGGAGAGGAAAGAGAGCCGAAGAAAACAAAAAATATGAAACTTACAGTGCCTTAAAGCAGAGATGACTGCAATTATGCAAATGTGGGAGCATTGCTTAACATATTTCAAACAGGACCAAATGCATGGCCTTCTCTTTCTACAGAAATATAGAAAACACCTCTATTTGCCTTCAGGAATAGGAGAACGTCTGCTCTAGGGTTCCATAGGCCCTGAAAGCACTAATCTGATTGTTGTGCCTGCTCAACGATGGGCTACAACACATCCAAAGCTACAATTCACTCGCCTCTTGCTCTCAATACAGCATCGCTCAGCTGAAGCAGAGTGCAAACTTAAGCAGAATAAAAACTAGGGTATAGCTCAGTGGGCCAGCACCTGCTTAGCATGCACAGGCGCTCTAGGTTCCTGCACCACAAAGTGGGGGGAAAATCCCATAATTATCAAGAATGCCAAGATGCAATTGTCTGGCACATTTTCTCACTTTATCCTCTTTCAGGGCATCTGGAAACAAGCTGCACAAGTGTGTCATATAGCTATCATCTCTATATAGCTATCACCTCCCATCTTACTTGGAGCCATCCACAGACAGCTCCCAAGCACCCTGGGCAGGACTGGTCTGTGTGGATGAGAACACTCCATCACCTTTGGCTGTCACAAGCAGTCCCTGGAGTTTTTGACACCATGATTCCCCCAGCAGATTTTCTGTTTACATTTCAGTGACTCCATTAGCCATCTTTTTATGCTATTCTCTTTCAAATATTCTCTGGATTTTTAGAGTATTGGAAAAAACAAAGACAACTCAGGGACAGCTCTGAATGAGCCATGGAGAAGCTCAAGCCTGGAAATATTTGATTAAACTCCAGTACTTCCCTAGGTAAAGAAAATTACAAATCCTTCCACAGAAATACTCATACACTTGACATTATGTTTTATTATTATGGTAGTGAAGACTCCTATCCAGGGATAGAAAGGGAAGGATCTTTGTTTATTGTTTTTTGACTCATCTTAAAGAAAAGAAGTTGGAGTACATAACTCAGTGGTAAAGCACTGGCCTAGCATCATCTCTTCCTTCTGTGCCACTGTCACAGAGAGAGAGAGAGAGAGAGAGAGAGAGAGAGAGAGAGAGAGAGAGAGAAATTTCCCCCTGGTTGTATTCATTTTTAAAGTGATAATAAGTTGTGGATGTAACTCCCATGTAGAGTATTTGTCTAGTGTAGACACGATGAGGCTCAAGGTTCAATGCTCACGACTGAAAAGGTTAAGAGCATACACACACTTTTTTTAAAAAAATGTAATGACAGATATAGTATAATAGCCAAGAGTCTAGAAAGGAGCTGCATCTCCCTCTGATAAACTGTCAAGGTCTTCCAACAAGTGAACTAAAAGCAAGCATGCTCCCTAATCATAGAGTCTGGAATTACACATTTACAGAACTGAAAAATAGTATTAAAATGTAGATCCACTTTCATTTCTCCATTAGACACTCCAAGTGGCTTCCCCATAAACACAAAGAACCAAGGGATGGATCCACCCAAACCAAGGGTGAAGCTGAGACTAGATTCTCAAAACTGCATCCTCTGACCTTGGAAGTAAATGATTTGGATGCTGAGAATGCCGAACAATTCAGCTGAATAACAAGAGCCACCTCCCTGTTTGTTTTGAGTTCCACTAGGTCTAAGGGAGTCATAAAGCTTGAGGATGGAAAAATACAAGGCAGTTTTTAAAAGGAACTTCTAGATACCCCTTACCTACAACATGAAAAAAAAATGGGGGGCGGTTATGGCTAGTTATGTCTGAGAAGAAAAAAGGACTGATTGGCTATATACAGTATTTGAGGGCGGGTCTGGGATGCCGACTATCTGGATTTTGCTTCCCAGAAGGCTTGTGCAATTCAAAGAGGCAGGATATCTTAAAGAAGGCAGAAGCCTCTGGGAGGAGGAGTGGTGGGGAAAGTCAGACCTACCTCCCACTCCCCAGATAAGGGACAATGCTAAGCAAAGCCAGAAAGAGAAGATTAAGGAACCTGTCTCCAGGTCCAGAGAGATAGCAACAGAGAGATCAAAGATAAAAAGCAAGGATGGTTAAAAGTGAAGGGTGCCATCCCATCTTCTGAAGATGAAATCTAAAATCTGTCCTCGGGCTCTCAGGAAATATGGAGTAAGTTGAGATGCCTAGAATGACAGCAAGGGGCCTTGGCCTTTGGAATACTTGGCTGAAAAGGCTACAGCCTGAGTCCCTATGATGTCCACAAACACGTCGTGAGTCCCTATAATGAGCATGAATACCCGTAGGATAGTTTGTGAGGGATGTACGATGAGAGCTGACCTGTCCAGTTCGCGCCAATGCAGAACAAGATACAAAGCACAAGATACAAGAGTAGAGATTCAGATATGAAAATGGTTGAAGCACTTGACAAACTACAAAAAAACATCTAAAGAGTGGGCTGACCTGGAGATAGAATCTAACCTGACTAGCTATACCACCAAGTCTAAGCCTGCCTAGCCCCAAGCCCAACGCAAACCTATACATATACTAACCAGGATGGCCCTGAAGGTTGAGAGAGTTGGGGCGGTGGCTCTCTGAATTCCAGGAAGTTGATGTGTTTCTTGGGGCTAGGCTATGCCTTGGATAGGGTAGCAACCCGCAAAAGTCGCCAGGCCCTGCCCCGTCGGCACAGGCTTGAGTAAAATGAAGGCTAAGGTATCACGTAACAGCACCCAATCCCTGATCAACTGAGCACAGTGAGGTGCTGCAGTCAACTCTGCAGTACTTCCTCCTGAGTAAAGACTAAGAGATGGAGACTGTACCAAGTTTAAGAGAAAAGTATGAAAGTAATGGGTGAGATGGCCACCCAGGCAGGAAAGAAAGATACAGGATCTTCTCTACTTCCTTCCTGAAGCCTACAGGAAATACTCACTCTTTAAACAGTCACTCAGGAGCTCTCTGTGCTTTAGCCCAAGTTTTCTTTCTGCCCTTGTCACCTACCAGTACCATGGCTACCACTCCTAAATGGGCATGACACCTCCTTGATTCTTGGGCTTTACCTCAAACTCACACCTCTGGGGGAAGGCCCAACAGCCTGTCCTCATAGTTCTCCAGGGGACTCTAACCCTCGAACTAGTTCGTGAAGGTCAACAACAAGGTCAAAAACCCCAAGAATTCAACCTTTCTGAGTGCCACTAGCCTATCAAAGTCCTGAACAAACACCAAAGCACTGAAGCAGAAACTAAGAATCCACTTCCAACACTGAGTTTACTTCCTCTAGCACAACTAAATAAGAAAGAAAAGGGAAAGGAAATATTCTACACAGGGCCTTGTTTCTAGGTTCCTCTGGAGAAGGAGAAAGAGCATATTGGATACAAGCTTCAGACAGGGTAGGACAGAACTGCAATGCATGCATGGGTAGTCAGCAAATGGTGTTTTTCAAGTCTATGCTACTCCTTGGAAATTCAGTTTATTTGATACTGGAGCACTTTGTCCAGAATTTCTGTGGACCTGGACAACTTCCCTTTGCCTTTTTCTCTGCCCCTCCTAGACAAGAAGAAATGTGCAACAAAGGGTGGAGCTGAAGAGAGAAGCGTTAGAGAGCACGACCATTGCCTCCTACATTAGCATTAGCTCAGGACCTACTGAGGTGTGTCAGGCTCAGGGAGGAGTTAGGATGGAGGAAGCGTGAATAGACAACACTCCTCAGCTAGCATCCATGAGGCCCTGGGTTCTATCCTTGGCACCATAAGGATGAAATCAAAACCAAACAACAACAAAATGTGAATGGCTGGAAGGATGCCAAGTCCAGTAGATGCTGGCCTGAACCGTCGCCACAGCAGCCAGTCTTCTCCCAGCATCTCTTTGCTTCTTCAGAGGAAGGAGACAGGCAGCACCTTCCCTGATCACACCCTTTCCTGCAAGCACAGAGCACAGCAGAGAAGTGGAGTCCTTGCAACTCCTCTCTCCACGGAACACATCTTACAGACAGGATCTAACAACTGCCAAATTCACAAGGCCAAGATGCAGCTTCCACCTGGTAGCAATTTGTCACCCAGCACCCTCCTCCCCTGGGAGGGGAACACGGGTGGCCCTTGGCACCAGGCTGTGAGAAGAACAAGTCCCTGGCCCTCTCCCCAGGCAGGCCAGACTTTTCCTAAACATTAGTTTTTCTGCTTGGCATCTAGGCCCTGGTATTTTATCACTTTCTTGTCCAGCTTAGCAGAAGCCTGTACCATTCTCTACTTTACCAACAGCTGAGGAAAGGGGGGGTAAAGAAGTCAAAGTGGTCTGCACCTGTACAAGGAATGCCTATGCAGAGAGAGGAGCAAGAGAGACAAACGTCCTTACCTACCTGCTGTGCAGGTCACCTGTTTTAGAGTGGGAACTAAGCTTGACTCCTCCCCTACCCCACCTCTAGAGGAATTCTGGTTTATCAGGTAAAAACAGATACAGGAAAGGCTGGGGTAGGGCCTCTATAATATGCCGGGATTGTAGAACTTAAAAGTGGAAAAGAAAAGGCTATAAATCACAGAAAACAGGATTCAACTTAAGAGTATACCAGAAGCCTGCTTGTATTCAAGTATGCTAGTTCCAGAGAACTGGGGGTATTTCATGAGACATAAGCTCTATGCCAGAAATGCAGTAAGCAGTTTATATGTATTTAATCCTTCTCCAAATCCTGTACAGCAACGACTAACTAGTTATCTGATGGATGCTACACTACTCTTCTGGGATGGGGACAGAACTCCAGCCTGGGATTCTGTGACTCCAAGATTCTTGTACTTATCAAGACACCACAAAAGATCACAGAAAAACTCTTTAGTAGAAGGAAACAAGCAATTTAAAGGACTGGGAAACCAAGACAGCAGAAAAACAAGATCTAATGGAGCTGGAGAGGCTGAGAATTTGCAGAGCTGGCTGCAAATGCTGCTGGACTAGAAAGGATACATGCATCCCACAGATCCACCAGGACAAGAATAAGGAATGGCAGCAGACAGTGCTGGGACCCAGACTGTCTGCTCGCTTGTTGGTGGTAGTGTTTATTTCATCTTATGATTGTGGGTAACAGTTCTTCACTGAAAGAAATCAGGGCAGGAGACTAAAAGCAAGAACTGAGGCAGACAGATGGAGGAATGCTGCTTACTGGCTTGTTCTGGTTTGTCCTTAAAAACAAAACAAACAAAACCATGCAATCACTGGTGTGTAGAGGTCAGAGGTCAACGTTTATGAGTTGGCTCTCCTTCCATCATGAGCTCCTGGAACTGAACTCAGGTTTCCATGCTTGGTGGCAGGCCCTTTTACTTGCTGGGCCATTTTGCCAGCCTTTGAAAGCCAGGGCTTTGAAAGAGAATAGCTGTTGGATAGAAAGAGGCCCAGTAAGGTCATGAGCTTGCTTCTTCTGGGTATATCCACACAGACTTGGTAACCAAATAGACATAACAATGTTAATAAAAATAATTTTAAAAAGTTATCAGTCTGACCAGACTATATGATTCTTCCCGCTGACAGGTTATATATTTCTGAGGCCTCAGTTCTCCTGAGAGTGAAGTAAACTTATTAAAATACATGGGAAACAATATAGCACCCCACAGTCTGAGCTACTGATATTATTGCTTCTTCATTCAGCATTCCCAGTCTCCCCTGGCCCCAGTATTAAATCTACCTCAAGTTGCCTCCAGCTTTCCTTATTAGATTGGCAAAGTTCTGAGAACAGCCCAATTTGATGATCTTTGTTCAAAAAAAAAAATCCTATCTCAGCCCACAAGTGAGACAATTAAAAATGAGTAAGTTGGCTTATCACACATACAATCCCACTGAGAGCAAAGGGCAGAAACAGCTGTTGACTCTCGCCATGCTGCACGACAAGCAGGAAATAAAGTCCATCCGGCTATGTGCGCTGCCGAAACAAATCCTGCTATGTGCACTGCCGAAACAAATCCTGCTCAGGTCCACATTTGCTAAACACACTCCTGGCACCCATGAGGGCAGGGCCACGGCAGCTTCCTCCTTGTATTCCCCAACACAGCTCTTCTCTTCCAACCAGCAACTTGCCGGGCCCACTCAGGCTACTGGACTGCAGTGATCTGACTGTTCTAGGCATGTCTCTGAGCTACAACTATGTATCCTGTTACACTTACAGCTTGTGGGATAACTGGGGTAAAGTTCAGTAGCAGATTGCAGAGTTTTGGGCAATATCCTGCAACTCTTTCATGAGTTCCGAGGTCTCAGGCTGGCCTTTCTGATGTGCTAGGGAAAGGGCACAGCAGCATCAAGAGTCTCGGCTCTTCTCTGAGGAGGATCCCAGTGCAGGCTAAGAACCTCAGGGCAGGTATCCAACATCAGATCAGGAGCTACACATTCCAGTTGCAGGGTGACTCTCCTAGAAAAATCAAACTAATTTTGTGGCAGATAAAACTATGTGAGTTGCTCCTACCCTGGCTGCTTCTAGAAGGCACTGGAAGGTAGATTCACATCTTTCATTTGACCACTGGAAAAGTGGTCAGCTGTGGTCAAAATTTCACAGTGGGTAATCAGACATTACCAGCTGTCAGCTGAGAATGACTGTCCTGGGGAAGTGATGTGCCCGAGCTCCCAGGGACCTGATAGGCTGCCCTCTGTGAATAAACAGATGGTCTTTCCTCCCCCATCTCCCCAATTTTGCCTCTAAGAAAAGAATTCAATACTGCATGTGTGAAAGCAAACATACTCTAAAATATAAGTGGTAGATAAGTGTTTATACACAGTACAAACCAACAACCCCCCCTACACACACACACACACACACACACACACACAAAACCACTGGCAAATGATTTGACTGAGTTAGTCAAATGTGACTATTACGGGGCCAGATACGGTCCTCCTAAGAGACCCTGTGTCAGGAAATCGTGGCAGAATCTGAGTACCAGCAGGCTAGTCCAGTCCAGTGTATGTCCAGGTTGGGGAAGATTAATGCAGTATTGATGGAAGTCTGAGGCTCCAGTCCTCACTGCCCTGGCCTTAACTACTGGGAGTGTGATTAGACAACTGTACTGCCAGGGGTGGGGCATGTGGGATTAGGTTTTGGTCTTGCTGCTGTGAAAGGCTGCTCTCCACTCCTTACCGGCTCTAAAAGAAGCCTGTGTCACAAAGGCACGTAGGTTCATTTGCAATAGGTTGATCTCCTACCAGGTGCTGAATGCACAGCCTTCCTGAACATGCACAAAATGTCGGTTCACATCTTCCAAGCCCCACCCTAAACAGACAGCTCCTTTACAAAGAAATGAATTCTCACCAAGTGTTACAAACTACACAAAGAAACAAAGGGGAAGATAATCCCAGAGAGACAGGTCCCTTTCTTGAACTCCCTCTCATATCTAGGTAACCACTAGGCCAACACTGAACCCACAGTTAAATGCCCCGCCCCCAGACTTAGCAGGGTTCCAGACATCTGGGACATGGCTGGATGGCTGGACAATTCTAAGAGACAGATACCTGAGCATAAGGAATCTTCCTAGTATGCAGATTTGGATTACCAAGCTAATGTCCATTTACAAAGTATGAGGTGATTTACACATTCTCAATCAAAACACAAGGAATTGCTTTCACGTCTATGGAACAGAGTACTGCCTCTCAAGCAGAATCCTTCGAAATATCACCATAAAGCAAGCATGTGACAAAGGCACTCTCTGAATGTTCAAAAAGAACATCCCTACTCTTTATCTTCCTTTCACAGTTTGCCTCTCAGTGATAGGGGGGGCCAAGCCCCTAACAGTCCATACTTTATCTCCTACTGACCACTCAAAGCCAAAGGCTGGACTTCCTGTAGCTAGCCTGTTTGACTTGTTCCAAACACTTGCCTCTCCTGCCTGCTGCAACGCCTAAGCAACACCTGCCTACCATCCACTTCAGCAACAACTTGCAGTGCAATGGAGGAGCACACTTAAAATTGTTTTCACATTTTGACTTATTTTGTGTGCACATGTGCTGCACATATACCCATGGCACATGTACGGAGGTCAGAGGACATCTTGCACTCTCTCCTTCCGCTATATGAGTCCTAGGGATAAAATGCAGGCCATTAGGCTTGATGGCAGATGTCTTTATGTGCTAAGCTGTCTCACCTGCCTGAGCCTTGATGTGGGAGAGGCCTGACATGGCCAAGAAAAGAACATGCTTCCTGTGGTTACTTACACATTTGCTGTGTCTACAACAAACACAATAGCTATCTTCATCAAGGTGTACAAACTGTAACAATAGCTAGAATAAAGCACAGATTACTTTTTTTTTTAAATAAAAGGATCTAACCCAGTTGTCCCTGAATTCATGAGCCTCATGCCTCAGCCTTTTGGTATTGAGATTACAGGTGTAAGTCACTATTTCCATCCACATACATTATTATTCTTACAGTAAATTGTATGTGTTACTTTACTATTCTTTAACCACTGGAACTAAGAGCACATGCTTGTGTGCACCCTCAATGATGAATCCCTTGTCAGTCAGCCCACCCAGTCCTACCCACTCAACTGTCTGGGTGCTTGGGTGTTCTATGGTTCAGTCCCCAAAGCACTCCTGTCTACTTAGCCCAAGACTCAGATAACTGCAGCAAAAATCACTTCTCTGTGCATCAGTCAAGGAGGCTGTTAAAGCTATGTTTCATATTTGTGTGCACAGATTCCCCAGAGCACATCAGTTACTGCCCACCATGAGGGAAGTGTTCCATTTTTCTTAGCATTCAGTCAGTGAACAGGAAGATAACTGGTTTAGAAAATAATAAAAATCAAGATGCTAACTGTCACCTTTCTGGGGGTATGAAGAGTCTCTCTATAATCAAAGAATAAGGACCATTTTCTTATCTAAACACCTTTAGTTTCTCACAGTTTCACAGACAAGAGAGCTCATTGGAAGAGGAGACAGGCAGTAAGGATGGTAAGTCAGGCCAGGGACAAGAGAATTGGGCGGGGGNGGGGCAAGTGACAAACTAGACTATACAAGTTGAGTCCCCAGCACCACTTTCTAACACTCCAGAACCCAGACCACATTTCTTTAAAGGGAACTGCACAGAGGAGCTATGCTATTCCACTCACAGCCTAGAACTGCCGTCCATGTGGCCTCCATCTCAGACAAAGGATCTAGCCAGTCAGAGACCACGAAAGAACAGGAGTCAGCCAACTTGTTTGCCCCACCAGCAAACAGCTTCAACACCCTTAACTACCCAGAGCTGTGAAGTCAGGAACACTCTTTACAAACAAACAAAAAACCAGAAAACTTGCAAACAGTGGTGTCTACAGTACTCATTGAATACACCACAGATAAACTTCAAAGCTCTTAAAGATGCTCCATTACAATTCTGGAGAGAAAAACAAACACAAACAGAACTGTAAGCACACTTCCACAAGGATGTCAGAAGCTGGTCATATCTTGGCAGCATCCCAGTGAGATGACAATATTTTTTAAAGAAAACAAAAACTATAGTTGATATGGTGGCACATGTCTATTCATTCTAGCACTCTGAGAAAACCAAATCAAGGGCAGGCAAGATGGCTCAGCCTTCAAGGCCACCAAACCCGCTGACCTGAGTTGCATCCCTGGCACCTAAATCATACAGGAAGAAAATGGATTCCCTTAGGTTGATCTCTGATCTCCATACACCACTATGATGCATGTGTGTGTCATACACACACACACACACTCACTCACTGACACACATCCCACTCTCTCTCTTTAAATAAAAAAATAAATGAAAACCAAACCAAAGGTTTGACAGACTATACAACTGGCTGCCTTTTCACAGAAACGTATTTACAGTAAACGCAGAAATGTAAAAATAAAAACTAAAACAATCCTAAATGTGCCACCTCTATATTCCCTATAGTTCCCTAATTCTCTGACATGGTTGAGATAAGAAAAATCCTTTTACAATTCCTCTACAGGTGACTATTGTGGTAATTGTGGTAATGACATTTTTGGAGCCTCTAGCCAAGGCTTATTTTGAATGAAATGAAGAGCTTGGGACATAGATATGCTAGCAATTCTAGTTCTATCTTATGTCGAAATAATGTGTTACTAGTTCTAACCCAAATTTATAGCAAATTAGAGTGGCAATCACATGAGGCAATGAAAGTTACTGAAGATGCACCGCACTGCTCTATGCTCTGGGCAGGAAGAGAACCTGAGGCTCCGGGTATCAGAAGCTCAAGGAAGTGAACAAGCGCCTGGCTAACAGGCTGGGAAGATAGAGCAGACGCAGAGTGAAATTACAATCCACGGGAAAGCGGACCATGAGCCAACTGCTTTAAAGCTGTGGGGTTCACCAGAGGCAGGAGGTGCAGAACATGAGGGCAGTAGGGCAAAGGCAAACCTCAACTTGAAGAAAGGACCCAGCTTTGGGGCAAATGTTAGCAACGAGAACACAGTGTGGAGAAAGCATGGGTTCTAAATACGTTCATTTTCACCCTTTTCTAGTGAGATGCTGATGCCCTTAGTTTGTATTTATTTAATCACCTTTGCTTTTAAGGTAAGGACATCAAGTGACTGAGATTGTTTTCTCAGGCCCTTACTTGGCAAAAGAAATTAACCACCACTATTCCACCACCACCACCATCCCCCCATCTAACTACAAACCTTTTGCTTTGTTTCTGACCCATGAAAATAAACTCCTTTGGGAGTCCTCAGAGCATATAGCACACTGTGAGAAAGGAGGGAGAGTGGAGTAGGGGAAATGGCAAAGATGAGGCTGGCAGAATGACTCTGAGGTCAAGGTTCCATCTGGGAAGGGATGAACTGACCTGCCACTGTGGAAACCCACTGATTTTTCCCCCCTAATTATATCCATACTTTAAAAAGCTTTCGACTTGAGGCACATAACCCCAGTTAGGAGGCAACTATGACAGTTTAAAGGACAGACAAGAAGAGGTCCTGGTGGGGAGGTGGCATGGAGCATCACAAAGGGAGACCTGTGAAGAGGCCCTGTGGCAATGTTCAGAATGCCCCTGGGCTGCCTGCCTTAGGTAACACAGTGGACGACAGAGCAGTTAGCAGATGAGGGAAATTCCTCCTACAGGAGGGAGTGTGGGCCACAAAGTGGAATGTGACTATGGGACTGCAGAATTAAGAAAGTCCCAGGTCCTCAGGCTTGGCAAGAGGCTCCTTTGTCTGCTAAGCTAGCTGTCTAACTTAAAAGTTTTATGTGAGTCTGCTTTAAATGGCTAGACATAACCAGAGGCTACAGCACTGGATAGGGCAGGTCTGTGGTGCTTTTCTCTAGTATTCCTGGGTTACTACATTGTAGTCCTTTATTTTTAAGCCCCAAGGCAGGAATAAAAATAGTCTAGTATGGCCTTCCCTGTAGGCATGGGAGGGGGAAGGAGCTCACAGACTTAACTTACTTTGCTTACTATTTATGAGCTTCAGTACACAGAGGGAAACAGCCCACGAAACCATCAAGACAGGGTCATCTCCTAAGCAGGCAAATGAGTCATCCCCACCTTTCTCATATACACAGATCCTGATCAAACTGGGTCCTGCCTCAAACAAAGAAAAGTGGTCAAAACACTGGAAAAATGTTTATAAATCTGGGTCTCTTTTAAATGCAGTTTGGGAATAGAGGGAGGAGAGCTAAGACTGCTAAGAGTGCTGGCCAAGCATGCCTGAGGCCCTGGGCTTAAGCTTCAGGTCTGCAAAAACAAAAATCGACTATAAAAAGCAAGTTGGTACATTTAAACATTGATGAAGCTAATCTAAAATGAACATAATACCTTGCTAACTAACTGTGTTAAAATTACAGCAGAGGCTAGTGAGCAGGGCTTAGTGGGTAAAAGGACTTGCCACCAAGCCTGAATCCCTGAGTTTGATTCCCAGGACCCACATGGTAGAGAGAAGCAACTTCTAAAAGTAGTCCTATGTAGGGGCCAAAGAGATGGTTCAACTGTTAGAAGCACTCGCTGCTCTGGCAGGGGAATTCAGGTTTGGTTCCTAGAACCCACTTGGTGCCTCACAACCATTGATAACTGAGTTCTAGGGGATCCAACATCCTCCTCTGGCCTCTGAGGACAACAGCATATATGAGGAGCACATATAGGCAAAACACTCAGACACAAAACTAAAATTTCTTAGACAAACAAAAATAGCAGGCATGGTGATGCTCATCTTTAATCCCAGCACTCAAGATGGAGGCAGGTGGATCTCTGAGTTCAAGGCCAGCTTGTTCTACAAAGCAAGATCAAGGAGAGTAGGGATACATAAAGAGACTCTGTCTCAAAACAACATACATACACAAATATAGAAGTTAAAAGTTGAAAAGATAAAAAAAGAAGTTAAAAGTTAAATAAATAGAATGAGAACTCTGTGTGTGTGTGTGTGTGTGTGTGTCCTCTCCTACATTCTATACAGATGCAAATAAATCAGAAAGGGCAGGTTACAATCAGAAGATTTAAGTAAAGTGGAACAAAGCCCTTACGATTCTGTCCAAAAGTCAGAACTATATGGTAGACTCATGGTACTATGAGATTTAAAAAAACCTCAACATAGTTACCGATTTACAATATACAGAAAGAGTTGTTTTGTATATTGAAACTGCTGAATTTATACTAGATGATACAGATTGACTTTATTCATTCAGGTTTAAGATCCTGTATCCCATATACATAACACATTATCTGATCCCATATGGGTCTGCCAAGTCATCTAGAACAAAGTAATGCAGAAATTGATCAATTGTTGATTGGAAATGTGCCGAAGGCCTCAGAATTTCACACACACACATGCACAAATCATGTCAATAGCAAAGGTTTAAAAAATGACTTTTCTATTACATGGCAGGAAGTCCAGGAAATTATAAGGAGATATCCTCCTTGTTCTTTATACAACCAAACACCACTACCTGCAGGAAGTAACCCCAAGAGTACTCAAAGGAATTAAATCTGGCAAATGGATATGCCCCATTTTGTAGAATTTAGAAAACTAAAATATGTACACCACACCATTGATACCTATTCAGGTTTTCAATTGGCAACTGCCTTGAGTCCAGAAAAGGCTGATTCGGTAATCACACATTTACTAGAAATTATGGCCATCATGGGCATACACACACAAATAAAGACAATGATCCAGCATATGTCCCTAAGAAAAGGAAAACTTTTTTTTTTTACCTATTACAATATAAAGCATATATACAAGTATAGCACACAATCTTGGAGGCAGAGGCAGGTGGATCTCTGTGAGATTAAGGCCAACCTGGTTTACAAGTGCCAGACTGGACAAGTTCCAGGAAGGGCTAGACAGTGAGACCCTGTTTCCCAACCCTTTCCCAAAGTACCTTAAGAACAACAAACAGGACCTGCATGCTCGCTTCCATGTGGAAATAAAATACTCCTAAGGCCTCAAATATCATTTATATTTATGTATTTGTATATATGTATTTTGAGATAGTGTCCCAGTGTGGAGTCCTAAATTGGAACTCACTATATAGGTCAGGTTAGCCTTGAACTCATAGTGATCCACTTGCCTCTGCCCCCTAGTACTGGAATTAAAGGAATGTACCAACATAACTGATAAAAATTTATGATAAAAATGCCACCCCTACCCATCCACAACTACACAGACAAAATCCGCTACTAGGTCAAGAGAGGGGGACTACTCACAAACTTAACACCCAGAGGAGAGAAAGAGGCAGAAGGTGGCAGAGCATTAGGTCTATCAGAAGCAGACAGGTGTGTACACGGGGAAGGGTATGGGAGTGGAAAACCTGATGGGAAGCTGATACTCAAGCACCAGGTGCTGCTGAAGGGTAAGGGATGATTACAGGGGGGGCAAATTATGGGGAACTGGGAAAGGTGGGTTTGGAGTAGTGAGGGGTATAGGCTCAGTAGACTGAGAAGATGATGTAAGAGTTCAGAAAACTTGTTTGAACATGGAGACTGGGGGAGGGGTGACTGACTAGAAAGGGGAACAAAGGGAATGGAGAAGGTAAACCAGAACAACTTTCAAAGAAAGGCAGGCAGGCAAGAGAAGCGAGAACAGCCACAGGCGAGGGGCCTAAGGCACTAGAATGGTGACCAAGAAAAAGTTTCAGATGGTTGACAGAGTTAGGCTAAATTCTGTTAGACTCTGCTGTGATGCAATACATAGAGGCCTACCCAGAAGGTGGTGGCAGTGTAAAATA
Organism: Bramus lutescens; assembly: GCA_001685075.1. Taxonomy (NCBI): domain Eukaryota; kingdom Metazoa; phylum Chordata; class Mammalia; order Rodentia; family Cricetidae; genus Bramus; species Bramus lutescens. Next base: position 329,965 of record LOEQ01000444.1, on the reverse strand, counting down.
GTAGGGGGCAGGAGCTTGAAATAGGAAACTGAAGAGGCCCACAAAGGATAAAGACCAGTGGACAGAGAGCCCTTTCATCCGCATATGGCAGAGTGAAATCTTTGCTGGGGGGTCTTAATCTTTAGCACACAGTAGGAATTCAAAGATTTGGTTGGATTGGTAATCTCCAGAAAACAGGTAGTTGATCCTAGCTGTGGGTCAGAAGAAGAAAATGGGGCAAGCCATAGTTTGAACAAAGAAACCCAGAGGATCAGGCAGGAGACAGGCCAGTGGCTGTCAGAGATAAAAAGACTCCCTCCACCCCCACCCTCTACTACCAGCCCAACAGCCAAGGAGGATAAAGCTCAACAGAGGGCAGCCCTTAGCTTAAGTCTTTACAGGCACATGACCTCAAGGTGTTCTCCATTGGTCCTGAGCTGATGCATTGCTCCTGTTTTACCTTCCAAGGTGGAAGCAAGATAGAGAAGGTTCAAGGTCATCCTGTGTCACACAGCCTAGGGTACATAAATCTACTTATATCCATACCCTCACATATGCACAACCCAGACATGTCTATAATCTATAATCCCAGCAGCACTCAGGCTACTTTGTGAGTTACAGCTCAGACAGAGCTACAAAGTAAAACCCTGTCTCAAAAGACACCGCAACCCTACCCCTCATCCCCGACCCCCACATCAAATGGCTCCAAGGACAGTGAAATGGCACTTCTGGGAGGCCCTTCCCCTACTCAGGGAGTCTATGGCATCCTGCTTCCCATTCTTGAAGGGTGGCAGAGGAAAAGGAATTATGTGTTATTTTAAACACTGCACCTTATATTCCAGTAGAAAGGTAAGCCTGTTACTTTCCTTCCAGCTGACACCCAATCCAGTCATGAACCTGTTCTCCTAAATATAAACTTGTAGATTCCACATACAAATACCAAGGGCACCAGGTCTCCCAGAGAAAACACCTTCCAAATTCTCAACCCAAATACTTTTCACATTTTCTTTCTGGGCTGAATTTTGCCGCTCTAACAGAGATACCGCTCAGTGTAAACGTAGGCTGATGGCTCACACAAGACAGGGTCCCACTATGTAGTCCTGGCTGGCCTGAAACTCAGAGATCCGCCTGCCTAGGCCTCATCAAGTGCTAGAATTGAATGCATGGGCCACCAAGGGCATTGTGATCTGGCAATTCTCACAGGTTCAGTTACATCTGGACCAATCTGTGAGTCAATCAAATTAGTGTGCATTGAGTATTAGATTAGTTTAGATTTGACTCAAGATTTCCGTCAATTATATACACCATCGTTGGAGTACTTAACTAAACCAAACCATTTAAACTGGTGAAGGGGTAGGAAGTAGATGGAAGGCGCTCCTCCCCTGTATCTCTGCTATTCCCATCTCTATTCAATTACTAGATGAGCAACTGTTTCTCAAAGGAAAATCCTAGACTTCAGTCTGAATATTAAAACCTCGGCTGAGCAATAGTTTGAAGAAAACTAAAAATTTTAGCAATTTGAGAATGAAATATTATGTTCAGACCATACAGAACATAGCAGTTGTTCCCAAACAACATGAAACCTGAAAAAGGCAATGCTATCTTTACCCTCCACCTAGAGAGAGTCAAAGCCAGGACACTGTCCCCTGTAGCGCTGCCAAGGAACCATCTCAACTGCAGCCTGATGAGTACAAGGGACAAAGCAAGTGAGAAAACACATGGGCCAGCAAAGGACCAATGACAGCAAGATATCACACCTGCCTGGAAGAAAACGGACATCACATTTTATTTATTATTTAAAGATGTATTTATTTTTATAATATACGGTATACACATTATAATGTATGTATAACATATACATATACCATGTTGTATATCATATATAATATAAAATCTATACACATATACTATGGGTCTGCCTGTCTATGTACGATGGACACGTACGAGGAGGCCAGAAGAAGAGGCATTGGATCTAGGAAGTTCCTATAATTGGAGTTTCAGAAGGTCATGAGCTACCATGTGGGTTCTGGGAATCTGATCCAGATACTCTGGAAGAGCAGCCAGTGCTCTTAAACACAACAATCTCTCCGGCCCGCCACAAAATTTAAAGGATGTGAGGAAATAAGCAGTTCTTAATGTCATTTGGAAACATCGGCTAAAATGCTAATAATTAGATCCCCCCCTCCATGAAACCCCTTCCACGAGCCTTCAAGAGGAAGGCTGAGAATCATTTTACCCCATCTCTTGGAAGGAAAACCACATTTTCTCTATTAATACAGCAGACACAAGAGAAACCTTTAAACTGCTTGATGGAATCCAGTGAGGCCAGAGAAGACTCAAAAGGGAAGGTGATGAGAATGGGGCCTCCCACCTCCTAAGCCCGAATATTGCACATAAGTTAACTGAAGAAAATGTTCTTGTGACTGAACTACCTCACTCTGAGAAACCACTTCCCACTAATGCTTTGGCTCTACCCCTAACAACCTTATTCTGTTTATTGTTCAGTTTTAAATGACTGAGCAACTGTAGCACAGCTATGCATCTCCACGATTGGCCAACACTGTTAGTAGCCCACCACACACGTAAACCACCAACGAATGAAGCTCGTGGTACGGGGGCTTAACTTAAAATGTGAACTGTCACTGTCACACCACACTTCCTGTCTCCATTCAAGAAAAAGTAAAAGATTACGATAGGGTCTGGCAAACTGTCATCCTAAAGATCAGCAAGCGCACACAGTATGGTTATGGAGCAGATTTAAGAGCCATTCTCTGAGCCTGGGTTCAATTCCTACCTACCGCTTGCATTCTGACCTTGTGATGCCGCCCTCTGTGCCTCCGTTTCCTTAGCTAAAAGATGAAGACAGTAACAATAGCTACGATATGGTTGCTGAGGGCAAGAGGAGTGAGTACATTTGTTAAGTGCTTAGGGACAGAGACACACAGTACAACCCCCCTTCCCACTTTCTGTTATCATATTTGTGATTTGTATGTAAGCACTTATCAGTACATTAGACTTAATTCCTCAATCATAAATCCAACTGGTGCTAAAATTTAAAGTAAGTCATTCTTAATCTTTACCAAGAACTCAGTAAAATGCCTTTGCAGGGCCCCACTGCAGTTTCTTCTTTTGCTCACTGTGCGAATTATCAATCAAAGCACCTAGGGCCTGGCACATAAAAGCAAACACTCTACATTTGAACACGCCAGCTCTCCAGCTTCTGATGAAACCTAAGAGAAGCTTAATCTTTGGTACCAACAGGTTCCCAGATGACACTTTTTATGCTGCTTATTTGGGGAACCACACTTTGAGAATCACTGTGAACAGTTAGTTCATGTTTAGGCTCTAGGTCCTGTCTTCATTTATTTACGTTCAGAGTCAGGAGACGAAAGGATAAAGAGATAAAGCAGATGACTCACCTTTGTGTTCAGGCGAGTCACATTGCTAGTTAGGGCCAACGGGCTGTGAACACAAGTGATGCATATCACTACAGGCTGGAGCTTTTTAAAGCTGCCCATAAGACCTGCTGGCTTGTCTTGCTGCCACCTGTAAGCATGTATAATACGAATATGGTCACATTACCACTGCAGCCTGAATCCTTGAATCACCAACATGGGATGGAGCTAGACCTCAAGGCTTATTTGATACCTCATTCAATATAGCTTAAATTAACCAATGTCTATCAGTGACATGGTTGCACACACCTTTAATTTCAGCACCCAGAATGCAGAGACAAGTGAATCTCAGAGAGTTCCATCCCAGCTTGGTTTACATAGTGAGTTCCAGGCCAGCCAGGGATACAACCATGAAATCCTGCCTGTCTTAACTAACCAACCGATTGACAAACAGTGTCTACCATCTCTATGGCACAAATACCCACATCATATCCAATCTATTAAATACTCATGTACATGAGGATGAGTGGGCTATTCTTAAAAATCAGCCAGGATGTCTACCCTATCCTCATTAACTTTTATCTGCAATAATGTCTTTATGTCTTCCCTTTTGAGGTCTTTTTCTAGTCAATTATAAAAATTTCTCACTGCAGTATGCTCACGAAACAATTATCAAAGAGAAAGCTAAATATGCTAACACATTTCCAAGGTGAAAAGTAAACACTGGAGGATTTGGAACAAGAGTTCAGTTAGATGAAGCCTTACAGAAGGCCTTCTCTACCTATGGCTCCTATAATGCTATCTTCCCACATCCCCAAATTCAGAAGTTTCTAAAGCAAAACTGGGATCTGCTATGTGCTGACTGCTATACCATACCAAATCATGAATGAAGTCACGTAAGAACTGTATTAGATAAATAATCTAGAGATTACTAAATCTTAGCATCCTTGGTAAGGGATCTTGAAAGTTACTGCCTATAGGCAGAGGAGGGTGGCTGTGTTCTTCCCTCTCCTTATTGGAAGGAACCCTTTAACTCTTTCTCTGCTTCTCTAAGACAGACTAAGAGCACAAAGCTTCCGTTTTATTTGTGTGTGGACTGATAACTTATTTTGCCCAAAAAGAAAGGGAAAATCCCTTCTTTCTAAGGGATAGGGCAGGGGATATCACTAAGTTGCCCAGGATAGCCTGAAAAATCTCAGTTTCCCCAAGTGCTACGGTTAGAGGCATGCATGTGCAATGCCAGGTTTAAATTAGACAAGGAAATACACACAATTGAAATAACAAGAGCAGAATCACACATGGCCTTCCAGTGTATTGAGCCAGAACAGCAATTCCCTGGAGGGCTATGCATGGGGACCCTAGTCTACAACTCATTTCAAAGGAGGAAGAATTCCTCCTAGAATATACCATCATTCTACACAGAACAAAAGGACAGGGACAGACAGACAGGTGCACGCGCACGCGCACACACACACACACACACACACTTTCAAAACTGTTTTAAGGAGGGCTTCTTGTTCCTCTCTTAGCACTGTTGAAATTCAGCATCTGAGATGAAGGAAATTTGTTGTGTCAAGCTCCCTTGAACACATTCTCTGGGTATCACCATTCTATCTTTTTAGGTACTTTTCTGTAGCGCCCCCTAAAAAAAGGTCAACACTCATGCAATACATTTAGTCTTACATTAAACTCAGATGAAAAACTCAGAATTAAAAATAAAGGGGGTTGGAGAGAAGGCTCAGCCGTTA
>LOEQ01000444.1:285389-297242 GCA_001685075.1 Bramus lutescens | reverse complement strand
GAGCTAGTTCCAGGACAGGCGCCAAAGCTACAGAGAAACCCTGTCTCAAAAAAAGTAGAAGTCTTCACTATGAAATCCTGGCTGGCTAGGAATTCCTACTGTAGACCAGGCTGACCTTGAACTTGAGAGAGATCTGCCTGCCTCTGAATTCTGGGTATTCACGGAACCACACCTGCCAGGCTTGCAGATATTCTGGTACCACATTCAGGTAAGATAACAGTGGCTTTGGGTTCACAAAAGGACAGAGACACCCTCAGGTCACATCATGAGGAACTTCTGGATAAAGCTTGCTGGAATTTTAAAGCATTCACCTCATTATTTCAGTCTCAATATTCACCTGGATTCATAATCTCTATGTCTCATGGCAAGCTTTCTCCTCGCACTCCTGCTTTAGGTTCCCTGAGTCATCATCATAAGAAATCATAAGTGCTGTCTCTACCCTCACAGGCGTAGCTCACCTCATCCTTAGGCAACAAAGTGGCCTAAGGTATCTGGACAGAAGATATGGCATACCTAAGACATGGTAGTTCCCCAAAATAAGTGGCTATGGGTGAACTGTCCAAAAGTGAGTTCTCATGTTTGTCACCAAAACTTAGATTCTGAATGAACTATTGACAGCAATTGTAGATAATCATTATAAGGAAACCATCTAGTGAACGGAGTCTACAGTCAACTTAGACAACAAACCCACACAAATGTTAAGGTCATAGTGAGATGAAGGTCCCTCAATTGTTTACATAGTACCTTAAGAACCTAAATTTTCAAATTTTAAATTTCGAAATTTATGATTTTAAGCCCAGGGTTTTTTTCCCCCTGCCAGGCCTCTCTTATGCTATTGTTTGTTTGGAAACAAGGTAGCGTGCTGCCTTGACTGGCCTGGTAGCAGGGGAGGTGACCTTGAACTCTTGACCCTCCGTCTCCATCAGGTTAGGTTACAGGCTTGGCCCTAAGCATCAGCCTGCATAGGGGGCTATTTCAGTTTTTAAAGATACATAATTTGTGGTAGTGGGAGACCAAACTCATGCCCTTATTTAAAAAAAAAATAGCAAGACGGGGAAGGGTCTTTGGCCTCCCCCACAACCTCCATTCGGTTCTTTAACAAATACAGACCTGAAGAAAAGTGTGGTTTCAGTTGTACCACGATTATTATGGACCAGTGATGTAAACTCATGCAGGATCCCAAGCAAGAGGCAGAAGACCATGTACTCCCTAGTGTGGGACCAGAGCTGCCGGGAGTTTCTATGGGATGTTCATGTTCCATCAATCAAGACTAAAAATGGGGTTTAGTGGGGCTTGAGGTTTTAATGAACATTTGAATGGCCTCAGAAAAGCACTACCCAAATCTGCAACGTGGATGGGCCTTTCCTGTGAGGACAACTAACAGGGGGGCCCAACTCCGGCACAAGGGGTAGCTGTGCAGACGAGTACACCCCCGCCCCCAGGAAGCAAGAGTCCTCACTAGAACATGGTTGGCTACTTGTTGCTTGTTTAGCCCCAGAATCCCATGGAACCTTCTGAGAGTCAGATTGCCGTGCTTCTCTCTGTGGCAAGAGCACAGAGAACATGCCTGCATGCCAGCCTCTAGTGTGTACCAACTCAGCGGAAAACACTCTGCCTGGTTCCAAAAAGATCTCTCTCAGCTAGGGAGAAAAGCTAGCACAGTAGCGACCTGAAGGATGCCTGGTGGTGGGTGGTAAGCCTGCTGATATCAGACAGACAACCACTCTCCAGCGACAAGGTCCTCCTCCCTCATGGCATTCTGAGGCTCAATCTTTGTCTTTGGCACCCACAGATCTGAGGGAGAGCTGAGTATACACACATTAGATACACAAGTTTATTGTCAAATAAAATATTGATGCGACTATCAAAGACACTGAGGTCATCGAGTGACCACTGGGCCCTCATGTGCCTCTAATGAAGAACTAAGTTGGAAAATCAGGTAATGAAAAGAGCCCTGATCTGAGCAATTCTGAAGACTCCTAGCTTGGCATCTTACCTGAAACCTCTTCCCGTGAGTACCTCCTTTGCTCATAATCCAAACGTAGTAAAAATAGAATGGATTAAAACTCAGCAGTCTTAAGACTTCAGTGTGCAGGGCAGGGGAGACGGCTCAGTGGGGAAAGGCGCTTGCCACCAAGCCTGATAACCTGAGTTCAATCCAAGGGATCCATCCACACTATTTCCACAGAGAACTGATTCCCAAATTGCTCTCTGACCTTCACACAGGCACTGTAGCCAGAAGGCTCGTGTTTCACAAATAAATGCAATTTAAAACAACAATAATAATACATCTCACCTGAATACAATCCAAAAGCTCCGGCCACATACAACAAATTTCTTGTTCCCTTTAAAAATCAAGGAACTAAAAAGAGAGGAGGCAAAAGAAAGAAGCCACTCAATTGCTCCCACTAAGAACCTACCTAACATAGTTGGGCGGTGGCAGCACTTGCTTTTAATCCCAGCACTGGGGAGGCAGAGGCAGGCAGAGTTCGAAGCCAGCCTGGTCTATAAGAGGACTCTATAAGAGTCCAGGACAGCTAGGACTGTTACACAGAGAAACACCGTCTCGAAAAATAAACAAGCAAAAAAAATAACCTACCTAACATCCCCACTCTCATTATTATGACTTTTCATACTTCATCTATGCTGGGTACATATTTTTACCAAATAAACAGTACAGGTAGAGAAAATGTATAAAAAAAAGAGTAAATTGATTTTTAAAAGATAAATAAAATATAAAACTTCATTTGCAAATTTTACTTAGGCCTACCTTCCAATCTCAGAAAATCCGAGATGCCAGGGACAGAAGCCACCCAGCTGTATAGGCTTCCCAGTGACCATCCTACCTTTATGTCGCATCAAATCCACGTAAGCTCCCCACTTCTACACCCACAGGAACTCCAGGCCAATGAGAGTTTTCAGAAACTAGCTTTCTAACTGATCTTGCAGACCCAAGGAGAAACCAGAAGCTTCCTCGAGTCTGTTCTCTACTGTGGGTAGGCGTGGCCTTCAGAGGCTAATTTCAAAATGCCACTCCTGGGCGTAATAAGTTTTACAGCTCTCCTGGCTCTTAAACACCTCAGGCTCAATGCTCTAGCCTTACCAACTTGCCACTCTTCTCATGCAGCCCTCACGCTCGGGCCTTTTCCTCCTTCCTTAGAGACATCCCCTCTTCCAATCCCAGGGCCTTTGAGCAAGTTGTTCTCTCAAGTTCCCACATTCCTTTGTCTTTCAAGTTTGCGTACAAATGTCACTTCCATAGGATGCTTTTCCTGACCTGTCTCCCAGAATCCTCCCCTGACCTACCTCCCGGTCAAGGTAACTCATGGCACAGACATCAATGACACATTGTTGACCCTGCCTCTCTGTAATGTGTTCTCCAAGAGGCTAACAGCTGTCTTTCTCTCCCTAACTAAAGCCTTGGTGATCATTAATATCTTCAAAGTAAATAAAATGTATGCATATTATAGAAACATAAAAAAATACCATGGGTTTCATAAAAGTGATGGAAAACTACCTGTTTTCCAAAGAGACTGAATTAATTGCCTGATACAAAATTCAGTTGGGCTTTTTGTTGTTGTTGCTTTCGAGATGGGGCCTGTCTATGTTCACCAGCCTGGCCTCATACTCATGGAGATCCTCCTGCTTCTACCTCCCAAGCAATGGAATTAAAGGTGTGTGCTACCACACCCAGCCTGATATGCAGTCTTTAAAGAGGGCTGTGAAGTTTAAAGCTCTTGACCGCCACTCAGTGAAACTTAATTTTTACAATCTAGATACAAACCAAGGTGCCAACGGTATACCTTTCCATCAGAACATTTGTCAAGCACTTGCAAGGCTCTGCGCGCCTCACCAAGAATGCAATCAACCCATAAAGACCCAATTCAGAAGTGAAAATTGTGCATCCTTTAAATTATACTTGGTATTTAGGTGTGGTGTCCCAGTAGTCAAACTTAGGTTAACTTGGGACCAGCCTGTATTACACAGTGAAATCCTGCCTCAGCCTCAAAAAAAGTTATGCAATATTATATGTGTATATGTAGTATTTTGTATACTTGCCTAGCATGTACAATGACCTAAATTCAATACCCAGCACAAACACAAAGGCAAATTACACTTGATTAAAAACTTCAAGTGTTTAGCCAGATACAAAGATTTAATCAACCATTCTACGGGAACTGCTCTGAGATGTTCATTACAGGTAAAAAGAAAATGGCTTTTCAATATTTTTACTTTCTTTGTTGGGCAGTGGTAGCACATGCTTTTAATTCCAACACTCGGGAGGCAGAGGCAGGTGGATCTCCTGAGTTGAGACCAGTCTGCCCTACAGAGTGAGTTCCAGGACAGTCAGAGATACACAGAGAGAAGCCCTCTCTCAAAAATAAACAAATTTTATTTTCTAATTCCAGGACTCCTAGGCAGAAGCAGGTAGATCTCTGTGAGTTTGAGAGCAACCTGGTCTACACAGAAAGTTCCATGGCTACATAGAGAGACCCTTTCTCAAATATCAAAATTTTTACTTTCTCCATCAGAAAGGAACTCAGTTAAAATTAAAAGTTAGCACAGCTGACTGCATCTGCCAAATCTCAGTTTGACCTAGCAGGTAGGCATTTAAGACTAAAAGTGTGTGTGTGTATTACTGAGGGACAACCATGTCCTTGTACACATTCAACAGTATTAATAACTTCATCCTTAGAAAGGATTCTATAAACTTCTGTTCTCTCTCTCTCTCTCTCTCTCTCTCTCTCTCTCTCTCTCGTGTGTGTGTGNCGTGTGTGTGTGTGTGTGTGTGTGTGTGTGATTATTTAGCAAGGAAACCCATGTGCATGGTTTTATATCACAATGTTTTTTCTTGAACCAAGCAGGGTATCATGCACTCTAGGCTTGCCACAAACTAACTATATAGCTAAGGATGACCTTGACCTTCTAATCCTTCTGTCTCCATTTTCTGAGTTCTGGGTATCGAATCCAGGGCTCCCTGGATGCAAACTCTACAAACTGAGCCATCTAGCTATGTTTTGAAACCCCCACTCCAGTTTCCCAGCATCATCATTTCTATACAAAGTCTTCATAAAGACTGAGATGATTCAGAAGCACTTTATGTCATAGCCATTTCAGTCAGCATAAAGGAGAGCCCCTAAAACAATGGCAAGCCTTCATTCCTCTGACCTCCAAGCAATATCTACCAAGTGCATGGATGCAGACATACACAAATGAAGGAGGAATGAAGGAAGATCCATATCCTGTATATTTCTGGTTTGGTGTTTTGTTTTAAGTCCAAGGAGTAATGGGAGGAAAAGAAGTTGAATTATACACAGACCAACACTCTTATTAACTCATACCACTAATGAAGCAAAACTCTAACTAAGCAGAGAAAATGGGCCCACTTGTTGGAGCTCTGAAATGATCTCGTCTTTGATCTGGGTGCCCATCTCTTCTATTTAATGTAAACTTCAAACCAAGAGCCATGAAAAGTGGTTATAATTAGTAAAGGCCCCAGTGTGACAGCTTTTAGAGCAAACCAAGCATTCAAAAAAATTTTTTTTTCCTTTTAATGAAACTGAGCCAACTTTTATTTTGGATTTTAGAAACTCAAGACTTTCCCACCAATGTGCACCTAGAACCAAACCTTGGCATGATGGGGGTGCAACAAAATGTGTACATCTGTGGCACTATTCAGGCCTGGGCTCCAGATTACAGGTGGCTCTTCTCCAAAACCGATTGGTTTTTTGTATCAGAACTCAGCACACACTAACGCATGAGCTCCAACTAAGCAATCGCCAGGCTATAGATACTAGGGATGGAAAAAAATGTTCCTGAGGTGGAAAAACGTTGGAGGTGGAGCTATTCTGTATGAAGGATAAAATAGTCCCCAGAAAACAGGGTTGGGGGGTGGGGGACGGGACAAGATTCTAGCTGGAGAAGAGTTGGACACACAGCAGGAAGAACCACAGCCTATTGGAAAGCATGGAGAAGTTTCTCAGAATGGCAGTGGTGAAGGGGGGCCGGCAAGAGCTGACTGAGTCTAGAGACTGCATGTGAAGGCAGTTGATGGAGTTCCTGTGGGCCATGTGAAGGCCCTTGGATTTCTTCCTGGAGACACAAGCAGCCAAGGGCTAGCCATTTTCAAGCGGACAGTACACACCACTCCATGGACAATGCACGGTAAACTACAGAAGGGAGGAACTGGCGACAGGAAATTAGCTTAAGAGACATTTGCGACACCGTGAGGGGTTCTCCCCCGTGTGGGGGCAGTCGCTGAAGACAGTGAGGCAGACAGCCTGGCCTAGCCACCCGAAAACATGGTACACTTCAGATCCCTGAAGGGAGGGAGACGACTTTCATTTTTACAAGGACCCGTAGGGTGATGTGCCTGAAGGTTCCAGCTTAGGCAAAGTTGTAAAAAGAAAGAGCTGGGAGTTGCCCATTCAGAAGTGAGAGAAGAGGGCAGGAACACACCCAAACACTGGCTGGAGGACAGTCCCTCACTACTGGTAGGTAAGGGACTGAAACGTGGCGGCGCGGCTGTGGCACTGTGTGCTCTCAGCACAGCTGGTCCACTGGTGTGAGAGATAAAAGCTATGGTCCAGATGCACACATGACTGGGAGGCCAGAGCATCACAGCCCTTCCTATTCAAAACACTGCCTCCTTTACTCTCTCTGCTCCAGGCCTTGCCTGGTGCCAGTGTGAGAAGCTTAAGGTGGTAGCCGAGGGCACGGGTAAGGGTTAAAGCAAGTGGTATGTATAACTCTCTCCTGACGTTGCTAGGCATTTCCCTGTGGGGTCCCAAGTACCTGCAGTAGCTGTGCCCCTACCTCCATCTCTATGACCTTTCCTTCTTTTCTCCCTAGCCTATCTTGCCAAGAGATGTCTGGATCAAAGACTGGGCTCAGATAGATAATTATGGAAGAATTTGACAAAAATTTGAGAAACAAAATGAAGAGAGACTGCGAGTGCCCAAAAGCATCTAGCAAGTAAGGGCTAGTTCAAACACTTAAAAAAAAAAAGGTATATTCCACATAACTTACAAAATGAGGGAACCCGACAGAAGAGCAGCTGAGCAATGGACAAGATCAGCCTCCTGTCAGTGAATCTAGGCTGTTTTAGAACCTGTTAGTAAATAAGTTCTAACAGGGTTTTTCAAATATATTTATCACCATTCAACATTTTTCCCATCCTCAAACTGTCTGTGAAACTTTGAACCTCCCAGCTGAGCTCCCTTACTGGCATGCAATAAAGAGCTTACCGAGTCCATCGAATTGTGCATCTCCCCACAAGATGCATGCAAGAAGGTGTACATTCAGTCTTTTTGGGACACAATGACTGTAGCACCCCCCTCTTTTCCTTGGTAGTACCAGAGATTGAAACCAGGGCTCAGTAGTGTAGACGTGCACCCTGAGCCCAACTGCTGGGAAGTTGACTTTTTTCCTGGATGTCTGGGGCTGATTACTCAAGTCTCCACTGCATGAGAGTGAAGAGAGGCTGCCCTGCATTGCTGCATTGCAGGAGGTATATTAGCATCTATCTGGTCTCTGTTCCTTACAAGCTAATGGAACCCCCTCCTCAATGGGGTTGGGGAGTGGTCACAGTAAAATATGCCCAGATACCACTACAACCAACAGGCTGACAGCCATTCCTTCCATGAGTAAGTCCTAAGGTTGTTGTCACCTGACTTTCTTAAAGCTCTTAAGTGAACCCCATTAACAAGAATCTGCTAGTTGTGTCTGCTCCTGCCGTCCCCCCCTTAAGAGAAACTACTAGGTAAATTCAGTCAACGGTAAAGGGATTGTAAAAAAAAAATCTGGAAAGGAAGTTCTGGAGTAGATACCCACAAAAGCGTCTTGAGCTCAAAAATACACCACTTTCCTCCATATATAGATTTGACTTTCTGGAACATTAATTTCACCCTTCCAACAATGTCCTGGGGTAGAAAAGCTAATGAAAAGATGTGTATACTTCTATTCAGCAGCTGCGATGCTGCCAATGTGAGTTTTGTGTTTGTTTGTTTGGATTTCCTTACATTCAAATTCAAGCAGAGAATTGCTTCCAAAAGGGTCTGCCCTTATTTTAAAACACCACCACAGAGAGAAATCCACAGTATCTGTGAACTGCTAAGTCCTCTGAGGCCAGGCTGCTTCCAGCCAGCCGTCAGGAGTCAGAGGTCAGGATGAACCTAGCTGTAAATCTGTGCTGTTCTGAGTTCAAACTTAGGATCGTTGCTAAATGTACTCTCAAAAGGAGGCTGAAACTTAGTCTCAGAAACTACATCCCCCCCAAAAAAAAAGGAAATGCAAAAGTAATTCAATGATCAGCCTATCAAACACTTTAGAAACAATCCTTCCCCAGTCTTGGAAAAGGGGGTGAAGGGATGAAAATACCGAGCTAGCTCAGGGGAAAAACAAATAGAGCATTTAAAAGCTTTATCTAATTACCCCCACTGAGACTTTTTCTCTTCAGTCTGGCTGTCTGACAAAACCAGTGGGGGTTCTCTCTCTCTCTCTCCTCTCTCTCTCTCTCCTCTCTCCTCTCTCCCTCTCCCTCTCCCTCTCCCTCTCCCCACCGCCCTCAAGGAGCCCTCAGGTGAATCCTTGCAGTAGCAACCAGTCAGTCCCCAGGCCCCGGCCTTTATGGAGGTTTTCAAATTCTCTCAGCATTAGTTGCCTGAATCACACAGAACAAACAGGCTCCACCCTCACCCACTGCTTTGTCTGAAGCACCTATTCACCAGCAGTCACTGCNAAGCAGGGTGAACTCTCCAGGCATATGCTCGGCTGCCCTTCAGACCACATTGGGCACCCGAGGAACGTGACAAGAGAGACCTTGAGAAAAGCTGGGCTGATGACACAGCTCGAGAAGATCAACTGCTAACTAGGAAAGGCTCCTCCCCACCTTCCTCATTCTTAGGCCTCTGCAGTAAAGAAAACACCAGCAGACAGGTTTCCTTTCCTTGGTCGGCTTGCCATGTGGGAGTGGGGGAAATTAAAAGTAAGCGATGCATTTCAGAAAGCACATCGCATGCCTCCCTCTGGGTTCAGATGCTACACCTCTTACCACTGACTTATTATCCTCTACCCCTGGGCATGGCAAGCATTCTTTGACCCCTGCACTTGAGAGAGAGACATGATTGTTTCTACTCAAGAAGTGCAGTCTAAACCTAAAAATTGAGAGAAAAGAAACGGGAAAACTTGTCGACGAGGCCTGCTTGATAGGTCAAAAAGACACGTATAACCTTGAGGCAGGGAAGCTTCTGGATTTGCAGCAGGCTTGCCTCTCAACAAAAGTGATAGCTCCCAGCCACTTTCATCTTTCATCTCCATGAAAACTTCAAGAACCCTGAAACACACTTAAGACAAAATGCAAACCACAATACTTTTTGCCTTCTAACATCTGCTCAGTCCCTCCAAATACATTCTAAACCTAGAATAATTGTTTTTAAAAGGGTTATCTATGAGCTGGATTGAATAAACAGAGCCATAGAAGTAGGGTAACATGGGCCAGAAACAGCCACATCCACAACTAATCTGGTAGGAAAGCAAGCTATTGTCTCCTCATCAGGAGGGACCACACTTTAGTTACTATTGATACTATATTGCACCTCTATCTTTTGAATGCAAATACATTTAATAAAAATACAAAGGTAAAACATCACCTTTGTGGACTATGTAGAATTTTCAAAACAAACATAAAAATCTGTTATTAATGCGAAAGCAGGTGAAGTTACACACACACATAACAACGAGGAAGTTCAACCTCTTAAAAGACAAGAAAGTCATCCCAGACAAGCTGCCATTTGATAGCACAGCACCAGGTCAGAGAGTACTAAACTTCAATTAAAGACACTTAACAAAAGTTATTTAAATAACAAAAACAAAAACCAACTTTAACATCCTACCTTCCTAGGTCAAAAAACATGTAGGATTCAGAAATTAATTAAACCTAGTAAATAATGTAAAACAGGGAAGGACTCCCTTTCAAAAAAGCTTTGGTTAATTTTAGCATCCTTCTGTTTAGCTGCTTAGCAACCCTTATCCTATGACCTTCTAAGCACCACCTACTTTTCAGAAGGATAATGAATAGAAACATCAAAAGGACCCACTTCTCACTACTTCTAGAGGGCCTGTTTGGCCAATTTCTGTAAAAGTTTATATTAACTATGCCATGCAAAACCCTAAGAGGATAGAATTTTTCAACTTCATTAACCAGGAAATGTACTTAGCTGAAGCTGTTAGCAAGTGAGCACACAATAGCGAGAAAGACTTCCCAACTGACCTAGGAAGTGAACCAACACAGCAGTTCAAAACAGCCAAGTAAAAAACAGAAGTCTGCTAACAGCTGTTAGTCAGTGCCTGACTTAGGGCAGATAACCAATAAACAGCTGTTGATCAGATGAGGATGAAGGCACTTAGGTTTTATTTTCCTCCGTCCACACTCAAGTACCCCTACTGGATGCAAATAAGCTTCCTTCAGGTTGATAGTTCTGCCTGAAGAAATCTACGATAAAAGCCCCTTCCATCAAAAGGTCACTTGTCCGATGATGTAAATGGTTAGGAACGGATGAACCACCTGTACCAGTTGAATCAGACAAATGCTCCCCATCACGTCCACGGTAAGAGTACTGTCTGAGTTTCAGATGAGAAATAATGTGGTATCCAGGGAAACGGGGAGAATAGTATCCCATGTACCATCGAGCATCAGCAGCATTTCTTAGGAGTTAAGCCTTTCTTAAAAACCAAACACCCTGAAAAGACAACTAGCTTACTTTAAAAAAACAAACTTTAAGATTGAGACAGTGCAAGTTAACTAATCCGAAATGGAGAAGGGAACACAATTAAATCAAAGTAAGCACTCCTCTTTCTTTTGTAAAAATTGGGGAATTTTTTCACACATTTAAAACTTGATTAGAGCCATTCAAATGTTTAATTCATCAGTGTAACCAAATACATCAAAGCAAGACCCATCAGTAGATACCCCCAATGGATAGAGGTAAAAACAAAACAAAAACCAACTCCAAAGATCTAAAATGAGTCCACCCTTTCACATAAAGTCTGAAGAGTACACTGAACTCTTTCCACAAAAACTATGGCTTCTTTGAGCTCGCACAGAATTTTCTTGCGAATTTAAACCAAGACTTTAGCTTCCAACTCAGACTTCCGGGTTAAATTCTCTTGGAAACTATACCTGCCTACTCAAGAAAGCATCAAACTCAGAGGATGTGAAAAAACAGCAACACATTCTTTTCTTGGCTGTGCTCATCTCTCCACCTTCCACTCCAATTAACTATTGCACAATACACTCACACTCAGACACAGACCACCAAATTATCTGAAAAAGAAATCTCACAACCAGGGGATGCACAAGCAGCAGGTCAGCCTTTGCAGAAATCATTTCCAGAAATACTTCGCCAACTTCCAGCATCTAACAAACTTTCTTCCCATAAGCTTTAATAGGGATATGCTTAGCTCTAAACTCTAAAACAAGACCGAGGGCTGAAAACCTGAAGGCAAGGTTTTCAACATCCCCAAAAGGCTATTTTTTTTATTTACCCCTGTATCAATCTCCACCACCACCTCTACCAGCATCCCCCAAAGAAGAAAATCCCCTCCGAAGTGCCCCTAATGTGTGTTGCTGCTGGCTCTGAAGCCGTGTAGAATTTCGTAATGGAATGTGAACTGCTCGTCCGGATCTGGGCTCACGTTCTATCTCTTAACCAGTAAGGAGCGAGGGAGGGCAAATCTGCTGAGCAAGGAGAAATAACTTTCCTCCTCTTTTATAACCCATCACGGATGCACCGAGGACGAGGGACGCAAGCTGCACGCGGCGCCTGTCAAGTGGCCGAGCCCAAGCCCAGTGGG
>LOEQ01000444.1:265572-279467 GCA_001685075.1 Bramus lutescens | reverse complement strand
AGTTCCAGGACTGGCTCCAAAGCAACACAGAGAAACCCTGTCTCAAAAAACAAAACAAAAAAATCAATCAATCAATCAAACAAACAAACAAACAAAAAAGCAGTATTGTAGCAAATTATGGGCCTTCTCCTAAAATTGGTAAAGGTTTTAGGATGGACGTATTAAAAGATGAACAAGAATTGACAGGTGCTGGGACATAGTTAAATATGTGAGATTACACAGAATTTTTCTGTATCACCCATGAAACATCTTGAGTACCCAAGGCAGAGAGCAGAGAGACTCTCTTAGAGAAAAAGCTGTCAGAAAACATCTTGTAGCATTGGGGAGGTTGGGAAGGAAAAGTAAAGAAATCAGGACCAAGCTTCCACCTGAGGTAAAATAAGAGAATGATAAAAATAAGGAAGTCTGGAGGTGGGAGTCTATTTGAGGTAGAAGGTAGCAGAGTACCTGACACTAAAACTTGAGGTGGAAATAAAGGGGAAAGGGGGCTATGCCTCTGAAGAAAGGATGTGGACACTGGAGAAGGCTGCCTGGATGAGGTGACACAGCCTGCTGAGTCTCATGAGACATGTAGGTGTCTCCCAGGCAGAGAGGAGGAGGCAGCGCACACCAGACAGAGAAGTCTGGGAGCAGCCAGCACAAGGGCACAAAGGCACACCACAAGGTCAGTCTCCTGAACTGCAAACACCTCCCTAAGTGACAGCAGCTGGGGAGGGAGGAGGGGGAGGCAGCGAGAGATGGGACTGGAGCAGCGGCCAGGGGGCTTCTGCAAACCTCTAAGCAAACTTGGACTTTATCCAGGAAAGAGCTCGCAGAGGAGGGAAGCCAGCTTCCTTCATGGTGCTGTGGAGAATGGTCTGGAAGATGACAAAAGGAGACAGGAATACTCATTAGCAGTTAGTCGAAGAGTTCATTTCAGAAAGAGTAAAAATCCGGGTGCTGCTGCTGAGGTAGAGGGGAGAAAACTGATTTAAGACATTAGGTCACAAGCTGGGCATGGTGGCACATGTCTGGAATCCTAGAACTCAGCAACAGGATTGTGAATTCAAGGGAGGGATATATAGTGAAATCCTGTCTTAAGAAAGAGGGGGGAAATGGGCCATGAAATGAAGAGAAACTGATCAATTGACTATGGGAGAAAGAAACTATAGGGCATCAATCAAGAAGTATGGTATAAAACAAGAAAGGTCACTAAGCGGTGTTAGCCTGGCCCATGTCCGTGCAGAATGTCAGCGCAGGAAAATGGCAGAAATGAAAAGGACTGGAGGAAAGGGGGAAGAGATAGAATCTGTTAGTTTTGGTCCCTTGATTGTGACTTAGAGATGGGGAGCCAGCTCACTAGTGCCATGAATTTAGGGGAGAAGATGCAACAAAGATCAGGGGGAACTGGGTCCAGCTTAAAGGTCTGAAGAGACAATGGACAATAAGAGGCCACCAGGCTAAACCCAGGGAAATGCTTGCAATTAGGAGGAGAAGGAAGTGGGAGTGACGGGGGGCCCTCTCGTTTTCCTCTGAAGCAGATCAGCTGAGGAAGTGGCGGCTTTTAAGGGAAGAGGTGGCCAACCCTAAAACAGAGCCATCAAGGCTAGTGACTGGGAAAAGGCAAGCTCTGTGAAACCAGGCAGATGAGAGCGTGGAAGGCAAGAGGGCCTAGGAAGTAAGGGGTTAAAGAAGAAGAGGAAGTGAAGGCTGTGAGCTAGGCTCAGAAGGAAGAGAAAAGAAAAGGGCACAGTGAAGATAGCAGCTACTGCTTACTGGACACTGGCTGTGCTGGGCGGGCGCTGGTCCAAGGGTGAGCTTCTAGCTAAGATCTCGCTTCAGCCCCTCCACACACTGGTCAGGTAGGTGCCATGACTGTGCCTGTTCTACAGCTGAGGCTGGGACATTGCTTGAGTACCCAATATCAAAGAACTAGTAATAGAACTGCCATGCAGATCACACATCTGACCTCAGGGGCCTTACCTTTCTCACTACTGCCATTGTCAGCCAACTTTGAATGAAATTGATTCCTGATTCTCTTAAAAAGCCTTTTTGGTTGCCTTGAATAATCTCAATAAAATACAATTGACTGGAGTTGTGCAGAAGAGTTGTTACTGTGTATGCAGTTAACCAGAATTTTACTGGGGTTGGGGAGGAGGAAGGGTAGGCATGGTACACAATACCTTTAATTCAAGCACTTAAAGCAGAGGCAGGTGGATAGATCTCTGTTAGTTTGAGGCCAGCCTGGTTTACATGGCAAGTTCCAGGCCAGTCAGAGCTACACAGTGAGACCCTGTCTTTAAAAAAGAATTTAATCAGAAAGGTAAGATGCTACACATTTTTGGTTTGAGCAGCTTTGTTTATAATTGTCTTCTCTCACATAGCATGGGGTACAAACCTCTTTCTGTTCTGCAAGTATTGTATTCTGTATGTGCAGAATAATGCTGAGGCCTTAGCTGAACATATTATGGATTTCGATACACCTGCAGAGAGACTAGAGATAACAACCGGGCAGAACCCACATTCTTTATTGTTGTTGTTTTGCTTTCGAGACAGGGTTTCTCTATGTAGCCCTAGCTGGCCTGGAACTCACTCTGTAGACCATGCTGGCCTCAAACTCAGAGACCCTCCTGCCTCAGCTTTCATTTCCCAAGCGTTGGGATTAAAGGCATGCACCACCACCAGCAGCAGCAGCCTAGAATCTACATTCCTAAACATTCACACCAATGTTTTTAAACAAGGAGTTCTGCTCTACAAGGGGTGTTCTGCAACATCTCCGCATCCTGGCCTATCACAAATTGGAAGAAAGGTACTTTAGGCCCCTAATCAATAGAGGGCAGGCATGCTGCTTAACCTATTGCCGTACACAGGACAAGCCCCACAGGGGAGAATTCTCTTGCCTCAAATGTTAATAGTGCCATGGTGGAAGAGCTCAGCTCTCCAGGAGGATCAGTGTGAAAGAGGTATGGTGTGGATAAGTCTTTCAGATGACTGATGTCCAAAGAAAATAAATTTACACCAGAAAGGGAGGGAACACAGCTATCGGAAGCAGAAAGCAACAGCTTTAAAGGAAGTAGCACATACCTACGTCTGGGACAGAGAAGAAAATGTCCTGAGATCAGCCTTGGGATGATTTAGCCCTGAGGCTGAGAAGCAATGATAGGACATTGTGCCTGGTGCCTGCGGAAGTCAGAGAGGGCATCCGATCTGATGGAGCTGCAGTTGCAGATGGTTGGGATCTACCACTTGGGTTCTGGGGTTTAAATGTGGGTCCTCTGCAAAAACAAGGGCTCTTAACCACCAAGCCATCTCTCTAGCCCCACAATGATAAATCATCCTCTAACAAAGGAGAGGGAGGATGAACTGTGGGGACACAGAAGAAATATTGGTGGGGGAAAGGGAGCTAGTTGTGAGAGCTAGTAACTGATGGCCTTGAATGCGTAAAACACCAGTACAGAAGACCAAGAAAGAGGCACAGGCTGAGGCTAACACAACACATAGTCATAACTTTTGAGTTTCCCTCCAAGGCCTTCATGCCAGAAGGAAGCAGGGTGACAAGAGGACCCTCTTGGGGGCTGGAGATCTGGCTCAGAGGTTAAGAGCACTGGCTGCTCTTCCATAGGGAGTGAAGACAAAGAAAGTGGGCCTAGCTAGCTCTGAGAGCTAGGAGAGCAAGCAAGATGGGGTCAAGCAGGAACCAGACATGGGGTTCACTGGGAAAGAGAACCCAAGGATGGATGCTGGTGAGATGGAGAAGTCTGAGTTGAGGAACTGGAGCAGATATGAAGCAAAACCAGAGCAACAGGGACCAGAGAGATAGCTCAACAGTAAAGAGCACTGTGTTATGATGCTCTTCCAGAGGACCTGGGTTTGATTCCTAGTACATCCCCATGACGGTTCACATCCATCTGTAACCAGTTCCAAGGGATCTGACACCCTGTTCTGACTTCTGCTAGTACCAGGCATAAATGTGGTGCACATACATGCATGTAGGGAAAATATTCCTACACATAAAGTGAAGTAAGGCTAGGCAGTGGTGGCACATGCCTTAAATCCCAGCACTTGGGAGGCAGAGACAGGTGGATCTGTGAGTTCGAGGCCAGCCTTGTCTAGAGAACGAGTTCCAGGACAGATGTCAAAGCTACAGAGAAACCCTGTCTCAAAAAACGAATGAATGAATGAAGTAAAGTAAGGAAGATTTAGAAAAAAAAGAAACAAACCAGACACAGATCAATCATGGGGATGGATGGAAAATGATGGAGGGGTTGGGGTTGAGATGAAAAGTATAAAATAGCTGCTTAGGCTGTGGTGGGGGCGATGTGCAGTAGCAGTCAGATGATGAGGAGGGGAATGTATAATCATCAGAGGAAGTACCATGGGCTCAGCTGTGCCCCCCCACATTCACTTCCAAGCCTTAGCTTGAAATGCCTCGGAAAGAAACTGTATTCGATCTTTGAGGAGATTACTGATGTAAAATGGAAACAGTATGGTGGGTCCTGATCCAATCTGACTGGTGACATTATAATGAGAGAGAGAGATTAATGACGCAGGAAGGAGACAAGAAGGCAGACTTCTTCAAGACACAGAGGATACTGTGATGTAGCGATTTGTGTCCTCCCAAATGTATGCTAAAACTTAATCTCCAAAGTGCAATGTTGATAGACTTATAGATCTTGGAGATGGAGCCTTTGGAAGCAAATAAGATTATAGGAAGTCATGGAGGTAAGGATGGAGGTCATGGGTATTTGTTTTGTTTTCCTGAGATAGAAACTGTGCAGCTCAGGCTGGCCTCTGGCCTGCAGTACTCCTGCCTCTCCCTCTTTCATGCTAGAATAACAGAGGAACACTACCTTGCCTGGCTGAATTATAGCTTTGTTAAAAAAAAATGGAGGGGAGAGAAAAAAGGGACAAGGGCTATAGCTCAGTTGGTAGAATTCTTGCCTAGGATTCATGAAGCTCTGTGTTGACACAATCTGTAATCCCAGCACTCGGGAGGCAGAGGCAGGAGAGTACAAAACCCAAGGTCCTCCTGTCTGACAGTGGGTTTAAGGGAGCCATGTCAGCTGACTTGTTTACTGTGTCCTATGGGAGGCCGCCACCCCACCCCCTCAACGTGTTATGATGCAGCAAGAGGGGCCTCACCAAATGCTGAGCAGATGCCTGGGCCATGTGCCTGGACTTCCAGAGCCAGGAGCTAGATAAACCACCCTTTACGTTCATTATAAATTACCCAGTTTGAGCTGGGTGGTGGTGGCACACACCTCTGATCCCAGCAGACAGCCCTGGACATCCTGGAACTTACTCTGTAGAGCAGCTTGGCCTGGAACTCAAGGAGATCCACCTGCCTCTGCTTCCAGAGTGCTGGGATTAAAGGAGTGCACCACCACTGCCCAGCTAGGAATTGATTTCTGAGTGAGAGGTTCCATGGATGAAGCCTCTCTTGAAAGAAGGGATTTGTATTCTCTTTCCCTTCCTCCTGGAACTCACTCTGTAGACTAGGCTGGCCTCGAACTCACAGAGATCCATCTGTCTCCCGATTAAAGGTATGTGCCACCACTGCCCTGCAGGATTTGCATACTCTTGACATGCTATATGTGGCAAAATGTACAGAGCTGGAACCAACCTGGAGGAGGAGGGTAAGGGGAGCTGGAAAGGGGTAAGTGGTTGGAGAAAGGGTTTGCCTAGGAGTAGCAAATGCAGCAGAAGGTTGGCCAGGTCTGAGACGTCATTTGCAGTTTCAAAATTTCCTTAACAACACTCCCTTAAAGAGTCTCGGACAAGGAGTAGAAAGTAGCTGGCAGAGGTAGAGGTAGGTGGATCTTTGGGAGCCTCAGACCAGCCTGGTCTACATATGAATTCTAGGCCAGCCTGAGCTACACAATGAGACTCTGTCTCAAAAAAAGAGAAAAAAAGGAGGAGGAAAGAAGGTAGGAGTGAGAACACTTTAATGCACGGTTATTACTCTAAGCAAAGGTTATTCCTCAACTAGTCCATCATTCCTCTAGCTACACAGATGATTTGAGGGATACATTGTTTCTGGTAGTTGAAGAGTTATCCTTTTAAGTAGAAGTCACTTTTTGCCCCCCTCTGAAATGCACTGTGTATGGCTTTGGTTTTGCTTTGCTTTGTTTGTTTGTTTCTTTTTTTAATATTTATTAACTTTATTTCACATGCATTGGGATAATGATGTCAGATTCTCTTCAACTGGAGTTACAGATAGCTGAGAGCTGCCATGTGGGTGCTGGGAATTGAACCCGGGTCCTCTGGAAGAGCAATCAGTGCTCTTAGCCACTGAGCCATCTCAGCAGCCCCTGCTTTGTTTTCTAAAACACCAGAAAACTAATATATGAACAAAACTATATGATCATAAATGTCTATACTAACAATTATCATTCAATAGCCTTTGCTGCCTTTGTTGTTTGGTGTCAAGGGTTCAACCCAACCCTCGTGCACACCAGGCACACATGTGTCCTGAGCTATACTCCCAGGCCTATGCCAGTGTTTTGTAAATGGCGTTTTAGCACAGGCTGCAGGTGGTCCGGTCCTGAAGAAAACTGCTCATCTTTAGATGTCCCATAGCTATTCGCCAGCACTCCCCAGGCCACCACAGTCCCTTCCAGCCAGAGCGCTTGTCTGCTTTTTGTTCCTTCTCCTCCTCACTATCTGGCTGACCCTTGTCACTTCTTTCTGAACTCTGTGTGCCTGCCAATAGCAACCTGCTCTTCCCCTTTGAATTGATCTGCTCCAATCTGCAGCGGTTAGGAAACTGGATAATCAAGGTTGTTACAAATGTGTCAAAAGTAAGCAGGAGAATCGACTCCCTTTGCTGTCTGCGGCCAAGTTTACTTCCCCGTTCTCAGCTGCCATCCTCTTACTTTCGGTAGCGCTGGAGATGGAACCCGGCGCCTCACCCACGCCAGACAAGGGCTCTACCACCGAATTACACTTCCCACCAACCTGGTGGGCTTCAGACCCATGTGCTGTTAGCACGCATCTACATGACAAATGTTTCAGAGATATAAATATACAAGATTTCATGAGATGTTACACAACTCTTCTGAGCCCATCCTCCCTCCATAATGCAAGTTCACCGCTTCCTACAAGTTTTCAGTCCTTCCTTTTCAGGACTCTGAAAGGGTCAGCCATTCCGACAAGATGAACAACAAACAAACAAAAGCCTTGCCCTCCTTACCAAATGAAAATCTTTCTTAGTCCAGAAGACTTGCACTTAAAGGTTCATGTTTCTTTGTAGGGTGGAGCTCTTCATTTACAAGGCAAGGTACAGGTAAATAAAGCACATACTTCCTCAGTGAGTAGTGTTGTGCACATCTATCCTTTTTGGGTTTTCCCAATGCTAAGGTTTGACCCCCCGACCTTATATTCCCCAGGCAAGTGCCTTACCACAGAGCTACATTCCCAGTCATGAGTGTGTGTCTTTACAACTTCAACCGAATGGTGGTCAGAACCAAAACAAGAAGCTTTAGCCTCAGCTTCAAATGATGCTGAGTAAAGGGCAGACCACTTTACTACTACAGACAGACAGGCCTTGACTATTGTCATGGCTCCGCCCAGACTGCCTGGTCATCCTACTCATAGAATGGATTCTCATGTTCCTCAGTCAAAAGGTCAGACTAAGAGTTTTCAGTTGTGAGACATGATGGAGATGTCACAGGAAAGTCACACTACCAAATGGCTATGAAAAACCCTGTCCAGTTATCAGCATTGAAAGTAGCCATATATGAATCCCCTCGGGGTAAAAGACTTCCCTCTCATGGGAAACAGAAACACCTTCTGGAGCTTGATTGTCGCTGCACAGTGAAACCCATGGTATCAGAATGAGTCTGACTTCTAGAAGGTGATGTGGTGGCCTTAGCCATGTCACCACTTTGTCATGTGCTCGCCTCAGAACATGGTGGCATCTTTCTGTTTATCAGGGGAAAGTCCTTTCTGTAGCCCAGGCTGGCCTGGAATCTGCCTCAGCTTCCCCAGGACGGAGATTACAAGTCCCGTGCCACTGTGCCTGCTTTCAGCGATGAAGGGAATCGAGTCGAGGACTCTGTGACTGAGATTACAAGTCATGTGCCACCGAGCCTGCTTTCAGCGATGGAGGGGATTGAGTTGTGGACTCTGTGTACATTAGGCAGCACTCTGCCGACTAAGCCAAATGTGTCAGCCCAGCAAGAGCCTTTAAAGGATGGAGAATGGCATGGAGCAAAAATAAAATCTTTGCATGGCTGAAGATACTTGACATCCATTTGTTCATTCACTGAAGAAGCTACCGATGGATGTGCTGCAGGTCTACGCTCTACATGCAGCAGGAAACTGAGACCCATTCAGTGGCTCTTATGGCCTGAAGGCTTGTTATGTTTAAAACAACAAATACCATTTATAAAGACAAAAAAAACCTAAACAAAACTTTTAAAATCGTATCTCCACTGGGCAATAGTGATGCACGCCTTTAATGCCAGCACTCAGGAGGCAGAGTTCGAGTTCTTGGCCATCCTGGTCCATACAGCAAGTTCCAGGGCTGCTAGGACTACACAGAGAAACCCTGTCTCGAAGAAACAACAAAGCAAACAAACAAATCCAAACCTATATTTCCTCAGGGAGATCTCTTAAAATAAAGCCAGCAGACTGGCAGCAGAGTTCACTAGCAAAGCACCAGCCAGCATGTGAGGCCATGATTTTTAGTCTCAGCACCAAAACAAAAAAAGCTAGAACAAATCTAGAAAACCACTGCAGGGAGCTACAGCTCAGCAGTGGCGAGGACTTGCCTAAAATGCAAGAAGTCCTCCATTGTAAAACCCTAGCGTAGCAAAGAAATAAAAAAGACCAGTTAGAAGATTTCCCTCTCCCCAGAACTGGAAACTGAACCAGAGCCTTGAGCATAATGGAATAATGTTCTACCACTGACCTCTAACCCCAGCTATTTTTTTTCTACTTTTTATTTATTTAACTTTTTTTTAACTTTTTTATTTTCAGATGGGATCTCACTACATTACCTAAACTGGCCTTGAACTCATTTTGTAGTCTAAGCAGACCCTGAATTTGTAATCTCCCTGCCTCAGTCTCCAAAACATCTGGATTACAAAACCCCTGTCACCAAATCCAGTAAAAAAAAAAAAAATCTTAAGAGAAGGCCAGTGCATGATTGTTAAGGATGAACTCCTGCTCAAATTCACACATCAAAGCACCCACCCCAAGTCTCTAAATGTGATAAATTTGGAGACTCATCCTTTAAAGAGGTTATTAAAGAAAAATGAGGACACATTAGTAGGCCCTAATTTGATTAGGCCTGCAGATATAGACCAGTAGTAGAGTCCTTGCTTGCACGTGCAAAGCCCTGGATGCTATCCCTGCTTCTGTAAAAAGTTCAAGAAGAGATTCAGATAGGGAAGAGTACAGAAGAAAACATAAAGACATGGGGAGAAGCCCATCTAGAAACCAAACAGAGACCTCAAGAAATGACTTAACTGTCTTAAGCTATGCATCTATGTGTGTGTATTTATACATGCATGCAAGCATTATAGCTCCTCTATGTGTGTGTGTTTTAGATTTATTTTTATTATTAATTTTATTTATTTACTTTATATGGGGATTTGGTCTACATATATGTCTGTGTATCTTGTGTGTGTTTGGTGTCTGAGAAGGTCAGAAGAGTTCATCCTGGAATTGGAATTACAGTGATGAACTACCATGTGGATGCTAGGAATTGAACCGGGGTCCTCTATAAGAGCAACAAGTGCTCCTAACTGGTGAGCATTTCTCTCTCTCTCTCTCTCTCTCTCTCTCTCTCTCTCTTTCTTTCTTTTTTTTTGTCTTTTCAAGACAGGGTTTCTCTGTGTCTATGTAGCTTGTCCTGGAACTCGCTCTGTAGACCAGGCTGGCCTCAAACTCACAGAGTACCATCTGCCTCTGCCTCTCAAGTGTTAAGATTAAAGGTGTGTGCCACCACTGCCTGGCATCGTCCCCTTAATCTTTTAGCACCTAGGTTATCATGCAAAGATTAAGTTTCTGTTATTTAAGCAAAGCAGGCCATGGTATTTGGACATTTCATCCCCCGTCAACTAATACAGCTAACAAAGCCTCACAGTCTGGGGGATATTCCATAGTCTGGAACCATTTTATCAGAATTCTAAGTAAGATTCTAAGATCTGATTTGGATCTCTGAACAAAGCACTCTGCTCCCAATAAAATAATCTTGGAGAAGATACTCTGTTACACTTCAAAATGTCATGATGTGGACTGAAGAGATGGCTCAGTGGGTAAAGATACCTGCTACAGGCTGGGCGGTGGTGGCACACCCCTTTAATCCCAGCACTCAGGAGGCAGAAGCAGGTGGATCTCTGTGAGTTCGAGGCCAGCCTGGTCTACAAGAGCTAGTTCCAGGAAAGGTGCCAAAAATTACAGAGAAACCCTGTCTCAAAAAAAAAAAAAGACACCTGCTACAAAGCCTGGTGACCTGAGTTTGATTCCTAATCCCGAACACACCTAATCTCATCAGATTCCTAGGACCCAACCCATGCATGCATACATGTTCTCCTTTGACCTCCATATGCATGCTATGGCAAACACACACATACATGAAACATAAATAAACGTTTTGTATATATTATATAGTATGTTATATGATCTATATGTGTGTGAATATATTATAGCGTCTCTCGTATCCCAGGTTCTCACTATATAGCTCAAGGATGACCCTGATCTTTAACTTCTGACCCTGCTGTCTCCAACTCTGGAATAGTGGAAATACAGGTACACATGTGCCACCACACCTGGTTTAAGTTGATGATATATTTTTAAAGATTCTTTTATTTTATGCATATGTGTTGCATATGTGTGAGTGGCTGAATATATATACACCTCATGTATTGCAGTGCCCACAGACATCCGAAGAGGGTGTCAGGTGACCTAAAATTGTAGTTAGAAGGAGGTGTAAGCTACCTAATGTGGGTGCTGGGATTTGAATTCTGGTCCTCTGGGAGAGCAGCAGGAGTTCGGAGCCATCTGAGTCCCTTCAAGATACATTGTTTGTGTTTTTTTGAGACAGGGTTTCTCTAGCTGTTGGAGCTTGTCCTGCCACTCGCTCTGTTGAACAGGCTGGCCTCAAACTCACAGAGATCTGCCTGCCTCTGCCTCCTGACTGCATATATTTTTAAGTGGGAAAAACTGACTATAAATATACAATCAATTCTGTTTAAGTAACAGCAAAAAACTATACTCATGTAGAAATGTGGAAGTCAGATGTGGTGGCAGGTGCCTTTGATGGCAGCACTCAGAGGCAGGCAGAACTCTGTGAGTTCAGGACCAGGCTGGTCTACATATTGAGTTCTAGAACAGCCAGAGTTATATAGTGAGATCTAATCTCAACCCTCCTGAGGAAAAGACAAAGGCTATGGACACTGGCAATTTTAGCAGTTCTTATTTCTGAGTAATGGGATTATAAGAGGTTACTTTTTCTTCATTCTGGTTGTCTCTATTTTATATCTATTTTTTTACAACTGACATGTAATGATTTTGTTATGAAAAGAAAATACATTAAACTCATTACATAAAGTAATTACCTCTGTTATTTTCCCGTTTTCTGTGCTAAGGACAGAACCCAGGGCTCCATGCATGCTAGGCAAGTAAGAACTTAGCCAACTAAGCTACAGTTCTGGCTCTGGGAGTAACTATCTCAATTTAAAAAATTTTAACTGTGTTCTATTTACTCATGAACTTGCCTCTATGTGTGAGGTCAGAGGACAACTGTAATCGTTGTGTTTTAAGTTTAAATTACTGTGCTTAAGAGATCTATATAACAAAATACCTCTAGCCTGTAAGCTCCACTTGCCCCAGGACAGATGACCTCCTGGAAAGCTGGGGGGTGTTGTTCATGTAAGATAAATTGTTTTCACTTCTGTAAACAAGCGTGATTGCCCCAACTGTACAGGTTATGCTTGATCATGTGTAGCCAGGAGGTATGGAGGCAGGAAGTGATCAGAATATATGCTTGTCCCTGATTGGACAAAGGTGGGAACCACATAGCCTTCTAGGTTTTGCCTTTATAAACCTCGGACTAATGTGATTCACCACCATACTTTAAGAATCCTGGATATGGGTCTGGCAAGTGTCTATCATTCTAACCAGTATTTAGTAAAGCTCTCTCAAAACTTAGCTCAGAAATGTGATAGTGGTCTTTTTCTTGCCTGGTGGGATTAACACAATTAGAAGGAGTTGGTTCTCTCCTTCCACGCTGTGGGTCCCAAGTATGAAACTCAGGCTTCTGGGCTTGGTTACAAGTGCCTTTACCCATTGAGCCATCTCACAAGCCCAAGTAACTGTCCTCATTTTAATCAATTAACTGATTGAGACAAGGTCTCTTTAAATAGCCCTGGCTGTCCTGAAATTCAGTATGGAGACCAGGTTCCGCTCTATATCACAAGAGATCTGACTATACCTCTGCCTCCCTAGTGCTGGGATTAAAGGTGTGTGCCACCACACCCTGCACTAGTAAGAATCTTAAAGTCAAGGATCTGATGCAATTATTTAGAGAATGTGATGGATAAGATTGGTAGCCAACTGTAAAACATGTGACCCTCTTCACTTCGAATCCCTTCCATTATTTACCTTTATAATACATTTCTAAGCTGTATAGTAGTGATGCTCACCTTTAATGCCAGCACTCAGGAGGCAGGGGCAGGCTGATATCTGTGAACTGGAGGCCAGCCTGGTCTACAGAGCGAGTTCCAGGACAGCCAGAGCTACACAGAGAGACCCCCATCTCGAGAAACAGCAACAAATAAGGCAACTTCATACATATAGTATCTTTTGCCTATACTAAAATTCAAAATTCAGATTTAGGGTAAAGGTCTTCCCTCCCTCTGCAATTTCTTAGAAATTGTATTTTATTGGACAAAATGAAAACCACACGGGTAGGCTGCAGAGGGGAGAGCATGGATGGGGCCGCCCTGGTTCTGATACTGCCTGCCTATGATGCTAGGACAGATGTCCGCCTAGAGTGAAGCTGGTTCCTTTGCTTAGAAGAGCTGCGGCCACTCACAGCTCGGAGGATTAAAGGAGAGGATGTGCAGAAAGCATTCAAGTAAAGTACCTGGCCCACGGCAGGTTCTCAGTGAACTGCAGCTCTTGTACATGTTTAAATTAGATTCTTCTTTTGCTTCCTTTTCTGAAGCAGTCTCTTGTAGCCAGGACCAGACTCAAAGTCACTATGTATCCAAAGACAACTTTAAAATTCTGACCCTCCTTTCCACCTCCACAGGGCTAGGATTTACAAGTGTGTCCCCACCATGCCCGGTTTTATGTGGTGCTGGGATTAAACCCAGGGTTTTCGGCATACTAGGCACTTACTCTATCAAGGAAGTCACATTTCTAGCCCTTAAAATTAGACACTTAATAACTACATTCCACAGCCAAACATACACACCTTAATTCACTCAAATTCCCTATGCAATCTCTTCTTTAAAACAGAATAGTGCTACCAGTATATCACTGTTCCTAAACTGCCACATATTAACCTTCCCATACAAGTAGAAGTAAATAACTGGACGTATATGTGGGCATATGTGTTTAAGGTACTTAGAAAACAAAATTCTTGGTCAGGTCAGGCAAGGCATGCCCTTAGTCCTAGAGTTACAGAAGCAGAAGCAAGTGGATGTCTTGAGTGTGAGACCAGCCTGCTCTACAGAAGAAGATCCTGTCTTAAAACAAACAAACAAAAATAAATAAATGTCTCATAATCTCTGATAATATTATTGAAGTTATATTATACCACTATAAGTTGAGATGATAAAACCATTATAATGAAAATGAGTTATAAATTTTTGTAAATGTAATTTTAAAATTTTATTTTAAAAATTATTTGTATTGTGTATATGTGTGAATGTGTATGTGTATGTGTGTGTGTGTGTGTG
>LOEQ01000444.1:232950-244881 GCA_001685075.1 Bramus lutescens | reverse complement strand
CCAGGACAGGCACCAAAGCTACAGAGAAACATTGTCTCAAAAAAAAAAAAAAAAGAAAGAAAGAAAGAAAGAAAGAAAGAAAAAGAAAATAGACAACCAGTTTGAATAAATACTTAGGAAAAAAAGAAGTCAAAACAGCCAATAACTACTAATTAGTATTTAGGATGATAATTAAAACAATAGGAGTGCCATTTAGTTTTCACCATGTGGGAAAAGAGTAAAAAGTCTGCCAATATTAAATTTTGGTGAAGATGCTGAGTAATAAATTCCCATTCAGCAAAGCTTTTAATTAATTAATTAATTAATTAATTAATCAATTAATTATATTTTAACCTTTATGGGTGTTTTTCTACATCTACGTTTGTGGACCACATAGATGTTTGGGTCCCACAGAGCCAGAAGAAGGAACCAGACCCCCTGGAACTAGAGCCACAGAGGGTTATGTGGGTGCTAGGAACTGAACCTGGGTCCTCTGGAAAAACAGCCAGTGCTCTTTACCACTGAACCATCCCTCCAGTCCCAGGAAAGTTTTTAAAAAGATAACCATAGGACAAGCAAATGGTTCACTGCATAAAAGGCTTGCCGTGCAAGTCTGGCAACTTGAGTTCAATCCCTGGAAGAGTGGCAAGAACTTGTGAAAGCAGACTTCTAACCTACAAACTGCTGTGGCACACGCATACTCACATAATACTACTAATAAATAAAATTAAATTATAAAAGATCTCTGCCTCTATTGTGCACATACCCACAAACTTATAAACATAATTTTAAAAAAATAAGAGAATACACACACACATATATAATTGCATGTCAATTATAACTCAGTAAACTCAGACAAATAGCCCACTTCACTGCTAGTGAGAGAAACTAGAATATTTACTTTGGAAAACTTTGTAATTAATAGCGCAAAGTTAAAACTACAAGTCTCCCTGCCAGGCAATGTTGGTACATGTCTTTAGTCCCAACACTTGGGAGGTAGAGACAGGCGAATCTCTGAGTTCAAGGACAGGCTGGTCTACCGAGCGAGGTCCAGGATGGCCAGGGCTACATAGAGAAACCCTGTGTTGAAAAACCAAACCAACCAAACAAACAAACAAGTATCCCCGACACAAGAATCCACCTTCCATATACATCCTAGAGAAACATTTACACACAGTAAGGAGAGATACTTAGAAGAAGGGCTTTG
The DNA here is from genome assembly GCA_001685075.1 of Bramus lutescens. Taxonomy (NCBI): domain Eukaryota; kingdom Metazoa; phylum Chordata; class Mammalia; order Rodentia; family Cricetidae; genus Bramus; species Bramus lutescens. The sequence continues at coordinate 243,695 of LOEQ01000444.1, read as the reverse complement.
TGCTGGATAGTCTTATGTCAATTTGACACAAGCTAAAGTCATCTGAAAGGAGGGGACCCCAATTAAGAAATGCTCCAGCTAGGCAGTGGTGGCACATGCCTTTAATCCCAGCGCTCAGCAGGCAAAGTCAGGTGGATCTCTGTGAGTTTTGAGGCCAGCCTGGTCTACAGAGCAAGTGTCAGGACAGGCTCCAAAGTTACACAGAAAAACCCTGTCTCAAAAAACAAAACAAACATACAAACAAAAATGCTCCATAAAATCTGGCTGTAGGGTATTTTATTAATTAGTGACTTACGGGAGAGGGCACAGACCCTTGTAGGTGGTGCCATCTCTGGGCTTGTGGTCCTGGGTTCTATAAAAGGCAAGCTGAGCAAGGCATGGGGAGCAAGCCAGTAAGCAGGACCCCTCTGTGGCCTCTGCCTCAGCTCCTGCTTCCAGATTCCAGCCCTGTCCTATCCTGACTTCCTTCAATGATGGACTATGATCTGGAAGTGTAAGCAAAATAAACCATTTCCTCCCTGAGTTGCTTTGGGTTATGATAGGGTTTCATCAAAGCAATAGTAACCCTAACTAGAACAGGAATTGGTAGCCTTTTGCATAAGAGTCAAAATATAGAACAGTTCAAATGTCTGTCGACAGTGAAGTGGGAAAAGACATTGTGGGACTCTGAGGGCTACAAGCAATGAGTGACAAAATCACAGCTACAGGTATCAGAATGGCTGAGTCTCACCACATCCCTTGATTAAGACAAACAAGTAGCAGAAGGAGTTTGGCCAGACGTGGTGTCCAGTCCCTGTAATCCTAGCACTCAGGAACTAGAAGCAGGAGGATCTTGAGTTTGAGGACAGCCTGGACTACACAGTGAAATCTTCCATCTCATTTGAAAAAAAAAAAAAGGTGGGCAGTGGTGGCGCACGCCTTTAATCCTAGCACTCAGGAGACAGGAGGCTTGCGGATCTCTGTGGATTAGAGGCCAGCCTGGTCTACAGAGTGAGCTCCAGGACAGGCTCCAAAGCTACAAAGAAACCCTGTATAAAAAAGGAAAGAAGGAAGGAAGAAAAGAAAGAAACAAACAAACCAATAGCAATCAGATCAACCAGACACAGTGGTTGAGGTTTATAATCCCAGCCCTTGGAAGGTAGACAGAGGCTGGAAGATTGGAGGTTCAAACTGAGCTTATATGACATAGAGAGTTGGAAGCCAACTCAGATTCCAGGATTCATGAGAGTGCTGTACAATTTGCAAATTTAACTTAATTTTAAAAAAGAGGGCTGACAAGATGGCTCAGTGACTTAAAGTGTTTGCCATCAAACCTGATGACGGGAGTCTAGTCCTATGTGGTAGGAGAACAGATTCTCAGAAGCTGTCTTCTTACCTGCACACTCAGTCACCCACATTCATGTGCACATAATTAATAAAAAATAAAGAAATGGTTGTCATAAAAATTTTAAGTAAAAAGCTAAAAGCCAAAGTATTCATTTGTTCAGAGTTAGGGTTAGGGTTTTCTGCACAGAATCTAGGCATGTGTTTCCAAATACTTGTAGTCAACTCTCTAGATGGCTCATATATAATAGCAACTATAAAATACATGTTATGTAAGTAGATGAGATATTTTTGTGTGTTTTAGGCAATAATGACAAAGGAAAAATAGGACCATATATGTTTAGTAAACAAGCAACTGGCTTGTTTTTGCTTCTGTTTTTCCAGAGTATATTGATTCCCTGGATGCAGAATTCATAGCTGTGTAGAATTCTGATTTATATCAAGCTAAATGGTCACAAAGTCACTTAAGGGGACATACATTTAAATCATAGATTATCAAACTTAAATATAGAAGTATTTTTATTTTTCAGTGCTAAGGATGGGACCTAGGACCTCATATATGCCAGGCAAGCTACTTTACCACTGAGCCCAAAGCCCCAGCCCCAAATCAACTTCCAACTTAATAATTCCTTTCTACTCATCTTTTGACATGAGAAAATAATTAGAAGCCCTTTTCAAACCTAAAAGCCTAAAACCTAAGTTTTTGTGTGTGTTGGGGAGGTGGGGAAGGAAAGAGAGGAGGGAGTCAGGGTCTCATTATGTAGCCTTGCCTGGCCTGGAACTGGCTCTGTAGACCATGCTGGCTGGTCCTCCTCTTGCTTCTGCCACCTGAGTGCTGGGAGTAAGGGTGTGCACACACCTGACACTTTCCATCTTGATTGCAACCAAGTACAGAACTCTCCAGAAATCTCCAAAAAGCACTAGTTGTTTCTCCAGATGTGCGGTGAAAGTGACTCTCTGACAGCAAACAGGTAGCTGCTGACAGCCCAGCATTGGTTTTTCTAGGAGCCACTTAAGTCTCCCCCACTTGTTAAACTGCAAAGATTGAAACAAAATGTTTGCTGGCAAAACAAACACTGGTTTTAAAATTCTCCACTTGAGTGACTAGGTAAAATACCTGTTTACTGAAACAAATGTTTTATTTGGAAAACTCCTGTTTGTGTGGTCACTTTCCAAGAAACACATCAGGATTACCAGGAGGGTGATGCCACACCTTGATAGAAGCTGGCGTTTTAGGGCAACTTCACAAAGTTTACTCTCAGAGGATAAAACAACAATAGGAAGGTCAAGTGGTTAACAGCTCAAAGCCAGGCCTGAAATGTTCTGACCGTGTCCTTGACTAGATCAGCTCCATCCTTCCCAGAGACAGAGGAGTTTCACAAATGGCATCATTGTACTAACTAGGAATGGCAGTTTTAGAGCTAGGTCTGTCTCTCGAGAGTTGTGAGTTCTGGACCTCATATATGACGTGCCATGTGTTGTATAGTGTGTGTGTGCATGTGTGTGGAGGCCACGGGTCAACATCAGCTGTATTTCCTCTATCATGCTCCACCTTATATTCGAGACAAAGTCTCTTACTGAACCTGGGGCTCCCTGTTTCTGGTCTTCCTGGCCAGCAAGCCTTCAGCATTGGCATGTCTGTACTTCCTTCCTAGTACAGGGGTTACAGGCTGCCATGTTCAGATTTTTTTTTTAATGTAGGTGCTGGAGATCCAAACTTGAGTTCTCCTACATGAGCAGCAAGCATTCTGTCCACTGAGCCATCTCCCCAGTCCCAAATGGCATTTCTTAATAAGATTCATAAGTGCCAGACTGGTGATCCTTAACCCCAGGATTTGAGAGGCAGAGACAAGTGGATCACTGTGAGTTCGAGGCCAGCCTGGTTTGCAGAGCTAGTTCCAGAATAGCCAGAGCTACATAGTGAAACCCTATCTGAAACAAACAAATAACTCATAAACACACTGAAATGCACTGATTCACCATTCAGTTGCACCAAGCACAAGGCAAGTCTCTAACTTGAAACCATTTAAGTGGATTTCCTTTTCTCCCATTCTCTTTCTCTAAGACAGAATCTTGCTATGTGGCCCTGTATGGTCAGGTACTTAATATGTAGCCTAGGTCAGCCTCTTATGGCAATCCTCCTATCTCAGTCTTCTGAGGGCTGGGATTATTCCATACTAGGATTTAATTAAAAAGGAAACATCATAAAAGACAGCTGTGGGACCCAGTGATTAATTTCATATGGGCGGCCCCAGCACACACATAATAGTTGACCACATAAAATTCCCTTAAAGTTTAAGGATTTTCATCAATGTTTCCTTCTTTCAGGTGTGGTGTTAATTCCAGTACTCTGATGGTGGAGGCAGGAGGATCAGGAGTTCAGCCTTTACTGCCTGCATAATGGATTTGAGGTCAGCCTGGGCCATTTGAGACTCAAACAAATGAGATCTCAGACAAACAAATAAACAGTCTTTTGTTAATGTCAGGCCTTAAGGAATAACATGGATCATTATTGACCATAATCAGGGTTTCCTAACAAATCGGATCCTTCTATCTTTAAAAAGCATTTGCATATAGCCAAGTATCCCCATATCTTTATGTATATGCTACAAGATATGTTATAAAATATGCAAAATTAGGCAACACAAGGAATTTAATAGACATTATTTGGAGGAACTTATACCAATGACTAATAAGAAATAAAGCTGGTGAGGTGGCTCAGCAAGTAATATTGTCTTCTGGTTTGCACATTCACACCTGCATGCCTGCCTGCACACACATGCACACACACCACACACAGACATCATCATTATCATCATCATCATAATCATCAAAGAAAATAAGAGCGTGAAAAGAAGAGATGGGCATGTAGCTCAGTTGATAGAGCATGTGATTAGCATGCACAAGGCCCTGGGCTCAAGCCCTAGTATTGGGAGAAAACAAAACAAAACAAAAAAAAACAGAAACATGGTCGATATCATCAGAGAAATCAAAATCTCAATGAGATCCCACTTTAATTTCAGCTGGGTGGTGAGAATTTGTTTGAGGCAGGGTCTTATCATAGAGCCCAGGCTGACCTGGTTTGAACGCATAGAGATCTATCTGTCTGCTTCTATCTCTTGAGTGCTGGGAATAAAGGTGTGTACCACCATGTAGCCTGGATGTCTAGATTTTGAAAAATGGAAAATAACAAATACGAGCAAAGATATTAAGAAACCTGTGCAATGCTAGAAGGAATGTAAAAAGCAACCATAGTGAACAACAGCTTGGTAGCTCCCCCAAAAGTTAAAGAAATTTACTATATGACTCAGTAATCCCACAGATACCTGCAAGCCAGTATTTCTAGCAGCGTCATTCAAATCAGCCAAGGGCCACACACAACACATAAGCCTATTTTCACTATGAAACTGAGTGATCACAAGAGACCTTAGGAAAGGTGGAGACTGAACAAAGTGTGCTATGCGTGGATGGGAGGATACCATTCAGCCATTAGAAAAAGAAGGAAGTGCTGATCCCGGCTACAGCAGAGAGGAGTCTTGAAAAAATATGCTAGATGAAAAAGCAAGACTCAAAAGGAAAAGTACAGCTATGGTCCACTGCTGTGAAATATCCAGAAGGTCCACGGGGAAGAGCAAGTAGACCAGAAGTTATGAGGGTCTTGGGCAAGATATGATAGAGAGTTAATACTTAACAAACACAGGAGTTTTGTTTGGGGGTGACTAGAAAATGTTCATAGTAGACAGGATTGCTACTTACAAGCACATGAATGCAGAACATGTCACTGGCTTTTGTGCTTTAATTGGCTACAACAGACTTAATGCTGCAAAGAGTTGTAGCATAACAAAGAGTTATGCTCCAAAGAGTTTTAGTTTATACTATAAGATCACAGTAGAATAGTTTATCTCGAAAAATCCAGTTCTACAGAGGGAAAGGCAAAATCCACAAGTTGATGTTCTGTTTTCTCACATCCCAGAGGGTCTCTCTTGCATGTTGCAAGTCAGAGCCAGCCTTCATGAATGGACTATGTGGTAGGGGGCATATTGGGAAGATTTTTAAGGCTACGATTCAAAACTCATTTTATTTTTAACTTGAAGAGAAAAGGACCCTTTTCAGTAACCTTCCCATAGACCTGGACAGAGACCTTAGGAGGTCTTATTGTCCATCCCACCACAGAACTAGAGATCTGAATTGTGCAACCATGATAAAATACCAGAAAAGCCCCCTTTCACTTTCTGCAAGGCACTCAGAAGCACGTTCGCTCCCTCCATGCCAGGGCCCACATAGCCTTCTAAAACATACTGTGTGCTCCTTTCAATCTTTCTCTGTTCTCAAGTAAGACCCAAGACCCAACTTAACTTATTCCTTTCCAAAACTATTTTCAAAGTCATTTTCATCATTCCCCTGCCCCAGGCTCAAGAGCATCAATCATGGGGCAAAATGACAGGAAACAATAAAAAGATTAACAGCTCAAGACCAAGTGGCACCAACACTGCCCATGCCCAGAGTGTCAAATATGAGGCTGGCTGAGGACCAAAGTAATCAAAAGTGAGGTACACGGAGTCTGAGGGCTAAGCTGACATTTCAGGAGTCCACAGCAGTTCTGCTGAGCACAAGNGCAGTGCTGAGACCATGCACTTTTGTAGCGCAAGGTCTCTACCTTTCCTAAGGTTTCCTTTCAATCTCACTGTGACAAACAGCCTTGTGTGAAATGCTGCAGTTTTTTTTTTTTTTGGCTTGTTTTTTATTTTTCCTAGGCAGGGTTTCTTTGTATAACTGCCCTGGCTGTCCTGGAACTTGCTTTGTAGACCAGGCTGGCCTCAAACTCACAGAGATCGACCTGTACCTGCCTCCTAAATGCTGGGATTAAAGGCGTGCACCACCACTGCCCAGCTGCACTTTGGGGTTTAAAAGTTGGAGTACTTCTCTAGTTCAACGAGAAACCAAGCAACCACTTTGGATTTAAAACAAAAGCTAACCTTAAGATAATGTTCCAATCCCAAGACAGTCTCAACTCAGCATTTTTAGGGATCTGCAATTTGACAATATGAATTGATTGCCCCTTTCCTCCAGCAGTCTTGTTGAAACCCACAACTATCGTGCACTGAGAAAGACAAACATTCTAGAAATACAGTGTGAAACGGTTAACACATACCACCAGGTACATAGATAGTGTGACTACCTAGCATCTCTGAGGTCCAGGGTTTTAGACCTAGCCCCACAAAAAATAAAATAAATAACAGAGACTTTGAAATTAGTCCTTTAAGGAGAAGTCTTTGGCTGCTTATGCCCATGTCCTTACATAGCTCAGCTGGTAGAGTGTTTGTCTATCATGCAGGAAGCCCTGGGTTCAGTTCCCAGTGTGGTGGTTCACATCTGTGATCCTAGCACTTAGGGGTTAGAGGCAAGAAGATCAGAAACTCAAGAGAATGGTATCCACTGAGACCATTTCAGGTTGAGATGGCAAAGGAATGAATATCATCTGAAGTCCTGTATTTCTATACTATCATAGTAGAAGGATTTAGAAATAGATGCTACTACATCTGTGCTATACTTGGAAGCAGAGGGGACTAGGCGGATAAGGATTTGAATACGCAGGTATTCCTCCCCGATTAGCCATCTCCCAAGTCCTTGATGAAACTCTACATTACTTATACATGATTTGGATGCTATCAATTTTTAAAAAATATATTGATAATCTAGTCTTGACTTTCCTGTAAAGAGAGTTCTAATTCAGAGGCTTGAACATCAGAAACATTGTTTAAAACTTTCTGCTTTAGTTCCAACATTGATACTGTTCCAGAGTTCTCTTCTCTAGGACTTCTAACACGTCGTATTAAAAAAGCTGCCAAACTGGTTTTAACCATCTTTTTAAGGCAGATAAGCAAAAAGCAGTTTTGAGTAAAATCAGCTTATTCCATGAGTTTCATTAAGTCCAGCAGTACTTTCAAGTGGACGGCCATGAAATAAACTATACATGTCCCCAGATGCCACAGCTGTGGGAGGGCATTTCTCCTTTGGAAAAACACAAACCCCGAACTTTGGAACTGAAGCTGACCGGCTGCAGTGATGGTCTTCAAATCTGCTTTGTGGGAATTACGAATGGCTATGGGGGAAACAGTAAGTAATTGTGAAAATAACATTTTAACATGGACTCTCGGGCTGCAGGGATGGATTCGTGGTTAGGAGTGTGGACTGCTCTCCCAGAGGATCAGGGTTCGATTTGATTCATAACCATCTGTAACTCTAGCTCCAGGGTATCGGATACCTCTAGCCTCCGCGCAAGTTCCAGCCCTCACATGCGCACAGCAAACCCCTACATACACAGAACAGGGAGGAGTGTGGGGTGAAATTTCTGTCACTATCTTCGCTAAGACAAAAACTTAAACACGAGTTTTTGTCTGCTCATTCCTAAGGTAAGTCATACTGTAGACACATGAGAAGTTCTCCTTATACCTTATAAACAAAATGTAGAGTCAATGATCAGTTTGTGGCTGGCCAAATAATACTGGATTGACTGAAAGTTGACTGACAAAATGTCTGCCCGGTGTTCAAGGAAGCACTCATTTCTTTCGTGACAATAAGATACACATGTAGGTGGGTATTTCTTGCATCCATGGCCACGGCCTTTTGGAATCTAAGTCCAAATTTCTGAGGATGTATTTGTGTTTAAGTTAGTAGACCCTGTGAGACCTTGTGGGTTTACAGCCTGTGGCTCGCCTCACCTCACCTTAGACTGACAGAGCTGCCTTGAGACATCAGCCAAACAGAGTACTCCTGAGACTGCCAATCGCCACACCCTAGGTCTGTGAATCCAAAGGTACAGGAAGTGGTCTGCCCAAGCTGGGTTATTGCATCAGCTCCACAGGCTTCCATGTACACAGTTTGAGTCACTCCCCACCACACAGGGCTCAGAAACGCCACCTCCTTCCAACCCCGTCGGGCAGAGGACTGGAGGCATCCATCCTCTCTTCCAGACCAAGGCTAAATTTGGAAGACACCAGGTCACTGGGATAAAAACAACTTTGAGTACTGCCTGTGAAGGGCTGTCCCTCCAATCCGCAAACAGGACAGGCTTGACAAGAATGTGTGGAAAACTAGAACCTTCTTGGTCTCCTTAGGAGAGCCACAGGAGGCCTGGGGGTGTCCCAAGCTGGACCATAAACTGGTGAAGCCAAACGTTATCACAGAATATCCGCACCAGGATGTTCTAAAGGGCTTATTAAAGAATGGACTACTGACCCCAGGAGGATTCAATGCCGTGCCTAAGGGTGGGGTTCCTTAACCTGATGAGGCGGGTCAGGAGCCCCTGAGCTAAAGCACTCTGGTTAGAGCAGTGCTGAGCCATCGTTTGGGCTCTCCAGAAAGCCCCAGAAATGACTAATTTGTGGTCTATGAGGAGGGAGATTTTCCAAATTGTACAGAGGTACATTTTAACTGAGAATGCTCACTAAACTGGTCTTTTGCCAGCTGGTTCTAACTCAGGTGCTCAGTCACACCTGGGACCCGCCATCACTTCCAGTGAGTGAAGCACACACCCATGACTCACCCATTGCCCTAAAGCACCTAAACCCAGGTTCTGACATGACCTTGAACACAGGTTTCTCAAAATGAGCTTTGCAGTTTGTTTGGAACACAGGCTTCCTGCGGATCTTCCTACAGCTCAGAGTGTATAGATGCACATCATCCGTTACCTTGACCTCTGAGTCCTGCCCTTACACATTCTATACAATATTGTCGTTTTCTTTTTTAATATTTAAATTTTATTATTTATGTGTGTATATGTGCATCCATGTGTATGGGAGTGACTGTGGAGGCCAGAGGAGGCTGTCAGATCCCCTGGAGCTGAAATCATACACAGTTGTGAATTGCCCAACATGGCTGCTGAAACCGTACCCAGGCTCTCTGAAAGCAGCAAGCTCTCTTAACCAATGAACCACCTCTCCAGCCAACCTCCATTTTATCTTTACACAAATTACTTTTCGGTCATGTTAGGGCCTTGTGTATACTAGGCAAGTACACCACTACTGAGTTACATCCCCACTCCCATTTCCTTTGACAAAAGTTATTCTCATTGTCCTCTTGGGTCCCTGCAATAGTGTTCCTTAAACTCTCACTATAACCTGACCCCAAGGCTAACCTCCAAATCTAACTTTGATTTCATACAACCTACCTTGGTGATGTGGCAGGGTCCTTTCCAGACCACTGCAATGAAGTGAACAGAAAAAAAACCCTGAATTTTGTGGAGTTCCCTCAGCATATCCGGGTTATATTTAATTGTGCTGGAGTCTATTAACTATGTAACATTATGTCAAATAAAATGATGAACATATTTTGTTTATTTTGATTTTGGTTTTTTTTTGAGACAGGGTTTCTCTTTGTAGCCCTATATGTCCTGGAACTCACTCTGTAGACCAGGCTGGCCTTGAACTCATAGAGATCCATCTGCCTTTGCCTCCCAAGTACTGGGATTAATGGCATATGCCACCACCACCTGGTTGTACATCTTATTTTATTGCTAAAAACTGCTAACAATCATTTGAGCTATTGGAAAAATGTGTTTGTTTGACTAGGGGTTGGGCAAATTCTCAATAGATAACAATATCTACCAATCACAAAAATGAGGTATGTCTGTATTTTCCCTGCTTAAAGTTTTCCCATAATTCCCCATTATCTGCAGATAAAGTCTCAATACCAAGTTCAGTGAGCTATTCCTTTTCCCTGATTGGACTGTCTCTAATCTTATCACTGAAATGACAAATTTTATACCCAATCCATCTCTTCCAGCAAAGCTGGTCAATTCAGATTCCGGGTCTATGCTCTACAACTTCCGGCCTCTTGGCTCAGTCTTAGAGCAGAACTGCCCTTCTTTCTGGCTATAAAAATCACATCCATCATTTAAGGCCCAATTCAAGTCTTAAGACCTTCCTTGGAACTACTTCCTAATGGCTGCCACCTGTCAGCCACCGCCAGAACATTCCCAGCACCCTAGAACACCCAGGCCTGAGCTCAGGTGTGTGCTTTGTCCTCTCCCTTCCCAGTCACCTCCCACAAGATGAGCTTGGCGCTAGGCATTTTACAGCCCCACCAGCCTAGCCAGCTGAGCTCTCTAGCCATGCTGGAATTGTCAGGGAAAGTTTTTGTCCGGCCCCCACTGGTAATCATTTACACACTGGCTGGTGGTAATATTACCCTTAAAAAACAGCCAATTTTTCTTTTCATATAGACATAATGTGCAAGTTCACTGTCAATATTTTAGAGGAAGAGAAGCCAGAAGAAAAACATTTAAATCTCTCACTTTACCTCTTAGCTACTGACTTCTGTATATGAGCCCACCGTCTCCTCTTCTGTTTTGTTTAGTGATGCTTTTCTTTCTTTCTTTCTTTCTTTCTTTCTTTCTTTCTTTCTTTCTTTCTTTCTTTCTT
>LOEQ01000444.1:212834-224455 GCA_001685075.1 Bramus lutescens | reverse complement strand
GAAAGAAAGAAAGAAAGAAAGAAAGAAAGAAAGAAAGAAAGAAAGAAAGAGTTTGTGTTCAGTAGGAAAGATTGTGTTCATAACAAGTAATTGCAATTTAGAGAGACAGTGAGGCTTGGGATGGCTATTTATTCAAGTGAAGGAAAGTTGAGATTTGGCTGGGTTTATGATTGCAAATAATCTGCTGTCTAATGTTTTTTATTTTTCAAATAACACCATGATATATAGTATAACCAGTCAGTTGCCTCTGCATCTATCCCTCAGTACCTAAAGAGGATTGGTCCCAGCCCTCTCCCTTTGAATACCTCCAAATCCACATAAAAAAAAAAATGGTGCGGTATTGGTACAGTTCCTAGGTACATATTTTTATATGCTTTGTTTGTTTGTTTTGGCTTGTTTATTTCAAGACAGGGTTTCATGTTCATGTAATCCAGACTTACTTTAAACTCTGCAGGGCAAGATGATGTTGAAGTTCTGATCCTCCTGTGTCTAGAGGGTTCTGGTGTCACCACTCCCCATTTATGCAGGCGGGGGATCAAACCCAGGGCTTCCCCTGTGTCAGGTGAGCAGTCTGCTGGTGGAGCTCCACCCAGTCTTTTCTTATGTACTTTCAGTCACCTGATACAATGTAACGGTTATGTAAAAATCTGTTACATAGTATTGTTTAGAAAACAAGGACAAGAAAAATAGTCTCTGCATATTTAATGCAGCTGTGTTAGTTTTTTGGCCTTTTCTATTCCACATTGGTTGAATTTGCTGAGGCAGAGCACTAAAATATAGAAGACTGACTTTAAAATAAAAAAGAATTAAAATTAAAGTCAAACACGTTGAATCTTAAGAACCAGAGGAAATTTTGAAGTTGTTTGGGCTAATTTGTTCTTTCTCCAGCCTCAGCACAGACACATGGAAGAAGAATTTGCTCAGAGTTACTCTGCAGAGTTAAATAATGATTAGTTAGGATTGGGATCAAGATCTCCCAACCTGCCGCTGGATCTCCGTTCTCAGCAGCTGCGTTGGAAAGAGGGCCTGAGGAAAGACTCCATGTGCTCCTGTTTTTACTGCTGAGCAGTGTGGACCCATCTCAGCGATGGCTGGCCAGGATTGTTGAATTTATGATAAAATATCCCATGACTAAGCGTTTATTTAAGGAAATTTTCCTAAAGAGGAACTGCAAGGGGATGTCAGATCTGTGAGTTCCTTAAAAACAGCCACAAGGCAGCTCCCAACTGTCTAATTCTAGTTCCAGGGGATCTGATGCCTGCTCCTGGCCTCCTTGGGCGTGTGGTTCACATGCATCCATATAAGCAAAAATACTCATCCTCATAAAATAAATCTTTAAAAAGTTTAACAAAAGAGAAAAAAAGCAATAAAACAGCTAATGGCTAATGTCCTTAACAACTGAGGATAGAAACTGGGGAAGGCACCGGGCTGTGGTGGCGCATGCCTTTAATCCCAGCACTCGGGAGGCAGAGGCAGGCAGATCTCTGTGAGTTCGAGGTCAGCCTGGTATACCAGAGCTAGTTTCAGGACAGGCTCCAAAGTTTCAGGGAAACCCTGTCTCAAAAACAAAAACAAAAACAAAAAACAAAAAAAAAAAAAGAAAGAAAAAGAAAAGAAAAGAAAAGAAAAGAAACTGGGTAAGGTGATGTAGGCTGGTAATCCTAGCACTCAGGAGGCAGAAGCAAGACAGTGGCTACAAGTTCTAGGCTGCTCTAGTCTACATACTGAGCTTCAGGAGAGCCTAAAATACAAAATGAGTTGCTGTTTCAATAAAGGAGGTGGGGGAGGGGGATCATGGCTTGGTTAGTAAAGTTTTTGCTGTGAAACGGGGCCACCAGCACATGAATTCAGGAGAGGCAACACTGCAGGCAGAGAGAGGCCAGTCTCTGCGAGTTCCAGGCCAGTCAGGGCTACAAAGTGAGATGCTGTCACAAAATCAGAACAAATCAACAAAGCTGGGTCCAGTGAGTATGTGTTATGCATCTGTAACCCCAACATTGAGGGGTGAAACGGAGACAGGTAGATTCCTGAAGCTTATTGGCCAGCTGCTCCAGCCATCAGTGAGGGATCCTGTCTCAAAATATAAGGTGGAGAGAGACTGAACAAGACATCCAACATGGACTGCTAATCTCCATGTGCACCTGTACATACATGTCCCTGTGTGCTCCACACACATGACATATAACACGCAATACTACATATAACACAGTCATACATACTGCATATAACACATACACACATACTCAGAAAAATGGAAGAAAAGACACATCTGATTGTTTTTAAAGACAGTTAGGGAATACTTACTATGTATTGGAGAACATAAAGGAATTATTGATTTCAGATTTGGTAAGTTTGTGATTATATTTAAAGCAGAGGTGTTTTTGTTTGTTTGTTTGCTTTGTTTTGGCTTTTCAAGACAGGATTTCTCTGTGTAACAGCCCTAGCTGTCCTGAAACTCTCTTTGTACACTAGGTTGGTCTCAAACTCACAGAGATCCACCTGCCTCTGCCTCACAAGTGCTGGGATTAAAGGCATGAGCTACCACCACCTGGCTAAAACACAATTCTAATATCTTAAACAGTAAAGTATTTGCACTGGAATGCTGTGTTGTCACTAAGATAATCTAGTCCTTGGGGTGTGTGTGTGTAGAAGATGTACATAAATGAAATGTATATAGTTGTGGAATTTGCTATGAGGACCAGGGTTAACCTTAAACTTGAGGAGATCAAGATGCCTGCCTCTGCCTCTGGGGTGCTAGGATTGAAGGTGTGTGTCATTACATCCAGGCTCTATTTCGAATTTTAAAAGTCACCTTTAAAAAATGTCTTTAAAATTTTCCAAAATGAGATGGACAAATATATATATGGAAGAAGAAATGTCCCCCTTCATTTTGCACAGAAAGGAACATGCTGTTGTTTATTTTTGGAAGCTATGGAATATTCAGGAGTATTCAAAGAGCATCATCCTGGAATCTGTATTATTCAGGGCCTCTTTGTGGCTAAGAAGAGTTGCTATGTTATTGGTTTTATCCTAAGATTTATAGAGTTGGTTTATAATACTGTCTTCTTAATTGTATGGGTAATATATTTAAAACACATTGGGGTAGCCGAGTGTCTGGTTCTATTTTGAATGGCTTTGCTGTATCTCCACCCTCTTTCTATTCATATGATATAATGCATCTGGAAATCATCAAAATATCACAAAGACAACACAATGAGTGCAGTTAATTTCCATAGCAGTTATAAGCAAGGTCACTATCATTCAATAAATATTTGGTGATATATTATAGAGAGCTGGAAAACTGGAACCAGGGTGGGACTTTCAAACACTCAGAAAAGAAGTAAAGTGCAGGAGACCAACTTCATGAACTCAGAAGCTCAGGGGAAAGTTTTTTTTAATTATTAAAGATATTTATTATTAGTATTAGATGAAGGCTGCTTATATTGCTCAGCTTGGTCTTAAACTCCTGAACTCCAACAATCTGCTTGCTTCAATCTCCTGAACAGCTGGGGCTACAAGCACAGGCTACCACCAAAGGGAAAAGCATTTAATCCCACTTGGTTTAAATCACCGAAAAACACAATAAAGATGTGCCAAGCATCTCTTTCTGCTTTCATGTGTGTCCTGGCTAGTTTTATGTCACCTTGACATAAGCTAGAGTCATCTGAAAGGAGGGAACCTCAGTTGAGAGAAAATGCCTCTATAACATCCCACTGTGGGGCATTTTCTTAATTAGTGATTGATGTGGAAGGGCCCAGACCATTGGTAGGTGATGCTATCCTTGGGCTGGTGGTCCTGGGTTCTATGAGAAAGCAGGCTGGGCAAGCCATGATTAGCAAACCAATAAGCAACATTCCTCCCAGCCTCTGCATCAGCTTCTACTTTCAGGTTCCAGTACTCACTGGTTTTGATGATGAACTGCTTTTGATATGGAACTGTGGGTGGCTTTAGTCCTTTGCTCCCCAAGTTACTTTTGGTTATGGTGTTTCATCATAGCAATAGCAACCCTAGCTGAGACAATATGTCTCTGCTCCAAGTCTGTGGTTTCTTCTTAGTGACTGAACACTATTGCAGGGGACTGTAGTGTCTGCAAAGTCTTAAGTGTGTTACTCACCCAAAAGTAACAGTATTCCTCTAGAAAGGCATTGTATCCAAGTGGATGTCTCTGTCACTAATTAACACATTTATTTAGGTGTTTCTAAATGTGTATAGTTGCTTTCTTTCTGTGTTAGAAATGGTGACTTACATTACTTTTCTCATTATCACAAAATACCTGACAAGAAGCAACTTAAGGAAGAGCTGCTTTTTATTTTTAGTTATTTAAATTATTTGTTTATGTTATAAGTGCTGTGTGAGAGGGTCAGATCTCCTGGAATTGGAGTTACAGACAGTTGTGAACTGCCAGATGGTTGCTGGGGATTGAACCCAGGTCCTCTCGAAGAGTACCAGTGCTCTTACTGAGCCATCTCTCCACCCCCAGGCCTAGTTTATTGTAGCTCGCAGTTCCAGGTTACAATACATCAGAGTGGGCCAAGTGATGGCAGTGGGAGCTTCAGGAAGTTGGTCACATTGCACCATAAGTAATGAAGTAGAGGGAGACACTGGTCTCATTTTCTCCTTTGGATTCAGAACTGGACTGCAGCCCATAGAACACTACAACCCATAGTTAAGATGATCTCTCTGACTTCATTAACCTAATCTAGATAATTTCTTACAGGGGTGCCTAGAGGTTTATCCCCTAAGGGAATCTAAATTCTGTCAAATTAACACTCAATATGGGTCTCATGTAGCCCAGGCTAGCCCAGAACGCTTTATGTAGCTGAAGATGACCATGAACTTCTAATCCTCCTATCTCCTTTCTCAAATGCTGGGGTTATAAATGCAGGGGTTATATGACTACATCACCACACTTGCTTTCTTATTATTTTTTGTTTTTGTTTTTCAAGACAGGGTTTCTCTGTGTTGCCTTGGAGCCTGTCCTGGAACTCTGTAGACCAGGCTGGCCTTGAACTCAAGAGATCTGCCTGACTGGAATTAAAGGTGTACACCGTGGCCTCCTAGCTTTATCATTTTCTCATCTTTTAAATTAAAACAAAACAAAACAAAAAACAAAACTAAACCAAGCGTAGTGGGGCGTGCCTTTCTTCAATCCCAGCACTCAGAAGACAGAAGCAGGTGGGTCTCTGTGAATTTGAGGCCAGCCTGGTCTATAAAGCGAGTTCAGGACAGCTAGGGGTGGGGTGGGGTGGGGTGGATCGGGAGCATGATAGACAAATAAAAACCTCGAAGTTCAACTATTATCTTGTATATGGAGGGGCAGAAAAAAGCAGACCATTTCCGGTGGAGAGGCTCTTCCTAAATGTGGTAAAGCAAACTCTTTCCTGTTATTCCCCCTTAACCTTGCCGTTCTCCTCCCCTCCCTTCTTGTGTAACTTCAGTTCAGGTAGCACAATGCTTTTGTTTGCTTATATCAGTGTATTGCTGTGCCAGTCACTTTTCCACCATCGTGACAAAATGTCCGAGACAATTATTTTAAAAGAGAAAAGATGATCTACAAAGCAAGTTCCAGGGCAGCCAGTATGTTATACAGAGAAACCTTGTTTGGGGGAGAGGGGACGGGGAACACACAAAAACAAGTAAATAAATAATTAAACAAACAAATAAATAAATTTAAAGAGGAAAGCTCTTTTTTCCCCACTGGAACATGGAGGCTGTGAGGGGAGGTTGTGGGGGGGGGGACTCCTGCTGTGCCAGAAATCCTTAGGAAAATGCCAAGGGATTTGGAGGAATTGAAGGAGAAGCTCCTGCAGAAGTCTGCGCTGAAGACTTCTGCGCTGAAGACACTACAAAAGGCAAGGAGAAAGCTAAGCTACGAGAAGGCAAAGGCAAAGCACCATCATAAGGAATACAGGCAGGTGTACAGGACTGATAATTTGGATGGCAAGGGAAGCCTGAAATAGCTAGGTACTTGCAGAACCCAAAATGACGTTTGTCTTCAGAATCTGATGCATCAAGGGTGCAGGCACTAAGGTCTGTAAGGTAGTGGCGCTTTCCTGTCTCTATCAGGTCTTCCATGGTACTTTTGTCAAGCTCGACAAGGCTTCATCTAACATGCTGATTGTGGAACCATACATTGCATGGGGGTACCCCAAGCTAACCCAACCTCAAGTCATCTACAAGCACGGCTATTGTGAAATCAATAAGAAACGAACTTCCTTGACAGATAATCCCTTGATTGCTCCATCTCTTGGTAAACATGGCATCATCTCCATGGAGGATCTGATTCACACGACCTATACAGTTGGAAAATGCTTCAAGGAAGCGAATAACTTCATGTGGTCTCCTCGTTATCTTTTCCACTAATGGAATGAGAAGAAAGACAGCTCATTTTGTGGATAGCAGAGATGCTGGCAATAGGGAAGACTAGACTAACAGTCTTGTTGTTATTGTTTTATTTTGTGTTTCGAGACAGGGTTTCTCTATAGCTTTGGAGCTTGTTCTAGAACTAGCTCTGTAAACCTGGCTGGCCTTGAACTCACAGAGATCTGCCTGTCTCTGCTTCCTGAGTGCTGGGATTAAAGATGTGTACCACCACTGTCAGGCTGATTAACAGGTTCATTAGACAAATGAACTAAGGTGTCACTCATGGCATTTTTGTAATCTGGCTAGTTAATAAACAGTCACAGCTTGGCAAACTGGGAAAAAAAAGAGAAAAGGTTTGTTTCGGGGTCAAGGCTTCAATACGTGTGCGTGTGTGTGTGTGTGTGTGTGTGTGTGTATTGCTTTGGCCCATGGTGAGACACATCAGGAGTCAGTAGCAGAGGCCCATTCACATCCTGGAGGCTGAGACACACAGAGAGAAGAGGTATGGAGAGGGGCTAGAGTCTATTATAATTAGTCTCCATTGTCAAGCTGACTGGATTTGGAAGCATGGAAGCACCAAGGAGACACACCTCTAGATGTGTCTAGGAAGGCATTTCCAGAGAGGATCAGCTGAGGATGGAAGATCTACCTTAAATGGTGGCAACGCCCCATGGATTGGGTCCCACATTGAAGACACAGGGGACAAGTGAGTCCAGCAACAGCATTCATCTTTCTCTGCCTCCTGACTGGGACTCCACGTGACCTGTTTTCTCTCATCCCTGCGGTCATGGTGGAGCTGCTCCATCTCCATACCTTCCCTACCATGATGGACTGCATCCTCACACCAAAACCACACCAACATTTCTGTCCTTAAGTGACTTTGGCCAGATATTTTGTTAGCTGTTCTAACAGCATTGGGGAAACTAACTAAAACTGGCTCCCAAATATCTCCTTAAAGGTGTGCCCACAATATCCTAATTCCTTCCTCCTAGGCCCCATCTCCTGAAGGTTCCACCACCTTCCCAAAGCACCATGAACTAGAGTACTTTCAACACATGGGGATTTGTGGGGACAGGCACACAGCATCTGACCTACAACAACGACATAAGGATGAAATGATGTCAGGGACCATTGATATGTGTCAGAAGTAATTTGGAAGCTCTGGGCCTCCCTTCTTTACCCCTTCTTCATATTTACATTCAACTCACCCTCTACATGCATGGATTCCATGACTATATATTTAACTGCAAATAGAAAATATATTAGGGGCTAGAGAGATGGCTTAACAGTTAGGAACACTTGCTGCTTTTGCTCAGGACTTGGGTTCAGTTCCCAGCACCCACACAGCAGCTCACATGTTCTAACCCCAGTTCCTGGGTATTTGGTGCCCTCTTCCGACCTCTGCAGTACCAGTCATGTGCATGGTATACATACATGTAGGAAGCACCCAAGTGTATGATAAAAACACATAAACATGCTGGGAGAGAGAAAATATTTAAAAAGTTGTCTTTTGAACTTGTGATAAATTTTGTTACTAGTACCCAAACATCATAGTATAATAACTATTGACATTTACTTTTTTTGTTTGTTTTTGGTTCTTAGTTTTTTGAGACAGGGTTTTGGTGTGTGTGTGTGTGTGTGTGTGTGTGTGTGTGTAGCCCTGGCTGTTCTGGAACTCACTCTGTAGACCATCTGGTCTTGAACTCACAGAGATCCACCTGCCTCTACCTTCTGAGTGCTGGAATTAAAGGCATGAGCCACCACCACCCTGCAAAGAAATGACCCAAAGTAATCCATCACCTGGTGAGTTCTTGTTTTTTTATTTTGTCTTGTTTTCTAGACAGAGTTTCTCTGTGTAGTCCTGGCTGTCCTGGAAACTCACTCTGTAGTCCAAATTGGCTTTGAACTCAGAGATCCACCCACCTGTCTCTGCCTTCTAGATGCTGGGATTAAAGGTGTGAACCATCACTGCCCACATTCACATTATTTTAAGTGTTGTGAGTAATCTAAAGATGATTTGTATACACATAGACATATATACCCTATTCTATGCAGATACATAGTCATTTTATAGAAGCCATGAGCATCTGAGGCTTCGGCTACCTGCAGGGAGCTTGAGAATCAGTCGCCTTGGAATGCCAAGGCATGGCTGCATTTACTTTAATATCCAACACTAGAAAATGTCTGCCCAATCCACAGGCACCATCAGACTGGAAATACCAAGATACAGATGTCTAATGCATCAATTAACAGTAATTAAAGTGTGATGCTCTTGTGAGAACCCCAGAGACTGTTCAGAGGGCCTCGGAAGGCTCTTGTTCCAGAGACGCTTTTGCCCTCCATTTTCTGCTCACTCTTTATAATTCCCTCTTCAGCGGGGTACTTTCTGAAGGGACTTTAGTCTTGGAATATTGCAGAAAGTCTGCAAGCAGATGGCATTCTTGTCGAGTGAGGATCCAGTCAGTGCAAAGGCTGGGCTCCCAGATCCTGAACTGGAGGCGGCACTAATACGAAGAGGCTTGTTTACTAGCAAACTCGCTCAGTTTTACTCATTTCCTAATAACTATTTGATCCTTGCCAAGCTCTTACTCCACACTGGGCATTTTATGGTTATCTTCACCAATCTGCAAAGCAAATATTGTTGTTTTTCCATTGTCCAGATGAAGAGATGTGACGTTCAGAGGCTAACTGGTTCATCTAATGTTCTGCAGCAAGTGAGTGGCAGAATTAGAATCTGAACACGGGTCTGTGACTTCACAACCTTACACAGCACAGAGAGGGGTTTCCTGGCCAGCTCAGGTCTCCCGCCTTAGGCGCCCGCTTGGTCTTATCTTTGGAAAGGCAAGGGTTGAAATAAACTGAAGCCGGATACTGACAGCTGTTTTCTGAGCTCCCTGTCACTCATCACTTCTTGCTTATACCTCCCAGGGACTAGAAGGCGTGTAAGTGGCTTAACCGCCACCAGCTCATCTTTGAATTTGATGCACAGATGGCACTGGGCTGGATGTGACTTAACCTAATTATTCTGGCCTTTTCACAGCTAGAAATGGTCAACAAGCAGGAGAGACTTTGAAAGACTTATTTATTTATCCCTTAGTGTCTTAAAAAAGAAGGAAAGCAAATGAGCCTGTGACTTTTGCATAGGAGGGACATTTTGTTCACTATTGTCTTAGAAGACAATTTAAAGGCTATCGTACACAATAGCTATCAAGTCAACAAGCCTCATATGGAAGCTGGAAGAGCTCACTATATACATATGGTGGCTAAAAAAGTAGGGCATCCCTCTGGCTCAACAGCTTGGCCCCTCTTACATGCTTTGATGGGAACTCATTTCTCACTTCCTACCATCTTTTCAGGATCCTGAATCATGTTACCATGTGCTGATGATCTTAATTGGTTGTTTTCTAAGTGTACCACCCCAGCCCCCGAGGCTTCAGGCATTCTGGCTAAATCCTGGATAAGAAGCACTGTACCAATATTTTGAAATGGGTGGAGACAAAGTCCAACCAATCACTTTAAGTCCCCAAAGAGCTCCCATTCGAACCACCTGGACTCTGAAAAGCTGAGGAAGACAAAACCACGTGCGGGCAATAAGATCCTCTGATCTTCCAAGAGTTCTGCCTGGTCTACACTTATCTTGATGGAGAAATGGGAGGAAGCCATTTGAGTTTGGGAGGTTGGAGGGAAGGGAGTGTCAAAGTCAGAAACCAGGGATTCCAGTCTTGGGTGTGAGTAAGCAACTGGAAGCAGCAGGTAGCACCCCAGGCAGCCAGCACTGGCCTGAGAGACAGGCAGAGGACCACAGCAATGCATCTTAAAGCTGCTACCCTTGGACTGGGAAGCTGCATGGTTTTTGTGAATAGCTAAAAAATACTGTAGGAGGACAATTAGACTGATAAGCTGACTACCTGTCTGCAGGAAGAGAGAAGTCAGTGTCTGGGACCACGGCCGTGAATGAAGACTTATTCACATTGTGGACTTGACTAACTGTCTAGGATGCGGGCTCAGGGCTTTGCTTCAAGAAAAGAGTTCCTTTGTTTTTTTGCTTTTTTGAAACAGGGTTTTACTATGTAACCCTGGCTGTCTTGAAACTATGTAGACAAAGCTGGCCTTGAACTCATAGAAATTTGCCTGCCTCCTGAGTTCTAGGATTAAAGGTGTGTGCCACATTATGCTAAGAGATTTTTGTTGTTGTTTTGTTTTTGTTTGTTTGTTTTTGAGAGAAGGTCTCTGTGTAGTCCTGGCTGTCCTGGAACTCACTAGGTATACCAGGCTGGCTTGGAAATCATAGAGATGCTCCTGCGTCTTCCATCTTCCAAGTGATTAAAGGCAGCAGCACCACACCTAGCTAAGGAAGTCTTTTTTGTTTTGAGACACAGTTTCTCTGTGTAGCCCTGCCCTCTGCTTCCTGAGCTTAAAGGCCTGTGCCACCACTACCTGACTGAAATTCTTTTTAATAGTCTATCTTCTTAAATAACAAAGAGATTTAAGTAACCGAATGCATCTGTGTTTTCTTCACTTGCTTAGCTGATTTGGGTTCCAGGTACACCTTTACAAAACACCTCTAAATGTTAGCCTATCTCTACATGTACAGCATGCCTCTACATGTATAGTGTACCTCTATAGGTACAGTGTACCTCTAAGTTTCATGGCAAAGAAGCCATGTTCTGAAGCATAAAATCAGCTGCCTAGAGATGTTTTGACCTATCGTTCTTTTCCAGATGAGGCTGGTTCACCTCTTGTCAGCTGGATGTTGGTTTGTTAACACTACCCCATGTCCCAGGTAGCGGGCTCAGATGGGTCTCAAAATAGACCAGGAACAGAGGGCTGATAAGATCCCAGTGGGCAGAAGGTAATATTACACCATCTATGACATAACCTCTAGAATGATCGCTGCTGCCCTTTGCTCTGGAATCCAGCTCCCATGCATTGAAAAGTAGAAAGTCCTCAAACAGTTGGTGGTGTAGTGTTCTCGCGCTTTTCCTTGAAGTTACTTAAACGTCCACTCATGCTTTGGAAGTACCAAGCAAGCAGTGTGCAGCCTTTTCTTTCCTTTCTTTCCCTTATTTTGCTGTAGAGGGACCGGTGACCAAACAAATGTTCCGGGGGGCCCGTTAAGCAGAACAAAGTTCTTTGCTAGAGCACGTACCAGCTTTATTACAATGCACGGCACACTCTGAGAGCTTTTGGCACGCACTGGAGCACAATTGAATTCTGGAGCTTTGGGGACAAACAACACTGCTAATTTGCGCAGCCAC
>LOEQ01000444.1:161542-176671 GCA_001685075.1 Bramus lutescens | reverse complement strand
GGGAGGGAGTGGGCGTGGCTTGTCTCTTAAAGAGACAGAACAACCATTACAAGACATTAATTTTGAAAGCATGGCCTTAGCATAGATCTGTTTTATTAAGACTAGTTCTTAACTTAAATTAACCCATTTATAATAATCTATATTTTGCCTTGTAGCTTTTTATCTTTTTTTCATTCTGTATGTCTGACCCCCTCTGTGTCTTATTGGTATTTCCCTCAAGCACCCAGAATCATCCTGAGTTCTTCTCTTTTTCCACCAAGTTCCCCCATCCCTCCTGCCTAGCTATTGGCCATTCAGTTTTTTATTACACCAATCACAGCAATGCATCTTCACACAGTGTTCAAATATCTCACAACAGCCATATTCCAATAAAGCTTTATTGTTAGATACTTTGAAGTTAAAACAAGCAAGAAAACTATCTTTTTTCTTAAATATTTCTTCTTTTAAAAATCTAAAACATTGTTGTTTTTTTTTTCTCACAGGCAGTAGAAAAAAAATCAAAGTGGCAGACAACATTTAGCTCACAAACTTTAGTTTGTCAACTACTGGTCTGGTGACTAGACCCTGAACTTGGGGGTCAGAAAAACTAGGATTTCAAGTGTGTTTGTCAGTTACTGGCTGTGTGACCTTGGGTGTGTTACACAGTCGTCTCTCCAGAACTTGAAGAGTTGGTGTGCACACACATTGAAGATAACTTACTTGTGTAAAGTTTCCGGCTTCCAGAGAACACTCAGCGACTGGGAGTTCCTTTGTGATTTCTCTCAGTGAGAATTTATTACCTGAGCACAAAGTCCATCCTAAGCCTTGTAGGGCAAAAGAAGCTGAGAAGTGGATGTGTTTGGGGTTCAGCACACGCAGCATGCTCTTTGCCCTTACCACACATACACATGTGTGCAGAGTGTTTATGTTTACATATGAGTCTCATGGCTCTCCACGATGATAGGGAGAGAAGACCTCTCACTATGTCCAAAGACAAGGGCTTCTGGAGTTTAGGTTGTATGGGAAATGAATCTAGGTTAGCAAGCAGTTCCTCCGACTCTTATTATTTTATAGCACATTAGAATATCAGTTTGTTGGACCAGGAAGTTTAAACAAAACATTTTAAATGTGTTTATTATATGTTTTACAAAAGGGAGATCCCAGTGCTCAAACAGCAGGCTGTCTCCATGAGCCCTGCCACAGAAGGACATTAAAAGGACTGTGGGTGGGTGGTGCAGCTTGTTGAAGCCCTGGATCAGGAATCCTTCCAGACTTCAGAACTCATCCACTTTCCTGTATAGACAGATCCTGGGCTTGGTCATTTCAATACATTATGGAAAAACATTTTTTGAGTGGGTCTTAAAATTATATTTTTTCTTTGGCTCTTTATGTAGATCAAGCTCGCCTTGAACTCACAGAGATCTATCTGCCTCTGCTTCCCAAGTGCTGAGATCAATGTCATGTGCCACTATGCCCAGCCAAACATTAAGGAATTTAAGGTGGTTTACACATTGTTTTAGTCCATTTTCTGTTGCTATAACAAAATATCTGAGACTAGATACTTTATAAAAAACAGAAAAATTTCCCCAAATTTCTGGAGGCTATAAAGTCTTTGTGCCAGCACTTGGTAAGGACTGATCTATCTGTTCTTCCAAGATGGTATTGTGGATGCCATGGATTATGGGCATATGCTGTATCTAAATTCAAGGAGCAAAAGAGGGAAAACAACAATGCTATCCCTTTTAAAAATAACAATGTAAATGTATGTATTTATGAGTGTGTAGCCCTCATGACCTGAACACATCATAGTTTGTCCCATCTCTTGTTTTTTTTTTTTTGTTTGTTTGTTTTTGGTTTTTTGAGGCAGAGTTTCTCTGTAGTTTTGGTGCCTGTCCTGGGACTAGCTCTTGCAGACCAGGCTGGCCTTGAACTCACAGAGATCCACCTGCCTCTGCCTCCCAAGTGCTGGGATTAAAGGCATGTGCCACCACAGCCTGGCAGTTTGTTCCATCTCTTAACACTGACACATCAGGGATTAAATTCCTGACACATCAGTTTTGGAACGCACATTCAGACCATCATGGATATATTTTGATAGCTGGATATATCATTTTTTTCTTTAATTTTTAAAAATTTGTGCATGTGCTGACTGTGCTCGTGCACAGGCAAGCAGAGGCATGTGTGTGGAGGTCAGAGGTCAACTTTCTGCGGTCAGTTCTTTCCTTTCACTTTTACTTAGGTTCTGGGACCAAACTCGGCCCCTGGGCTTGCACAGTAAGCCCCTTTACTCACCGAGTCATCTCACCTGCTTGCAAGACAAGAAAAGTCTGAAGACACCAGGAGCCAGTCTCTGTCGTCAGATACCAGATCAGGGACATGAGATTGTTGATACACAACACAATAGACTTATGTGAGGTGGAAAGATGAGGTTCAGGTACAGGGAAGCTTAAATAAAGTGTGAGTAAGAGGGAACTTGCTGTGTATTGTGTCTTTGTTACATCTGGCAAATCCTTTAGGTAAAGGTGTGAGGACTACCAATGTCTCACACTGTGGTGCCTAGCATGAGACCACAGGTAGACCAGTAGTCTCTCCCTGCCTTGATATCTATGCCTGTATAACAAAGCCGTGTTTGACCATGGCTCCAATCAGTATGGTGGTGTCATTTCCAATATGGCTTTAGAAGTATGTTCTCTGAGAAGGCAAGATCAGAGTAGTTAAGACGGTCCCTGACATCACAGAGTGATGGGAAGGACTGGGATGTAGGTCACCAGCCTCTTGCTCTAGCTCCAAGTCAACCTACTTTCAAAACTTCTGAATCTTACACTACTCCATCTTGTTCTTTATTTAGTTTTGGAAGCATGGTATATATGTTTCTGAGTTTCATGAGAGATCAGTAATAACTTAAAACAATTTCTTTACTAGCACTTCATAAGCATTCATCAGACATTTAGCAGCAGGCAGTCTGCCTTTAAAATGTGCTGTGTTTGTTTGAGTTCAGGGAAGATCTTGTGCATGCCAGGGAAGACACTCAGGATGTGGGCTATGTCTACGGAGAGGTTTTTAATCTGCTCTTGATTTTACACTCAGGAATCAGAGGCATTAAACTGACTTACATCTAACTCTCCAGGTTTCTAATAAGTACTGAGGTCATTTGTTGTCGTAGTTGTATTTGTTTTGTTTTTATGTATCTCATGACGACCTCCAACTTGTGATCCTCCTGCCTCAGGCTTCCACGTGCTAGGATTATAATGTGTACCACCAAGTTCAGAAGTGTCAAGTTCTTGAGTCTTGTCAGCTCTTGTTTCCTCATCTGTAATGTGGGGAAGAGAATATGTATATCACAACAAGCTTCTAAGAATGCAAGTACATGGTTTGCAAACAGAGGTAGCAAGCAGGAGCAAGGCCCAGGGACACATATAATCCCATTACTTTGGAGGCAGGGGC
Source organism: Bramus lutescens (assembly GCA_001685075.1). Classification (NCBI taxonomy): domain Eukaryota; kingdom Metazoa; phylum Chordata; class Mammalia; order Rodentia; family Cricetidae; genus Bramus; species Bramus lutescens. Next base: position 173,248 of record LOEQ01000444.1, on the reverse strand, counting down.
AGGAGGATCCATAGTTGGAGGCCAGCCTGGGCAACATAGAAATGCCTGTTTTCAGTTGGCAGCAATGAAAGTGAAGAGGAAGAGGAGAGGGAAAAGGAGGGGTAATAGCTATAATCAATGACACCCAGTTAATAACCCCATTACATATAGATGGCTAGTTTATAGTGTGGACAGAGGGGCTCTAAATTCTCCTGCTGGTATCATGTACTCGCAGTTCTGGGTGCTGACATCACCTTCCTTTCGGGCCCAGGCAGCCTTAAAAGTGGAACACCAGCTAGAAGTAGAGGGAGACACAGAGCTCAGTAAATCTCAAACTGGTTTTTACACTTGAAGTGGCATGCATAGCTTCTTCACACTTTTCATTGGTCAAGGCAAGCCATGTGACCAAGGCTTCTATGATCAGGGAGAGAAAACAGAATTCTCTAGTCAAAGGTAACAAATATTTTATTTAAACCACAGCCTGCAGGAAAAAAAGGAAGTGTGACCAGCAAGAGTTTGAAGCCCAGAGTGAATACTAGCCCCAGTAGGCTTTGAGACCTGATTCTTTTCAGAATATTGATTTGCCGAGAATTTTCTCAGGAATGGTTGTCATTGTCACTTGTTTGACAGGCTTATTTAAAAACCAAAGATGACAGTACATGCACTGCCAGCAATTGTCAAATATGGGGAATTCTGGGAAGCCAGGCTTCTGCTTGCTGTCTTCAAGGGTTCCAGAGGTAAACAATGTTCAAAGCAAACAGCTCCTTTTTGATTAGCCAACCTAGGGTTTAAAAATGAATTTGGAAAAAAACAGTAGCATTCTGGAGATCTTAATTTAAGTGAGGACATCCCCTCTCCCCCTTACACAGACACCTGTCCATCTTGCATCATCCAGGGTCTTTTAGTTAACAGAGAACATACCTTTTCTAGAAAAGAAAACTAATAACTAAAACCGAACGGAACAAACATCCCTTCGAGCAACTATCCAGTAATGACACGGAGGTAGCTCAGAGAACTTCCAGGAGAGCTTTGCACTCAGAAACAATGAGCGACTTATAGCCATTGTATCACCAGACTGTTGTAACAGAGACCTGCTGCCAGCAAGGCCTCGGGCACCACTGCCAGCACACCTGCCAAGTCACTTTTGAAGTCTCCTGTCCTTGTGATCCTGGGGGACTTCCTCCAAGTTTTTAATTTTACTTGGACGGCCTCTTCCTGATTCAAATCTCAGGCACTCACCACCTCAAGTGAGGGACCACAGTCGGCATTATTTTTGTGACAGAATCTGCTATCGTGGTACCTTGTGGCCCAGTCAGCATCCCTGTTAAAGTTCTCTTATCAGGAGCCACATGACACCTAGTTGTATTTAATTTTCTACCTTAGTGCTGAGGATTGAACCCAGGCCCTTGACCATGTATGCAGTCTATCACTGACCTCTGCCCCAGCTGATTGCTTTTCTTTCTATGTATGTGTGTGTATGTGCAGACATGTTTATGTGTATGCACACACATTTGTGTACAGGTGTGCATGAGTGTGTGTGTGCTATGCTGTGCTGTGCATGTGGAGGGCACTGTACAGTCTTTCTCAATCACTCTCTATCTCATTTTTTGAGGCAGGGTCTCTTAGCGAACATGGAACTCACTGATCCCACCAGACTGGCTGGGCAGTCAAGCTTAGAGATCCTCCTGTCTCTGCCTCACCAGTGTTGGCATCTGACCATTAACAGCTTTTGGGTGTAGTAATTGTTTCTATATCTCATCAGGGGACAGTGTATGTGTGCGTGTGTGTGAGTGTGTATGTCTGTGTTTTTTTTGCATGCATGTGTGTGTGTGTGTGCACAAGAGTATGTTAGTATAGTCATAAATGCCAAAAGAGTGTGTCAGATCGTCTGAGGCTGGAGTTACAGGCTGTTCTGAGCCTCTTGATGTAGGTGCTGGGAACTAAACTCAGTCCTCTGACAGAGCAGAAGGTGCTCTTGACTGCTGAGCCGACTCTCCAGCCCCCTGGTGTTATTTGCTGGCATAAACCTTGGCACTTGTCATCTGACTTCTCTTGAATTACTCCATCAAAGAGCCTTTTTCAACTTCTTTGGTCTTTCTTCTTAGGGATTTCTGTCATCCCAACGGTTGGATCTTCTCTGCCTATCTTCAGTGTTTGTCCCTTTGTCTCATGTCTAGCTTAGCTTTTCTTTTAGATGTCTTTGAATTTTTTCCCTGCTCCTTTTTGATATGTATTGTACTTACCCATCCTAGTTTTTCTTCATTTTGGAATGATGTCATCTCATACATCCAGCTCTTTCTTGAATTTCATCATCTAGTCTCTGAGTTTTTCCTGATTCTGAATTACATTTTTTTTGTATTGTCTAACCTTAAAACATACCTTTCAGGGACAAGAATACCGATCATTGGCAGAATGAGTTACCTAGCATTTTTGATGCCCTGAGTATAAATATATTTTAGCCTTTTTTCATTATAGATAGGTTACAATAGTAAATGATTTTTTAAGTTTTAAAGAGGATCTATTTATTTACTTTATTTGTGTGTACCTGAGTGGATGTATGTGTATCACATAAGTGCAGGTAGCTGCAGAGGTGAGGAATGGGGTTTCCCCTGGAATTGGTGTGAGCTTCCTGACTTGCATGCTGGAAACTGAGCCTGTGTTCTCTTGCAAGAACAGTATGTACTTTTCACTGCCAAGCCGTCTTTCCATCCCTGACAGGTTAGAGTTTTAACCTCTTCTTTATGCATATCTTGTATTTTTTGAAAGGTTTTACTGAGCTATAGAGATTATTTTTTTCTCATAGTATCACACGGGTTTGATCTTGACATTTTTGTGCTAATTATAACGTTTTGAGAATCAATGAGAGAACTTTCCGAAGGAAACCATTCAGAATACTCTACCTTGATCTTCTACTGCACTCATGTAGTGTTTAGAGATACAGCTGCTCAGTTTTGTGGGATTCCCTTATTCTATCCTCTCTTCTCTTCACCCCCACCTCAGCTTTGCTTCCATTCCTACAAGAGTCCCATCAACTGGAGACCCTGATTTACAGGTTCTAGAGTTCGTAAAAGGGGGGCTTTCCCAGGCCCATCAGTACTTACTGGAAATGTGTTCTCATGAGCTTGGGTCTCTTAGATTTGGAGCTATTTGTCAGTTTTCCATCATTGTAACAAAGTCCTGAGATAGTCAGTTTATAAATAAGAAAGGTTGATTGTGGGCTGGTGAGATGACTCAGGACCTGAGGACCTGAGTTCGGATCCCTAAAACCCACATAAAAAGCAGGGAATGGTCCTGCACCAGTTACCCTGGTGCTGAGCCAGAGGTGTTGGCCAGGATGGTGGTAGAGACAAGAAGAGTGCTGGGATTTCCCTGGTAGCTGAGAGCCTTTCCATTCTGATCCACAAGCAGCAGACAACAAGAAAGAGACTTTGGGCCTGGTGTGGGCTTTTGGAATCATCTCAAGCCTCACCCCCAGTGACATACCTCCTCCAACAAGGCCACACCTTCTAATCCTTCCCAAACAGTTCATCAGCTGGGGACTAATCATTCAAATATATGAGCCAATGGGGGCCATTCTCATTCAAACCACCACAGAGCGCAAAGAAGAGGATGCTGTCTGCTTCCCCNCCCCCCCCCACCCCCGAGACAGGGTTTTTCTGTTTAACAGTCCTGGCTGTCCTGGCTCTCACTCTGTAGACCACACTGGCCTCCAGCGCACTGGGGTCGCTTGCCTCAACCTCCCAAGTGCTGGGATTAAAGGCGTATACCACCACTGCCAGGCTAGATACTGCCTGATTAGTGGTGGCCAGGAAGTGAAAGACATAAAGGAAGGGATAAAGAGTCCCACAGTTCATTTTAAAGACATGCTCCTGTTGGCTCAACTTCCACCAGCAGGGTCCCACTCTTTAAGTTTCCACCATTTCCCAATGGTGCCATGGGTTGGAGACCATGCTGCCTTTAACAGTGAGTCTTTGGAAGGGCATTCCAGATTTAAACCATAGCACTGAGAGAAATGTCTAGTTTAATTGTCCATAGTAGTTTGCTTTTGCTGTCTCGTTGCTTTATCTATTCAGTATGTGAGGATCCAGAGGCATTAAAAGCTGTATCCCTGATCAACGCTCCTACAGTGCTCTGACCACATGCTCCATTTTGGAACTCCATTTTGGATCACTGTTGGAAGTCACGCAGGTTTATCTGATCGGTTGAGGTTAGGTCATGTGTCCTTGTGCTGACTCTGCCTGGAAGCTCACAAGAGCTCTGGACTTCCTGAGATTGGGAATGCAGTAGAGCAGGGAAGATATTAAAAATGCATGAAATGTAGGCTCTGGGGATATGTGTGCCAAGGCTCAGGTTTTACCCACACAAGCCACGCTGATGCCTTTGTAGTGTCCCAACATTGCCAGCTGCTTAAAACATTTGTCCTTGTGCTGTGAGCCAGGCACAGGCGCATTGCTCCAAACATAAACATGAAAGTTACTACAGATGTCAGCTTTCATTTTAATGATGAAATTAGAGTATTCGGGAGATTAAATCAGTTTATCTGAGTAGAAGACCTGGGCACTGGTTAATCATATAAACCATTTGTTTTTTAAAAAAATCTACTGGTTGTGTATACATGAGCTCTTTTACTCCAGAGATGAACAGAAGCACCCAGAGTTGAATCTTGTGTCTTTCAGGAAATCTGTATGGACTAAGAATCATTTATGGTCTCTCTTTGACCCAGGCAGTGTACTGTACTTATTTATTTTGAGATGAAGTCTCACTCTGTGACCCCGTTGTCCTGGAGAGCCTCTTGCTTCTGTCTCTAGAGTATTGGGATTAAAGGTATTCACCACTATGCCCCCAACTTTGTCCCCCAATTCAGTTGTCCCTTTCCTGGTGTATCCCTATGTATTCTGTAGCAAGTCTTTCTCTGTACTGCCAGCCCCCACATCATGACACAGAGACTTATTATTAATTATGAAAGCTTAGACTTAGCTTAGCCTTGTTTCTAGGTAGCTCTTATAACCTAAATGAACCCATTTCTGTTATCTATGTACTTCCACGTGGCTTGTGGCTTTTTCCTCTCCTCCTGCATGTCCTGTTTCCTCTCCATCACCTCTGGCATCTCCCCTGCACATCGATTCATCTCCTTTTCCTTTCTCTCTGCTCAGAAGTCCTGCCTAACCTCTTCCTGCTTAGCTACTGGCTATTCAGGTCTTTATTAACAATCAGATGGTGCCTTGGCCAAGACACATCCTTAGAGTATGCACAAAGATTACTCCATAGCAGTGTTCATTTACCTCTGTGGTCCAACATGCTTTGGAGGGGCTCAAACCATTCTGAGAAAACACTTTCAAATGGAGACATTTTGGAACATAAAGTTTCTTCAGTTCTTTTATCACCGTGGACCAGGTTGCTCTGGAATCACACAATCATCCCGCAGATAAGGTTACAGATTTATAATACATCCATCCAGTCCTTCCAGTAAGTCAGTCCTTCCTGTGCTATCCAAGGTCCTGGGAGAGCAATGTTATTTATAGTGTTCCATGCATGGGCCCCATAATACAGGGTAGGCACCAAGACTGACAAGTGTAGGCTGAGTCCTTTGGGAGGAGGCCTGCCTGGTTTCCTGTTTTGCTGCTATCTTTACTAAAAGTGTCCGAAGGATGTGATTTTTGGAGTGTCTAGTCTGAAAAGTTTTCCCATGAGAACTATGGCTATTTTCTAAGGTGATGGTAATTCTCTGCTGAGGGGGTCTTCCTGTATAGACCTCAGAGGACAGATGGAACAGAACAATGATGTGGACAGTCCTCCCAGGCTGTGGGCTTTTAACTCTAGGTCACACTGTACGCACATGCTTGCCCTTGAATTCTCCCTGGGTCATATGAAATAGGTACTGCTAGCTTCACTTTGCAGAAGAGAGCTTTACGGGTTATTTGATTTCTTTGAGACACAGTCTAGTTGCACAGTGGGACTTGAACTTGAAATCCTCTTACCTCAGCCTCTTGAGTAACTGGGTTATACACATATACCATCATGACTGGCTATTCAGACAATCTTCTATTAATTAATTAACTAATTAATTTTGAGACAGGGTCTTTCTATGAAGCCTTGGCTGTCCTAGAACCCCTTCTATAAATCAGGCTGAACTCACAGGAATCCATCTGTCTTTGTTTCCTGAGTACAGGGATTAAGGGCTTGTGCTATACCCGGCTATTATCTTGTTTAACTTTTTTGGTATTTAAAGTACATTTGTTTTAGTTTCTTTTCTGTTGCTGAAACAAAAACCATGAGTGGAAACAATTTATGAGAGGCAAGTGTTTATTTCCTCTTACTCTCCCAGGTTACAGTCCATCACTGAAGGAAGTCAAGACTGGAACTCAAAGCAGGAACCTGGAACAGAAAACACAGAGGAACGCTTCTTACTGGTTTGCTCTGTGAGTCACGCTGAACTAGCTTTCTTAAACAGCCCAGGCCCACTTGTTAGGGATGATGCTGCCCCAGTACTGCTGAGCCATCCATTAATCACCAATCTTGATAATCTCCCATTGACATGGCCGAAGGCTAATCTGATCCAGGTGATTCCTCAAATGAGGTTCCTTCTTCCCAGGTGACTCCTCCTCTTCTTCCTCTTCCTTTTCTTGAGACAGTTTCTTTCTGTAGCCCTGGCTGTCCTGGAACCCTCTCTGTAGACCAGGCTGACCTTGAGCTCATAATGAACCACCTGCCTCTGCCTCCTGAATGCTAGGATTAAAGGCAGGTACCACTACTGCCCAGCTCCTGGTGACTTTTAAATTGTGTCAAGTTGTCAATAAAAAACCCACATGCACTCTACTCCTGTGAACTTGACACAAACATATAAGTGGAGGCTACTCTTTCTTTTCCCAGATGCCCAGGCCCAAATAATCACACAGAAACTATATTAATTCCAACATCGTTTGGCTAATGAATGGTTCATGCATATTTCTAGCTAGTTCTTAAATCTTAAATCAACCCATTACTATCAATCTGTGTATCACCACAAGGCTGTGACTTAGCAGAAAGGTTTTGGGTATTTGTCTCATTTGTCAGCTACATAAATGTCTTCCTGTGTTGGAGGGAAGCCGCTAGTTAGTTCCCAGCTGCTTAGCCATGAAATAATCACACAGAAACCATATTAATTAAATAACTGCTTGGCCCATTAGCTCTAGCTTCGTACTGGCTAACTCTTACATATTAATCTAACCCATCTCCATTAATCTGTGCATTGCCACGTGGCTGTGGCTTACTGGGTAAACTTCCCAGCGTCTGCCTCTGGCAGCAGCTCCATGGCTTCTCTCTGACTCCACCCTTCTTTCTCCCAGCACTCAGTCACATACATGCCTGGTGTCTACGGAGGCCAGAATAGGCTGTCAGATACCCTGAAACTGGAGTTACAGATGGTTGCCAAGTTCTGCTGCCAGTTTGACGTACATACAGCCTTGAGCCCTTTGGACTACAGTTTCCATGTGTTGATCTTGTCCCAATAAGGCATGGAAGTTTACACTCCAGGGGTGCTGATCTTTTATTCATCACAGCTGATTTTTCAGCTCCAGCTGACTGGCATCCATTGTCCCAGTAAATTACAGAAAGATTCATTTCAGTGGTGGTAGTCTCTTGATAATCATTGCTCATTCTTGCAACCACAGACACTTAATCCAGAATATCACACAAATGTGGTCCTGATAGAGTCTTTGTGTCCCTTAGAAATGTCACAAACCAGGCTTCTATTGTCTGCATTTATCTGAACATTCTTAGCCCCAAGATCCCACAGAAGAGCCCACTAAGCTCTGAGGACCCAGTGGCTTTTCTAGCTCCATGTGTCAAATATTTCCACAATCTTCCTGCAAGCAACACAGCCAGGTCCCTTACAGCAACATCCCACTGACCTGGTACCAGTTTCTATTCTAGTATGCTTTTCTGTTGCTTCGATAAAATCCTGTTTTCTAAAGCAACTTGGGAGGAGGAAAGGGTTTATCTGGCTCATGCTTCCAGGTCACAATCCATCACTGAGAAGTTAGGGCAAGTGCTCAAGCAGGAACTGAAGCAGAAGTCATGCAGGAATGTTGCTTGCTGGCTGGCTTATGTTCAGCTAGCTTTCTTCTACAGGCCCACCTATCTGGGGACGCTGCTGCTCACAGTGCCCTGGGCCCATCTGCATCAACCATCACTCAAGGCAATCTCTCACAGACACAGCTTCGCATGGCCAATCTGATTGAGGCAATTCTCCAGTTGAGGCTTTCTCTTTATTGGTGATTCCAAGTTGTGTCAAGCTGACAATAAAAATCAAGACATTTATTTAGTGTGTGTGTGTGTGTGTGTGTGTGTACTAGGGACTGAACCCAGACATTTTATCAGCACTCTACCACTAAGCTACCTCCTCCATTCTTCACCCTGTTGGTCCTCATTGGTTTGTTTTGAGATAGACTAGTAACTGTTGCTTTCCTGGAATTCAATAGTAGACCAGGCTGGCTTCAGACAGGCAAATATCCCCCTGCCTCTGTCTCCCAACTGCTGGGATTAAAGGTGTGGGCACTATGCCTCACTAGCTATTTTCATTAAGAAAGCTGAAACAAAGACCAATCATGTGTGAAAATCAGTTTTGAAGATGTATTTAGTTTGAAAAAAAAAACACTTGAATTATGTGTATGTGTTTGTGTATTTGAGTGTAGGTGCTTGTAGAGGTGTCTGGCAGTTACAGGCAGTTTTGTGTGTATGTGTGTTGTGTCTGCCCTGAAGTCTGAAAATCTTTTTTTGTAAAAACATATTGTGTGTTTATGTGAGTAAGACCTGCAGTTGGCATCCAGGTCAGTGTGTGGAGCTCAAAGGACAATTTCATGGAGTTTTTCTCTCTCCTTCTACCAGGGACCCAACTCAGATCTTCAGGATTGGTTGGCAAATGCTTCTCCTGTGGGGGCATCTTGCAAGCCCTGACAGCCCGTTCTTCCTTTGTGCGCCACCAACAGCGGTGGCAACAAGAGACGATGTAGGAATTGGTGGGTGGGCTGGGTTCTCTGACGTCTTATATCATCACTTCCTGGCTACGAGCAAACTCAGTGGCTTTTTCCTTACATATTAGTCATCGAGGCCTTAGGGTTTGAGGTACTGTGGTAACATAAGGGGGCAACAATGACCGTAGGAGCTTGAGGAAGGAGTTGAGAGGTTAAAAGACATGTGATGTGATAATCTCCGAGAGAGCCTGGCACTGGAGGTAGTGGTTGCTTCCTCTCCTTTCATGGAAGAAGGAGAACTGTTGGGGTGCATGTGGGCAGCGCCTGAGCTTAGGGTGGACATTTTGGACTGTCCAGTGCTGCGTGATGAGTCCTGCTCTCTGCATATTTTGGATGGCCACAGCCTTTCTGACCTCTACTCACCAAGTTCTAGCATTAGCAGCCCTTCCCCCACCAGCTCACATCAATGAAAAATGTTGATACACATAGTCAAATATCCCCGGAGGAATGAAGTTGCCATAGGTGGAGTATTAGTCTCATCAGGAGGTCAGAAGTCTAGACAGGGAGGAGGGTGAGGGAGCCTTCCTTTCAGTTGCTCTCAAGCGGTCCAAACCTGAGTGGAACTTGCTAAACGGAAGGCTAGAAGGACCATAGTCTCCTGTGAAGAGCCAAAGTTAATTACTAGTGAGTAGAGGCAGGGGCTGCAAACAGGAGAGGGGGGGTTATTCCAAGTCAGGTGTTACCGGGTGGCCTACCCATGGGTGTCACTTACAACAGACACCATCTGGCAGCTTCTTCTCTCCACTAGTCTCTCTAAGAACATGACAAGCACTTAAAAAATCATCATTTTAAAATGCTGCCCGCACAAAAGCTCAGGGCCTTGGGGCAAAGCCTTGGCCTTTTTGTTTGTGGATCTGAGATAGAGGGCTTCATGTGTGTTCACCAACCAAGATCCCTTCTGCGGAAGGCTTTTTTAACAAGACCCACCTGCCATGAAAGCTCAGCAAGCACCGAGGCCAGAGTCGGGTAGACTGGGGAAAGGTAACAGGAATAGTGAGAGCCTGAGTCTGTGGTGGAATGGAGGCTGGAGGTGCAGAAACGGGCAGGTGATATAACCAGCTGATCTTGGATGTAGCTCAGGAGGAGGGAGTCAGGGCAAGGCCCCGGCTGTCTGGTTTGGGCATCACCTTTTGATAGTGGATGAGAAGGGAAGAACCAGAGGAGGCATGGACGGGAGAGGGAAGAAGGTGACGCATTGGGGTAGCTAGTCAGGACCGTGGAGGAAATTACTGCAGCCCTGGAAGCTGAGGAGAAGGAGGCTGGAGATAAGGCTGTGAGTCATGTTTGCAGGTAGCAGCTGAAGCTGTGGGTGAGATTGCCCAGGGGACTGTGTGGAAGGAGACACAGTAGAGAGGCTGTGTAAAGACCTGAGGAACTGCAGCTGTTTTCCGTTCTGAGTCAAATCCTACTCAAGTTCTGTGTCCCACGATCCCTGTCCCAGCCCACAGCCCACAGCAATTGCTCCATTCTTTATGCCCTCCTCTAAGGAATCTGAGCTTCTTGTCTTGTTCCACCCAAAGCGTGACCACACTGAGGTGTTTTGGAGCCAACAACAAAGGTATTTCTGTTTGCTTTGCTGAGTTTTGCCCATTGCTAGCTCTAATTAAAGCATGGGTTCCATTTGGGGGAGGGGTGTTCTGTTCCTGGTTCCTCTAAATCAGTTAAATCTGGCCACAAACCCTCCCTCTGAGTGTTTTGATGGCCCCTGCTATGGGATTCTTAAAGATTCTGGGTTCCCTGAGTGTTTTTACTAGAGGACAAAGCTCAGGTCCCCTAGAAAGAGATCACAATCCATTTCCTCCTGGGCAGCCCTGAGCTCAGGGCTGATTTAGTAAGTCAACATGCCTTGGGTTTGCTTGGTGTATGCCGAACCCTGATTCTGAGAGCAGTTTGGGAGACAATCTCCTGAGAGTGTCCCTTTAAAACCGTCAGATGGCCAGTGGTTTATTTCACTAAAAGTAAGTTAGGTGGCGAAGCAATGTGCTGGATAATGGAGCCTGGGATCGTTGTTTATTTTGGAAAAAAATCCTAAGATTCTGTTAATCCAGTTGTAATTGGGGATCAGTACTGGAAAGACTGGTTAAGGGCCTTTGAGAGCCAGGCTGAGGAAGGACAGCTCAGAAGCGCTGTCAACTGTTTTCTCTCCTCACTTGGGTTATCAGCCAGAGAAGGTACAGCTGATCCCTGGGCGGTTTTCGGCAGGCAGCTTCTGAACTTTAACCTACTGTTGCAATCAGAATCATGCGTGGGAGTCACAGGATCTGGGCCCCCAGCTAGGGGTTACCTAGACGACAGGCATGCTCTGACTGCATCTGGCCCAGGCTGTGAGGGGTGTCACGGCCTGTTAGTTAGTTCTGGTGTATAATCAGGGGGTGGGTACCAGTGAGGCATGGTGACTCCTGGAGAAAGCAGTGTGGTCTAGAGAGCTTGGTCCTTTCCTCTGGCGCGGGGGTAAAGGTTAACAGCATTTGGGGCAGTGGCTTGGGCTGTCATGACGTTTACTCATCTGTCCTGAGTGTACACTGAGTGTGCACTCTTGGTTTTTGCCCCCAGAGGTTTTTTTCTTTTCTTTTCTTTTCTTTTTTTTTCCCTAGATGATTTTCCTTCCTGCCCATGTCGCCTGTTTACTATGTTTGAGTCATAGGTTGTGGACCCAGTGTCCACAACCAGGAGCATCCAGGCACGGTTCAGCTGGATAGCAGCTGGGAGCTCCAGC
>LOEQ01000444.1:143772-161536 GCA_001685075.1 Bramus lutescens | reverse complement strand
GGGCTGACTCCTGATTGGCACTGGCAGGTGGCTTCCACCCTTCCCTTCTGCCCAGGGTCCCCTCTTTTCTCTGTGCTACCCCTCTGCCATACTTCCTCCCACTCCCGAATCTTTAGCTCAGGGATGCACAGCGGCTTTGTTGGAGCTTAGTGAAGCTTTAAACGCCCCACGTTGCGAGGATGGCTACCCCTAGCCTACATTCCCAAACTCATTTCAGCATTTCTGTTTCTTTTTAGGTCTAAAGAGATCTCATGAAGCATAGGGGCAGCTCCATGGGGCAGTGCCATCTCCGTTAGTAGGTCCTACTCTGTCTTTTGTTATTTCTTCACACATGTGACATTTGTAACTGTGGATTTATGCGATCCTATTACACGTCATTTTTTTTTTAAATTTCATGTTGGCAGGAGGCACCTCATTTTTACCCTTGATCTGGGAACACGCTCCGGGTGGTGAAGCCTTAGGGCCGAGGTGAGAGTGGACTTCAGATGGGAGGGGTTATAGGAGCAGGCAGCAGAGAGGCAGAGGAAGGGCGCGTTGGCCTTCATGGGCAGCTGGGGCTTGCTGGAGAGGCTGCAGGTGGGGGCCATGTTTTCAGCCTCCTACTAGGGTCAATGGACGTTGTCTGTCACCTTCTGCAGTAGGCTGCCTCCTCTGGCTGTATGTTGGTGTGAGTCAGGAACAGTGGGAATGTGGAAAGCAGAGGAAACACACCAGGGAAGCTGTTCTTGAGGCCGCTTGGAATTCCTTATCTCTCCATCCTTTGGGTAGAGCAACCGGAAAGCTACTTTCTCTTCGCCGCGGGAAGGAATGGACTGATGGTTAGCATGGAGGGCCTGGCAGGCACTGGTTGGTGCAGTAGAAACTATGGAAACTGACATGATGGCCCACAAGCAGTTGCTACGTTGGCAGGGAGGTGCGGGGAAGGCTGTGAGGGTGCTCCACAGCCTGGCTTAGTGTGAACCAAGTCCCAAGAAGTCCCAGGGCAAATCCAGTAAGAGCGGTGCGGTGGGCTCATGTCAGGTGGGCAGGTAGAGGGAGAGGCTATGAATACAAGGAGCCCTTTGCAGTTTCAAAGGTTAGTCCATTATCATCCTCCGGCAGACAGGCAGATGTGATGCTGGGAGCAGCTGAGAGTCCTACATCTTGCAGGCAACAGAAAGTCGTGTGACTGTCACACCAAGAGAAGCTTGAGAAAAAGACCTCAAAGCTCACTCCCACAGTGACACACTTCCTCCAACAGGGCCACACCTCTTAATAGCGCCTTTCCCTTTGGGGGGGCATTTTCTTTCAAACTACATATTCCATTCCCTGGCCCCCCAAAGGGTTATAGCCATATCACAATGCAAAAAATGCATTCAGTCCAACTTCAAAAGTTCCCATAGTCTGTAACAGTCCCAAACTTGCTTAAAAATCCAAAGCCTCTACTGAGACTCCTGGCAATCTCTTAGCTGTAATCATCTGTAAAAATCAAAATAAAAAAGCAGATCACACACTTCCAACATATAATGACACAGGATACACATTACTGTTCCAGAACACAGGAAAGGGAGCACATTGAGGAAATGCTGGACCAAAGCAAGACCAAACACCAGCTGGGAAAACTCCAAACTCTGCATCTCCATGTCTGATGTCAAAGCGCTTTCCACATCTCTCGAGTGTCATTTAGCTTTGTTGACTGCAAGCAACTCACTTCTCTTGGTCCGGTTCCCCTCCCTGTTAGCAGCTCTCTTAGGCAGGTATCCCATGGCTCTGGTATCTATAACATCTTAGGCTTCTCAAGGTAAGCCAGGCTTCAACTTCACAGCTTCATGCAATGGCCTCTCTACTTGGCTTCCATTCAGGGACACCTCTGACACATATCTGGCCTTAGTGGCTTTATTCTGTAACTTCGTTCTATCCTTAACTCTAAAGCCAGAACCACATGGTCAAAGCTGCTAAGTCCTGCTGCTTGCTGGGGCTGGACCATGGTCTTCTTGTTCGTTTACATCTTCACCAGCTTCCTGTCCTTCACTGCCTAAGCTTGGCTATTCTGAAACTTGCCCCATAGACCAGGTTGGCCTCAAACTCAGAGATCCACCTGTCTCTGCCTTCCCAGTGCAGGGATTAAAGGTGTGTGTACCCCACCACACCAAGCTCTAGTTCCTTTTCATAAGTTGGAAACCTAGCTGGGAGGAATCTTGCCCTGAGGCACCATTTTCTTTATTCCATTTCTTAATCCCTTTAAAGATTTAGCTTCATTCCATTTTCTGGTGCTCTTTTTCTCCTCAAATACTTTTCCTTGCTCCTTTTCATTATATGTCTTCATAAGAGTTACTACTAATATCCACACGGCAGAGTCTATAATAGCCTGTTTTGAGATTTCTTCTGCCAAGAGAATTAATATAAAACTCTTCACTTTAGCCTTAGGCAGATTTTCAGACAAGAGCAAAAAGCAGCCTCATCCTTCACCAAAATATCACAAGAATTATTTCTAGGCGACATATTTAAATTCTTCTCTGAAACCTCTCGAGCCAGCTCCCTACATTTCAAACCATCCTCAGCACCGTTGTCTTCCATGCTCCTTCTAGTGTGCCCCATTAAGTAGTGCTTAAAGCACTTCCTGCTGTCCAAACCCAAAGTACCAAAGTCCACATTACTCCAAACAAAAGCATGGTCAGGCCCCATCACAGCAGAACCCTAGTTCCTGGTAGCAACTTCTGTTTTGGTTTGGGTTTCTATTTCTGTGAAGAGACACCGTGACCATGACAACTCTTACATTTAATTGAGGTGGCGTCTTCCCGTTTCAGAGGTTCAGCTCATTATCATCATGATGGGGAGAATGGTGGCATGCAGGCAGACCTGATGTTGGCTACATCTTGGCCAGAAGGCAGCAGGAAGTCAATTGACTGTCACACTGTCCTCAAAAGACCTAGAAGGCCACACCTCCTAATAGTGCCACTCCCTTTGGGAGTGGTTCTTTCAAACCACCACAACATTGATTTGTGAATTTTATGTGTTTATATGTTTTGCTTTCATGTTTGTGCACTGAGAACAATCTGGAAAGAGGAAGTTCACTCGCGTGACTGGTGCCCCTGGAGGACTGGAGAGAACGTCTGGTCTTCTGAGCCTGGAATGAGAGAGGGTTGTGAGCTGCTATGTGGGTGCAGAGACTTCTGGAAGAGCACCAAGCGTTCTAAACTGCAGAGCCGTCTCCCTAGTCCAGTGCTTATTTTTAACCCCAGCATTCAGGGACCAGAGGCAGGTAGACCTCCAGGAGTCCAGTGCCAGCCTGGTTCACATAGCAAGTTCCAGACCGTCCAGGGCTGTGTAGTGGGACCTTGTCTCAGTAAAACAACAACAAAAATAAACAACAAAAGAAGGGCTTTGGGGTGAGAGATGGGTCAGGGATCAAGGATCACTGTTTAACATTGGAGGATTCATTCTCTGAGCCTCAGTTTCTTTCTGTGAAGAAAAGAGCATCCTGGTCTAGATATTTTAGGTGTTTGGTGAGATCACCTGGAATAAAAGGCGTGCTTCTTGGAGTGGGTGGTGGCTCTTATCTTTCTTTTAGGATTGATCTTTTCTTTTGCTTCCTCCTAAGACCCACCTTTCCTGCTCCTTCAACCTATTAAGGAGAGACTGTCAAACCTGGCTGCTCTGGTTCCTTCCAATCTGACTGTGTCTACCCTCACTACAGCTGGTTCCCACCTCTCTGCCTATGACTTCCTGGGTGTCTGATGGGTTTGGAGGATGAGAGGACCACAGGGAGAAGACTGCTCCACAGAATACATGGGCCTGACCGTGAGCCTAAGATGTCCCCACTATGGAATCCTATCAAGCACACGAGGTCTGGAAAGGTGGGCTCAGAGGGGTTTTGAGTGAGCATTCTAGCCTCTGGGATTTAGGCAAAGGGGATAGAAAGTTGCATGAGCTTTGTGTCTCATCTCCTGTCCTTGGAACCCTGTCTTTCATTGAGATAACCAGAGCTTGGCTAGGTGACTCACAAGGAGGTTTAACCCCTTCCTGGCTGTTTCAGGACCAGCTCCTGGGAAACTGGGGAAAACAAGCAGATGTAGGAAGAATTGTTCGTTGACT
The DNA here is from genome assembly GCA_001685075.1 of Bramus lutescens. Taxonomy (NCBI): domain Eukaryota; kingdom Metazoa; phylum Chordata; class Mammalia; order Rodentia; family Cricetidae; genus Bramus; species Bramus lutescens. Next base: position 157,462 of record LOEQ01000444.1, on the reverse strand, counting down.
GGATGGATATTTATGAGAAGCTGGATGTTGCAGAGGGCATATAGGTATCTGCTATCAAGCAACTGAAACCCTTCCAGGAGGAAGGAAAAGAACTGAGTGTTTAAATAAATAAACAAGAGAACTCAGCTGGCAGCCAATGCTGTAAAGATCAAGACACAGGCAGTGGCTCTCAACTTTGGGCATGCATCAAAGTCACCTGGAGGGCTAGAGAAAACACAGGTGGCCAGCCCCCACCCCCCAGGACTTCTGGTTCGGTGTGTCTAGGGTGGGGCCAACATTTGCATTTCCAGCAAGTCCTAAGGTTGTGTAGTTGCTACTGATCTCTGGACCCACATGAGAGCTAGGATGACAGTGTGTATGTACGTGATGTGTGATTGATGATGTGTATTCAGGGGAGGGGTGATGGTGTGAATACTGGGGACAATGATGCTGAGGGGTGATGGTATGTGCAGTGGTGGTGATATGTGTGGGGGTGATGGTGTGGGGGTGATGGGATGATAGTGTGAGGGGCTGATGGTGCCAGGATGGGTGTTGGAAGTTGATGGTGTCAGGGGATTATGATATTGGGGGTAATGGTATCAGAGGCTGCTGGTGTAGGGGTGGTGTGTGTGTGTGTGTGTGTGTGATGTCAAAGCAAGAGAAGCTGCATTATTTGTAGTTCTTCTGAGGTCAAGGACAAAAGGAAAACCTCTCCCCTCTCCCTCTCTGCTTTTGTCAATATTCAGAATAGCTTTTGGAATCTCCTTGAGTGCTGTATTAGGATGCAGGTCTGGTGCTCCTTTGCAATTGAGAATCTTCATGTCTATTTATTCTCCATCCCTGGATATTGAACTGCAGAAACTTCGATGGGAGCTCTGGTTGTATGTAGCCCAGACTCACCTCAGATGTCACCCCTATATCTATGCTTACATTAAAAAAATCTGTGTACATAAAAATTACTGTGGATAAATAGATTATAATTAATATCAAGGCAGACAGTACAAATTCTTGATCTGTCTGCAGTGTCTGTTGCAGGCCTGCCATAACAAAACTGTGCTACCTGATTTCAAATATTCATTTGATCAGTTATTTGCACCTGAGCACTCTGCTAGGTAGACTAAAGATAGGTCCAGGCCCACATGACCTCATGGTCTGATTGGGGATGCAGAAAAGTTGCTAGGCAATCACATGTAAGGTGTCATCTTAGGTCCTGTGGCAGTGGAAGAACAGGGTGGCATGACATTATCACAAAACTGTAAGATGACAGAGGGCTGCTTCTTCTCTCTCTCCCTCTCACCCCCCTCTTGCGCTCTCTCTCTCTCTCTCTCTCTCTCTCTCCCCCCTCCTCTCCCCCCCTCTCATTTTTTCCAGCTAGGGTTGCTCTGCATAGCCCTGGTTGTCCTGGAACTTACTCTATAGACCAGGATGACCTCAAACTAAGAAAGAGATCCACTTGCCTCTGCCTCTAAGTGGCAAATAATATTAGTGGCAAATATTAGAGGCAAATAAAACAAAGACTGAGTGGAGTAGGTTAGGAATGGTGTAGAGGAGGAAACATGCACAGTTGTTTTGGATAGAGATACAGTGTAGCCGGGCAGTTGGGGTGCACGGCTGTAATCCCAGCACTTAGAGGCAGAGGCAGGTGGATCTCTTAGTTTGAGGTCAGCCTGGTCTATAGAATAAGTTCCAGGACAACCAGGGCGCCCTGTGCAGAGCAACTCTAGCTCGACAAAATGAGAGGGGGGGGAGGGAGAGGNAGAGAGAGAGAGAGAGAGAGAGAGAGAGAGCGCGAATGAATAGACAGAAGCCCAGGGGTGAGGGAGAACAGGACACCTTCCCTGACAAGCACTCATCTCCTACAAACTGGGCCAAGAGGTGGGGCTGGATCTTGAGTGACCTTTCAGGGATGAAGGAGCAATGAATTTCAGGAGTCACTGAAAAAAATGTCCCCGGGACTCCATTGGTGGGTCGCTGTTTACACAGAGTGTGAGGTTCCGGCTTATGCTCAGTGAGGGGATTAATCTGACACCCTTGTTAGGACAGCATGAGAAGCCAAGGACTGAATTTTGCTGTGAGTTGGCTCTGCTGGCAGTTGGGCGCTGGGCCCCTGCTTTCACTTCCTCCCACCTGTGGAACTAGGAGTCTGGGCAAACCAGTTTTGAATTCTCTGCATCAAAGAGCGTTCTCAGAAGCAAAGCCCCAGCTCTATTGCATTAGAGAAAGAATACATCCAGAACAGAATATATCCTGAACAGTTGTAGAAATGCACTTGGTAGCACTGTTCTCGCTACTGCTGAGCCCAGAGACCTGCAGGGCAAACTTCCCTGTAGCCTGTCTGCACATCTGTCATATTTTTGGGACTCTGTGACCTTCAGCAAGGTGACTTGGTTCCGACATCTCACTCTTTATTGTTGGACTATGGGGACAGTGGCTGCCTCTAGGAGCATCCTGGGAAGGTCAAGTGTGGACATGAGATTGTATCTAAGAAAACACTGGGCTCCTAGGGAAAAGCTCTCACCATTCAGGATGTTCTGTTTTTGTACCTGTGTGTATATTTAGGGGTTAACCATTCAATGTAATAGCTCTGTATGTACTTTATTTCCATAGACATACCTTCCAGTTGCTTTGGTTAGATAGTCTTCTATTTATGTCTGCATTTATACAGAGATGAGTATGTTAAAAAAAAGTTTAACGTCAATAGAATTTCCAACGTAGAAAGTGGATGGGCTCAACCCAACATTTTATTTTTTTAGTACAGTTTTTTTTTTTTGGTTTTTCGAGACAGGGTTTCTCTATAGCTTTGGAGCCCGTCCTGGAATTCTAGTATACTTTTAATGTGTTTGGAAAACCTGCACGCTTGCAGGTAAAGTTTATGTTTTGTGTCAGAACTGTCTCTTTTCTGAAACTTTTTGGGCCCTCACCTATATTCTAAAGTACAGTATCTTGCAAGGATTGAGATTCCCCTGGACACCCCCTTTTTTCATGAGGCAGTGCCCTCTCTTCAGAGCTCAGGTCTTGTTTAGACAGCTCCCTACACACTAATGGGTTTGTTTTCCTTGTGCTATGGCTGACCTGGGATTCCCCCCACCCCTTCCTTGTTTAGACCCTAAGAAACACTGAAGGTCAGATAGAAGTTATTTGCAAGGAAGACGGTGGGCTCCTCCTGTTGCTCAGCTTGGATTACATGCTTGACTCAGTTGGGAAAGAAGATGCCAACCCAGGAGCCATACCTTTGCAGGGCCTCTCTTGGTGTGTGTTTGGAGGGTGGCAGGGAAGGTAGGGAAATGAACTTCCACCTTGCAACACAATCCAGGTGCCAAAGGGAGGGAAGCTGTACTCAAGGACGCTGCCAGATGCAAATACAGCTTCTGGATGACAAAAGAGCTAAGGCATATATATACACATACAAACCTTAGGAGCAGATTTGTAAAGAGAAGCTAGGTGCTTTTAATCAGTCTCTGGACAAATATTCTAATCTACTGTTCTGTAGAAAACAAGTTTGAGGACAGTCTCTACCCCCCACCCCATTCTACCCCTCCTACAGTGATATAGCACAGTGTGAATCTATTTCATGGGCTCACAGCTCTATATCAAAGAGGGCCAAACTTATCTTACTTTAATCTGAAATTTTATTTTGAGACTGGATTTCACTGTGTAGCCCTGGCTGTCCTGGGACTCTATGTAGACCAGGCTGGCCTTGAACTCACAGAGATCTGCCTACCTCTGCTGGGAGTAAATGTATGATCTTCCTGATTTGCTAGTGAGGCTCAGCATTTTTTCATATATTTAGCAGTCATTTGTGTCTCTCATTATATTCATAAATATTTCCTCATATAATTATCCTTGGTATTTTACTTTATTTTGTTTTTCCAGGTGTTCCTTTCTTGTTAAGGAGGTGCTAGAGCCAACAGAAGAATGGAAGGGTACTGGAAATTGGAAAGATAACAGCATTTTGAAGCAGAAAAAGAGTCATGGAGACAATTTTGTCCCTATACTTTGTTTTACAGAGAGAGGGACAAACTGAGGTTTCATGAGGCAAAAGCTGCCTTCTAGCTGGCTAGTTGCAGTTCTGAAAATCTAGTATGAAGATTTTCCCCTCCTTGTTGCCCCTCATCAAACAGTGTTTTATTGTATGTGTCACGGTTTTCTTTCCTGAATATTGTATCTTCTGGTAAACGTCATCGATGTCACAGCAAGCAGATGATGTCTATAGGGGGAGAAGAAGGCCTATAGGGGATGCTGTCTGTCTATAGAGGGATACTGTCTGTCTATATGGGGAGAAGAAGGTCTACAGGAGGATGCTGTCTGTCTATAGAGGGATGCTGTCTGTAGAGGGATGCTTTCTTCTATAGGGAGAGAGAAGAAGGTCTATAGGGGATGCTGTCTATCTATAGGGGAGAGCAGAAGGTCTATAGGGGATGCTGTCTATAGGAGAGAAGAAGATCTATAGGGGCTGCTGTCTATAGGGGGAGAGAAGAAGATCTATAGGGGGATGCTGTCTGTCTATGAGGGAAGAGAAGAAGGTCTATAGGGGGATGCTGCCTGTCTGTAGAGGAGAGAAAAAGGTCTATAGGGGANGTCTGTCTATAGGGGAGAGAAGAAGGTCTATAGGGGATGCTGTCTGTCTATAGGGGAGAGAAGAAGGTCTATAGGGGATGCTGTCTGTCTATAGGAGAGAAGAAGATCTATAGGGGATGCTGTCTGTCTATAGGGGGAGAGAAGAAGGTCTATAGGGGAATGCTGTCTGTCTATAGGAGAGAAGATCTATAGGGGATGCTGTCTGTATATAGGGGGAGAGAAGAAGGTCTATAGGGGATGCTGTCTGTCTATAAGGGAAGAGAAAAAGGTCTATAGGGGAATGCTGTCTGTCTATAGGGGGAGAGAACAAGAGAGGAGAAGCTTGTGTATTGATATAGCCACACAACTACATAGAGTTAGTTTCTCAGAAATACTAAGATGGTAAAGATAAGATGGTTCCCGGTGAAAAGAGGATGACATTAAGGGATTATAATGAGGGAGGGATGAAGGGAGGCTGTTAAAGGGTCCCACTGCTATATGGAGCTTCTAGGGCCAGTGTGCTCTTTCCCAGTCCTTTCTGAAACTTATAGCAAAGTATCCATGGAAGCCATCAGATCCACAAACCTCCCTCTTGTACTACTTAACAAAAAGAATTCCACATGATCCTGGGCTGTGCTGTCAAGAGTATTTGGCTTGCAAAGTAGAGGGAGTGTGAATCTCATGAATGGGTCAGTCTTCGCATCTGGGAGAGACCAATATAGGGAAACTTCCAGATGCGTGAGCTGAGCCCTGCCATCAAAAGCTTCTTAAGTGCTGGGAAAGGAAGGATGGGTTTGCTGAGGCAGAACGGTGTTTTGTCCTGTGCAAGAAGCTGGAGTCAGAGGTGGGTGAGCTATCTTGTTCTCATGGAATCTCACAAGGAAGTGGGCCAAGATGGCCAAGAACAGGAATGTTCCCAGGCCTGTTAGACGTACTTACCAGTGTAGCCTGGGGCTGAGCTTCCAGAACAGAGGAATTTGGGAATGTGGAGCTAAGTGCCTGCCTTACAGGGACCAGAGGGCTCCTTGACTTCTCAGAAGTTTCAGGTCCACAGTCTCCCTCCCGTAAGCCCTGTGGCCACCAGAACTACTATAGTAAGATGTCATATTGGAAGTGGCCAGCCATCCCTGGGAGAACAGGGCGATTTTGGAAAAACAAAGCTAGTTGGTAATCTTGTGTGTATAGCCAAGAATCCAGGTCCCTTTCATATCTTCTTTTCCTTCCCTCTTCTCCTCTCTTTCCTTCCCTCCTTTCCTCTCCTCCCTCCTTCCTTCTAATTGTGCTGAAGGTTGGCACCTTTGGCTAGGGCAGGGCCTTACTTGCGGCAGTATCTCCAGCTCTTGCATTATTTCTGGACAAAACGTTAGAACCATCAAACGTAAATGTCAGAGCCAAAACACCAACAGACGAGAAGAGACTCAATAAACACAGCACTTAACCCTTGAGATAAAAGATAAACATTGAATGGGTTCCTACATGACAAGGGATCTTCCCCTACATAAATCCACATGCATATATAACTGAACTGACTGCCATTTTTAGCTTTTCTTTAAAAAGAATTTTTTTTTGCATATGGGTGTTTTGCTTGCATGTATGTCTGTGCACCACGTATACGCCTATTGTTCGAGGAGACTAAAAGAGAACATTGGATCTCCCTAGAATTCGAGTTACAGATGATTGGAAAATGTGGGTGCTTGAAGCTGAACCCAGGACCCCCATAGCCAGAGCCCCAAGACAGCTCTCCAGATCCCTGCCCACCCTTTAGCTTTTTTATATGGTATGATTTTGCCTTTGGCTTTTATTTCATTTTGAGATAAGGTGTTATGTAGCCCTGGCTGGCCTAGGATTCACTACGTAGTTATGAGTTGATCTTCCTGCCTCTACTTCCCAAGTCTGTTTTCACCCATTGTGAGAGCCAAAGTTACATTTTAAGTTTTAATTATTGTGCCTTAGAGATCCGTGAAACAAAAATGCCTCTGATCCCCCAGCCCCTTGCCCAAGGACAGAGAGTTCCTGAAATGCTGGAGGCTATTGTTTCTGGGAGATAACAAGTCACCTGTTTTCACTCCCCTAAACAAGTTTGTGTGACCCATCTACTTGGTCACATGTGGGTGGGAGGGTCACATGCAGGAAATATGTGAGGATGTACACTTGCCCTGACTGGACCCAATGGGAACTACTTAAGCCACTGCAAAACTTGATTTGGGCCATTTTTCTGGGGAACCAGAGATGGACCTGGCCAGAGCCCATCTACCTGGCCAGTATTTAATTAAAGCTGGCTTCAAATCTGGCTTTAAACTGTGGTAGTGGCCTTACCTTGACCAGTGGGGTTAACACTATAACTACGCACCTCCCTCAGTCATAATTATTTCAGAAGCAGGTTTCAGATGTTATCTCAGCCAGAAGGATTTCAGGATGTCTCTCTCTGGACTCAGTAGAACAATTCAAGTTTATCCTAAAGCTTGAAATGTTTCAGGCTGTTTCCCTCAATTTCTTCTTTTTATCAATTACCTGGTTATAGTTCACATGTTCCCAGTTATAATGTGATGGCCAACAGGTGGTTTGTTTGCTTGAATTAGGATCTAAGAGGGTTGTTTCTAGCAGAACTGGTCCATATTTGATATATCTGCCATTTTTTAATCTACAGAAACACTGTCATGTTTTTTTTTTCCCCTTTAAAGACCAGGAGGCCATTCTTCCCATGGAGTTTCTTCTAATTTTACATTTGCTGATCATATGCCCAGGTTAATGGGTGTCTTGCCACTCTGTCACCTGTGTTTCTATGTCTCTGTATTGGATGAGATTTGGTCAGACCTGAGTCTTGTGGTTTTAGCACATAGCCCTGCCTTGGAGTGGTTTGTGAGCTCTTTAGTGACCTGTCCTCCTTCCCTCCTCCCTCTGGTTCATGTTCATCCCCTCCGGCTTTGACCTTTTCTGACTGCTCCCTCTGTAGACCCTGTTGTTTCCTCTTTCCTCTGCTTCTGATTTCCTCCTTGTCTTTGCTTGACATTTGTGATGCCTATCACAGCCGCCTACTGAATACCTAACATCTGGTTCTAAGACATGCTCTGACTTGCGGCAGGTGGCCAGTAAATATGATCTGGGTGAATGAATGAAGGGGCGAGCTGTCCTAACTCTTCCTCTACCTGTCACTACAGTGACAGTACAGCACATATTGAACACCTGTACTGTGCCAGGCGTGCCACATGTCCAGTACTTGGCTCATTTAACCAGGTGGGTCCTGTAATCATTGGCCTCTAGGAGGAAGTGTAGTAGACATGGAGACATGGTACTCAGAGTTCCAGCAGCAGACCTCTTGTTTGAGGTCATGTGTATTCTAGGCTGGCTGCAGTGATGAGACACATTTGTACCGGCCTTACCCGTATGATTAGCTAAGGTTTGGTCCATCTGCTGATGTAGTTCATCTTCTCCACCCAACCTTGACTCCTTACCTCCTTTTTGTCGTTTGGCCTTCTCTATAAGCCAAATCTGTAGGTGAAATATTCTGGCCCACCAGCCAGCTCCCAAGTAACAACATAGAGTCTTATTATTAATAAATTCTCGGTCGATAGCTTAGGCTTGTTGCTAACTAACTCTTACAATTACATTAGCTCGTTTTTATGAATTTACATGTTGCCCCACGGCTCATGCCTTGTTACTTCATCTTGTATATATCCTGCTTCCTGTGCATTTGCCTGAAGACTCTGCCCTCCTTTATCCCAGAGAGTTTTTTTCCCTGACAAGTTCTGCCTAACCTCTTTCTGTCCAGCCATTAGCCATTTAGGTCTTTTGGTTTTTTGAGACAGGATTTCTCTGTGAAGCTTTGGTGTCTGTCCTGGTACTTACTCTGCAGACCAGGCTGCCCTGAAACTCACAGAGATCCACCTGCCTCTGCTTCCCCATTGCTGGGATTATGGGCATGTGCCACCTCCACCCATTGGCCATTTATTTAACTCTTTATTAAACCAATGAGCGCAACACATATTCACAGCGTACAAAATGATTATTCCCCAACACAAATCTTTTCTGGACGCTTCACCCTGGAAGCTCCAATTTGAAAGGGTGAGGTAGCCTTCCCTATGCACTGGGCAGGGAGAAATAGAACAGAGATTTGGCTGAGCTGTGTACTCTCAGAGTAGTCCTATGAGTGTATTACCTCCTAGAACCTTCAAAGGAGGAAGAGTCGTCAACACTATGGCTCCATCCTGGCTCTAGGCTACGTATCAGTTAGTTTTGCCTTGTTCTGACAAAATACCCTAAAGACCAACTTAAAGAAGGAGAGATTTATTTTGGCACAGTTCTATGGGGTTTAGTCTGCAGATGCTCAGCTCCATGGGTTGGGCAAAGCATCATGGAGACAGGAGCGTGTGGTAGAGGAACTTTTTCATGGTGAACAGGAAGCGGAGTAAAGGAATCAGGGTGAGACATCCCCAACAACACACCCACGTTGACCGACTTCCTTTAGAAGGCCTTACCTCCCAGCTTTCACCACTGCCCAATAATAGTACTACGATATGAATTCATCAAAAGATTATTAATCCATTGATTAGGTCAGTGCACTGGTAATTGTTTCTGGAAACCCATCGCAGACACACCCAGGGTATGCTTCCCTATCCCCCAGGTGGTTCTCAATAAACCCAAGTTGGCAAAATGAACTGTCACGGGCTGTGTTTGTGGACCAGACCATCAAGGTTTAACATGTTTCTGTTGGAAACTGAGTTCTTCGGCCCCGCTGTTAAGTCAGGTTGTAGATTTCCTGTCCTGTGTCCTGTTACCCAGAAACGGCACAGGGAGGCGCAGAGGGGTGAAGCCTTGAAAAGAGACTAGCCGTGGCCCAGGAGGCGGATATTGGAAGGAGAGACACTGGCTGAGATGAGCGATGCCAGATGAATGGAAGGTGGAGGAAAAGCTGCTCTGCTGTTGGGCTGGAGTGCTACAGGAAGATTCCATCTGTTGAGCAACCAGGCGCCTCTAAACTCCAGGAAAGGAGCAGGATCAGGGTCAGGGAGATTAGGCAGACCTGGGAAACAGAGGCACAGTGATGTGAGCCTGGTCTGAGCTGGTAACATCAGAGAGAAGGACACAGGAAAGAAGAAAACCCAGCATGACCTTAGAGGAAAGGAGGGAGGCATGAACCAAAGAGGAATTCTATGTCATCACACTAGGAAAAAACCTTTAATTTTGCTAGTGGTCTCACTTGCTGATGTAAATGAGCACAGCCTGGCCACCTTATTCAATTTCTACCCTTCTGAATGATGTGAGAACACCCCAGGCTTTTGCCGGGCTGGAAAAAAGAAATTTGCATACTGTCTAGTGGGATCGTTTTGTACTTCTGTCAGGAAAATTTAAAAACAGTGGTTGTTGATTTCTTAATCTCAGTAAAGTGAGCCGCGCGGGGAGCGAGGAAGACGGCAACAGGATCCATGCAAAGCAGCATTCCTGGGAGCTCCAGGTTGTATGCTCCTTCGAGCTTCTGGGCCATAGACTTGACCTTATCCCCTGGCCCTGCAGGTGGACCCATGTGGTTCACGGTGTGTGTTGCAGACTTTTTCTTGTAAAATCACAGGCATCACCTGGCAGACAGTTTCTCCTCCCTTCCCTCTCCCTGGTTAGGGGCTGACTCATGGCTCTTCTCAGCTTGACAAAGGCACTGAAAGCATCTGATGAGTGAACTCTAGGGTGAACAGTCAGCAATAAATGTTCAAGTCTAGTTTCTAGGACTTGACCCCACCTACAGGCTATAGGGGTGAGTGGGGGAGAATGCAGAGGGCTGTAATTTCCCACGTGTTCTCCAGCTTTAGCAAGCATGACTTACTTCCTTATTCTTTCGTTCACCTGTCCCTGGCTCTCTCTTCTCTGCTTCCTTAAGACTTCTGTGCATCTTCTCTGGTCCAGTCTGCCTTCTGCCTCAGTTCCACGCTGAACTTCCTTCATGAAGCACAGGAGGAAAAGGACCTCTTCAGGTCCCCAGTCCTTCCATGGCAGGTGTTTCCCAGCTGGAACAGAAACAGCTCTTTCTTCTTTCTTTAGCACCCCCTTGGCTGGCCAAGGCTCCCTTTGATCTATTGTTTTGTGGCTAAGGCAGTGTTCCTTGAAGAATCCTCCATTGTTTCCCCAGCAGCTCTTCAGCATAAATCACCTTTTTTTTTTTCCCCAGAGTTTCCCCTTCAGGCTCCTGAACCCAGCTGGTCCTGAGGCAGTGCTGGTTCTGCATGGTGATGGTTCTGCGCCAGAGAGACTTCTGAGGGAGGTGAGAATAGGTGTCTCATTGTAGAATACATTCATGCTGTAGCAGAGAACACCCACTGGTGGAACTGGCAAGGAACACAGGGTGGGTTGATGTCTGGAAAGAGGAGACCAAATCAAGCAGAGGCCTTTGCATGCAGGTGGAAAGTTGTGTTCAAGCCGCTATCAGTGAGTATCTAGGGCGGAGCTGGAATGCAGTGCTGGCTGATCTTTTGAGCCCAGAGTAAGATATTATTTATCTATTGTCCATCTAACTGACTTTCCTGGGTCCACATTGCCAGTAAGAGATGATGCCTGGAGCTCCTACTCCAAGAAGAAGCTACCCCAGCCACCAACAGGAAGAAGACTTTGTTACTCTTGGAAATAAGGGGCTGGGGAGTGGGTGGACTTAGGGAAGCAGGGCAGGAGAAGGAGGCTGAGCAGTGGTTAGAATCAGATGAAGCGGCCTGAGGAGGCCCCACTGATCCCTGAAGTCATATCCCTGACCCAGTGGAAGTCCGGGAAGCAACTGGGAGACTGCAATCAGAAACACGAGCAGTTTGATAGTGTAGGACAGTGGCTCCCAAGCCTGTGTTTGCACCATCCGAGTGGACTCCACTCCCCAATTCCAGTTTGGAGGCTCTCAGATGAGTTATGAGAATTTGTATCTCTCACAAATTCCTAGGTGACGCTCATACTAATGCTGACCTGGAGGAACCTCCAGGGGTTTAATAGCTCAGCATGGGTTATGGGAAGGAAAGTGAGGTCAATGGTAGCCTGAGTGGGTGTTAAGTTGGGAGCTTAGACCCCAGCCCCTCGCATCTATCCCAGGCCTGAGAGTCGTATTGGTCTGGACTCCAAATCCCAGGATGCCAGGTCCTCACCCCTCCCTGGGAGGGATTCAGGACCACTCCCACAGAGTATTTAGATGAACTCCCAAAAGAAGAACACGTAGTCTCGTAGTCTCTTTTCCTTCCTCCCGGTGGTCGGTGATGGCCGCAGCCTCCCGGTTCCCCCTCCGGTCCACCCGAGAGCGCAGGAATCCCATTAAACCTGGATATTTCTTAATTTGGCTTGTTTTGATTTGTCTTGATTGGGAATTTTTCATGGCAGAAAGCTTGCATTAGGAAAAATTCCTAACAGTGGGTACTAGCTGCTCATCCAAGTGCAGTTAATGGAGACATTAGAGGTTAACATAGAGGAAAAGGGCCATTTGATACACATGGTACACATTGGCAATTTCACTCCATCTCCTCCTGTTCCTCTGTGTTATCCATGGGGTGGAAAAAATTGCTGGCTCTCTGGGTCATGGTGCTGACTGAAGGGAACTAGAGTTTTCAGGGGAAGACACCAACTTCCGCAAAGGTGAGGAAAAAGAGAGGAACAGCGAGGAACAATATTTTCTGATGGGGCCAGTATGATTGTCATGGAGTATAGAAGAGTTTGTCACAGCAGGACAGGGAAACTGGCCTTGTGGACATGAAAGGCAAGGCATGAGCCTTGGGGTTTCAGAGCTGAAGGGAGACTGTCAAGACATGTATGGAGCCTTTTAGTCTGTGTGTACCCTGGGGCACTGCAGGAAGGTAGCAGGCGATCAGAGACCCAACACTGTTCACTGGTGGGCGGCACTGTTATTCAAACCCCGAGCCCTCCAGGTTTCCTTGATCATCCTAGACCCTTCTGGCCACACAGAGATGGTCCCACAACTGTGTGAGCTCCTAGATGGGGAAAATACCCAGTGGTGGAAATTTCACAATGGACCTGTAGAGGTTGGGTTAGCTGCAGCCGGGTATTCTGCTCTGTCGCTGGTATTTGAAGATGATGATGGAGGTCAGGGGCATGGTCTGTGGACAGCCATAGATATGACTCAGGTGTGCAGCTGTGGCTAGTTTGTGTCTCGGGGATGGACGCTAGTCCCTAAAGAGGATACTGACTGAGTTAGTTTGACTGTTTGAGGTGATGAAGGACAGAGCTGAAGGCAGGTTTCCATGGGTGATGGGAAAGATACAAGGAAAGCAAGAGAGGATGTTACAGATGATGGCCCAGGGCTGAAAGCTGCCTTGGCACTCAGTTGTTTCCCCTTCACTAGCTGCTTTTGTCAGGGGTAGGTCTGCTTTCTGCCTTGGGCTCTACTCTCCCCCTGCTGTGGGTCCTTCTTTATCTGGGGCCTTGGTTAGTTCATCACTGTCCAAAACCTGAATCTTGCTATAAGCCTTGCCTGGGTCCTGCTGCTCTATGGCTTCTGCTTCCATCCCTTACTGATGTTCCTAGTGCATTCCACTGCCTGAGAATCCTTTCTGTGTTCAAACTATTTAAGGTCCTTGGGAATAAAGACAGCCTGAAGAAAGGCATGGGCCTGGGGGCAAACCCACTCTTTAGCTGGTCTGCAGGGGTTAATTCTGGGTAATATCTGATACAAGTAAGCCAAGACCAAGAGTTAAGGTGAGATGGCACAGAGGGGTGTCTGGAGTTGCTCGTACTGTTGTACAGGAAGGCTGGGTGTAGGGCACCTCCTCAGGGGGATACCTTATACCCTGACTGAAGTAAAGCAGAGTCCATGCTCTAACAGGAACCTAGGAGGACTGGTATACAAAACATATCTCCAGGAATGTCTGCACAAGAGGACGAGGTGTGAATTTCTTTTCTCTGGAACAGACATACGTGTAAGCGAAGGTGGCTGAGCAGGACACAGTCCCCGAGCAGGTGGAGTTACGGCTGAGTAGGAAGGAGAGAGATAGTGCCAAGATTGAGAGCTGACTCTCCTTAAGCCTTTCCAGCATAAAGTTGGCACAGTCTCTCTTCCTAGCCCCTGAAGCTGAATGCCCTCAAGGGGTGGTCTTTTAGTTCAGCTGTGAGACTAGACCAGCTTTGGACAGTGACTGACCAAGGTCACCTCAGATAAGTGTGTGTGCATGCGTGTGTGTGTGTG
>LOEQ01000444.1:129452-139624 GCA_001685075.1 Bramus lutescens | reverse complement strand
TATATATATCATTTAAATAAATCACAAGCACAGGCCTATAATCCCATCTTCTTGGTAGATTGGGGCAGGAAGGTCTCAAGTTCAAGGCTAGCCTGGGCAACTTGGGAGATTCTACCTTAAAATAAAGATATAAAAAAAGGTTTAGGACTTAGGTCAGTGTCAGGGCTCTTGGGCTAGCAGGTATGAGGACTCAGGTCCTGGCATGGAAACAAAACAAAACAAAACAAAACTAAAATTGTGGACGCTGCCAGATGCAACCAATATCTGTCCCGATTAAATTCTCCCAAAGCCACGTGCAGAATATTATACTTGCTGGGGGCAATTAAAAATACCCGCAAGTGTCAACTGCATTCTGTTCCGACCTGGCATGCTCAGTGGGACTCTGTGAAAGAGAAGAGCAGGGAGGGGCCTAGTAGAGAGTGCAGTGCCCCTTCCCCAGCCTCCACCTGTTTTGAACTCTGTGCTATGAAATGGCATGTTACCCATAGGCTTTGAGGACTCAACCAACTGGGAACCAAACTATTTGAAAGCAAAACAAAAATACTCCCAAACAATCTATTTGTACCTGTATGAAATATATGCAGGATCTTTTTCATGTGTTTATCCCCTAAGCAACACAGTACCACTTCTAGCTACACATTGTACAAAGTAGTCTAAGTTCTCTAGAGGTAATTAAAAGTGTGTGGGAGGTTTGGGCAAATACACTGTCATTCCGTGTAAGGTGCTTGAGCGTTGAGGAATTTTGATCTCTAAGAGGGGCCCGGAATGCATCCCTCATGGACACCCGGGGAGGAAGACATTCCCATCATTTGAAGTCGGATCTTAAAAGCTTTAGAAGTGTGCTTGAGTTCAAGGTTCTATAATGAAGTACAAGGCAGAGTTAGGATTTAAACTCCTGCTGTGTAGGGTTTCCTACTGCCGCACACTGCCGTATGGCTTTTCATGACCTGGACCTTAAAAGAGAATGAAGTTTATCTTTAACTTTTCTGTTAACTTCTGGATCATCTGTATTTGTCCTTCCTGTCTCTTCTGCTTTTCTTTAGCACCTGAAGGATGCTCCCCTGTGGTAAGCTGGTTTCTCTTGCTGTGGTGGGAGGGCTCAAAAAGAGGGAGGATTCAGGATTTTCTCCAGGTCTGTGGGTTCAAGGTCACATTTGTACAGAATGTGCCTGCTGCTCTGAGAACACTGTGATTAATGTTTGCGAAGGTATTTTCAGCCACAGGCTAGGGTGATGGGTCTAAGCTTAGACAGAGGAGATCAGACTTTTGTATCCTAAAGTTTGGAAGGGAACTAGTTAAAGACTCAATGCACTTGCTTCCTTTTGTTTTTACTGAGAAGTCTGGCATGTGAGCCCAGCCTGAACCAGCTCACCAGTCCTTTTTCTCCATGCATGGCTTTCCTTGCATGCAAGAATCACAAGAAGTGGGCACTCAAGTGAGGCTGAGAGGATTCACGCAACATGAAGCCTGGGTGGGGGTCTAGAGTGGTATCAGTGGTTAAGAGCACTGGCTGCTCTTGCAGACAACATGGGTTCAGTTCCCTGTACCCAAGTGGCTCACAACTTCCCATCATTTCAGTTCCAGGGCATCTGATGCCCGCTTCTGGCCTCTGTGTATGTCTGCAGGCATGTGGTGTGTATACATGCACTCAGGCACACACATAGACACATAAAACAAAACTTCAGAATGTGACCTTGAGACTAGTGCTTTTTTTTTTAACTGTACAAGGTGAATTTACTGTCCTAGCCGCTCTGAAATGCACAGTGTCATGAAAATAATGTTGTTGGTCATCTCCACATCATTCCAGAAATGTGTCATCAGCACACTAAAGCTCATTTTGTTGTTGTTTGTTTGTTTGTTTTTTGAGACAGGATTTTTCTGAGTAGCCCTGGTCCTGGAACTTGCACTGTAGACCAGGCTGGCCTCGAACTCAGAGATCTGTCTGTCTCTGCCTCCTGAGTGCTGGGATTAAAGGCGGGTACACCACCAAACAGAAACGTTTAGTCCAGCAAACACAAGTTTCTCTTCCCTCTTCCCCCATCCCTTCTGCTGTCTCATTCTACTTTCTGTCTTGATGGCTTTGAGTACGCACTCTACCTTGCATAAGGGACAGTTGTCCTTTTGGGACTGGCATGCTTCACACAGCATTGCCCATGCTGTCACTCACAGTGGATAGTCCTTTTTTCCAAAAGACTAAATAATATCCCACTGTGTGCGCTACGTCTTGAGCCCTTCCGTCTGTTGGAGTGCATGTGGTTTGCGTCCACCTATTGTTGGCTCCTGTGCATGATGCTGCAATAAACACAGATGAGTGCGTATCCACTCAGATTCCTACTTTCAAATTTCTCTTCTCATCTGTGTGACCTTGGTCACCTTAAACACTGAGAACTCATACTCTTTCTAGTCTCCAGAACAGCATTTGCATGTGTGCGTGTGGGGTGGAGTGGGTTCCTCTTTTTGTATTATCTTATAAAACAAAGCAAAGGGGAATTAGAACCACGTTGCTGACAAAAATGTTGTGGGGAAATCAGCTTTGCTTTCTGTTTTCAATCGTGCTTTTTAAATCACCTGCTTGCGATTCCGTCTAGGCACATTAAACAGTTGGCCTTTCTGGCCAACAGGTGGTTTTTCTAAGAGGCTGTGCAGAATGGCGTGGCGTATGGCTCTTTAGTGGGGCTCCCGCCAGCTCCTCTGTGCCTTCATAATGTTCTACACATGTTCTCTCCAACTGCCACCTGCCCCGCTCCATCACCTCTGTCACTTCTGTATCTCAGACTGAGCTTTCAAAGCTGCAAGTGGGCACCTGGCTAAGAAGTGATTTAGAAAATGGAAATAAACCACCCAGGACTCTGAGAAAAAAAAGCCCATGTGGCCCCGGAGCCATCTTATCCAGAGGGTAGGTTTTGTGGGGTGGTTCTGTCTGCTTCATTCTGGAAAGGCAATTCTGGATCTTGGGAGCCCTTAGAAGTCTCCTTCCTCAGAGATCTCTGCTGCTGAAACTCCCACACTCAGAGATCTCCTCTCCAGATGGCAGTCTTTTCTTTGTGGAAGTCTCACATCTCTGTTCATTTTAAATCAATCCAATGGATAGTAGACCCAAGCCGGTGAATTTTGGTCCCCCATCGCTCTTCCTTTAAGGAGCATTGCTGTGACCCTGACTAGTTCATGATTAGCCAAGTGTGTGCTGGATTAATGGCTGATTCTCCAGGAAGGGAAATCTTCCTCTTCTGGTCCTGAGGCAAGAGAGGTTAACAGTAGTTAAAGGAGTGAAGTCGCACCATACTGGGCTGCTTGCTTGGACCACAGGGCCCAGGGGAGGATTTTGTTCCCTTCCTCTTCCCACAGGGCTTCGGTGCTCAGCCCCCACCTCTCTCTTGCACTGCTGTTTTCAATCACGGGGATAAAAAGATTGCAATCTTCTTTCTGTTTGGTACATTGTTCTCTCCACCTTTTATACTTCTAAAAAATGTAGGCAACTGCACGGTGTGGTGGTGCATGACCTTAATCCCAGCTCTTGGGAGGCAGAGGTAGGAGGAACCCTCTGAGTTCAAGGCTAGCCTTGTCTACATAGTGAGTTCTAGGACCAGAGCTATCTACATAGTGAGACTAAAAGAAAGGAGGAAAAAGAGAACAAAATGTAAGTACCATAGGTTGATTAAAAAATATAAACAAATCAGAGAAGCCAACAGAAAAGAACACTTGGGTCTCTCCCTTCCCATCTTCTGGTTTCTCTCCATCCAGGTTCCCTTATATTGTAATCGCACAGAAACCCTGTTTTACTGTGGGGACTGAGTAGATGACTCCATGAATAAAGAATAAGGGAGTAGAATTTTTGGATCTTCAGCACTTAAAAAAAAACTATATGGGCGAGAGTGGCTGCTCACCGGCAATCCCAGTTCTCCAGAGGCAAAATCAGAAGGATCCCCCCACCCCGATCTGACTACCCTAGGTAAACCAGGGGCTCAACTAGAGACCTGGCCTTGAGGAGCGTGATTGAGTAAGACACCTGATGTCAGCCTCTGGGTCCTGCACACCCCTGCATACAAGTGTGCTCACTTACATTCAAATATGCATACACACATACATAGAAACACAAATCTTGTGTTATTAATTGGAGTCAGTCCAATCATCCCTCTTATCAAGGGTTCGTTCTCTGTGGTTTCTGTCACCCGTGGTCAACAGGCATCACCAGGGCAGGATAAGGTCAAGAGTGGTGTAAGAGTTTGTTACAACACCCGTGTCACTCACCCGACTTCATCTCTCACCGTCACAAGAAGGGAGAGCACAGGCCAGTAAGATGTTTTGGGAGAGGAAAGACGCAAAGAGACCACTGTTAGCATATCGTCATGATTTTTTATTGTTTATCTTTTACTATGCCTAATTAATAAATTAAACTCTGTAATAGGCATGAGTGAATACGAAATAGAATAAGGGCTGGAGAGATGGCTCTGTGCTCAAGAGGAGTCATGTTCTTGCAGAGGGCTGAAGTTCAGTTCCTAGCTGCGCAGTGGGCAGCTCCTAGCTGTTGTGACCCCACTGGACTCCAATAGCATGTGTACTCATGAGCTGTATCTACACACAGATCTGCTCAAATACGCATAATAGTTTAAAAATTAAAAAAATAAAAGGTGCATATGTAGGTTTTCATAAGTAGGGTTTAGTACTATCCATAATTTCAGGCTCCACCAGGGGCTTGGGGTACAAGGCCCTCTGGGTGCATGCTGATTGCAAATTGTTTTTCAGTGTAGAACATATTATGGATGTCTTCCTAGACCAGTGTAGAGAGAGCACTTATCAAGAGTTTCATGGTAGTATATATGAAAAGTGCTGTTAGGAATTCAATCATCCCTCATTTGACCGACACAAAATTTTTCTGGTGGTATGGAGCAGTGCATCTAGGGCCTCCTAGATGCTAGACGGGTGTCTATCAGTAAGCTACATCCCCAGGCTTATTCGACAGACTTCCTGCCTGTTTCCAGGTTTTTACTGTCAGAGCAGTACTGTGGGTAGGATTCATACAAACAGCAAAGCTTGGATTTCTGTGGAATGGGTACCTTGAGCTGAAATTTCTGCATGTACCCCTTTCCCTTTATTTTTGGTTTTATTTTTTGGTTGTTTAGAGACAGGGTTTCTCTGTAGCTTTGGAACCTGTCCTGGAACCTGCTTTGTAGAACAGGCTGGCCTCAAACTCACAGAGATCCACCTGCCTCTGCCTCCCCAGTGCTGGGATTAAGGGTGTGTGCCACCACTGCCTGGCACATACACCCAATTTTAACACATTCTGACGTTTGCCTTTCAAAAAGTAGAGTGGTTTCCACAGCCACCAGCAGTCAAGGGTCTCATTGGTCACTTGGGGGGTTCCTCTCTTGGGACTTTCCCCCTTACACACTAATTCTCAAAGCTCTTTCACCTTGTTTCTCTTTTAATAACTTATTTAATAACCTTAATAACAAGGTTAAAATATCAGGGCTGCGGATCCTCTAGTTCAAACAAGCCCATTTTTCTCACTGTTTTCTTCTAAAACCCTAATTATTTTTGATACCATCAAAACTCCTAGTCTTTCTTGGAATTATTTAGTTTTATTTTTAGTAGTGCTGGGGATTGAACCTAGGGCCTCCTGCTTACAGGCCAGTGCTCTGTCACAGCCCAGCCCTAGCATTTACTGTTCAAGGTGAAGTGAGAATGGAGGTGTAATTAGAATCTTTCGTCCAGATGCTTCTGAGTTATGCCAACAGTGTACATGAAATTCTCTCTTCCCCGTGTGAAGCTGTGTGCCTTTTTTGTTTGTTTCTTTGTTTTGTTTTCCTTTTTTTGAGACAGGATTTTTCTGTGTAGCTCTGTAAACCAGCTGGCCCCGAACTCAGAGAGATTCACCTGCCTTTACCACACACCTCATCTCCATGTTTCCTGGGATCTGGTTCTAGGCTCTGAACTCTTTCTCTGGTTCTGTCCATTCTGGTGCCTGTTGTACAGTTTGCGATGACTTTCATCTTTAGTGCTGATGGACAGAGGGCACATTTCCTCATCACTTCGGTTTTTAAAAATACTGGCAAATTTTCTCACATTTATCCTATGGAAATGTTAAGATGATCTCACTGATGTGTAAACATTTTCCTGGTGTCTGATTGGAATTCTTAGCAAGGACTGCAATGTTTGGAAGATGTACATTATTTCACTACATCTTCTCATCTAGGAACACTTTTAATGTGTTTTAATCAGATTTGATAGCTTGCTTTGTTTAAGTCCTATGTATTTCTTGTTATATTCATTCACAGACATTTTGTGCTTTTTTCCCTTTTCTTTGGTGAATAAGATTATTTTTCCATTTTCTTTTTAAACTCTTTATTGCTGGTATGAGAGTTTTAAAACATAATTTTATATAGTCTTATGAGTATGCTGTGAGTTTCTGAGTGTGGGTGCTCATGCCATTGGAAACGTGTGGACTCAGGGGACACCATTGTGGTGTCCATTTTCTCTGTCAGCCTTTCTGTGGGTTTCAGGGATTAAACTTAGTTGCAGGCTTTTGTGGTAAGTGCTTTTGACCTTTATGTACGGCCATTTTATAATAAGGGTTTGAGATAGAATCTGTGATTTTTTTAAAGATATATAATTCATTTTAATATGTAATAAGTTTATTCTTCTGCTATTTATCTTTCTTTTAAACTCTTTAAAAGTTTATTGAACTATTGGCAGCTTGTGAACTGTACACAGCTTTGCTGAAGGGAACATCTATGTCTAAATTGAGGCCTGAAACTCACTCTGTAGACCAGACTGACTTTGAACTCAGAGATCTGCCTGTTTCTACCTCCAGACCCCTGGGATTAAAGGTGAGTGTACCAACATGCCTGGCCAGGTTTACAGCTTTTAAAATCATTATACTTAAACATCTAGGATGGACATTTGCTTTTCTCCTGCTGTTGTATTTTCTTCTTGATGCAGATTTCGTGAGCAGAACGGCCTTGAATTAACTGTATAGCCGAGGGCTGTCCTCAGCTTCTTATCTTTCTGCCTCTGCCTCCCAAGTGATTACAGGCACAGATCAATGCATGTCAAATGCCTGCTTTTATTTAATATTCATATTATTTTCCCTCCTTTCTAGATAAATCTCTCCCAAAGGGCCCCACTTTAAAAGCTGTTGCTACTGGCTGGTACTGAATGAAAATTCATAGCTAGTCATGGCAAGCTAGCTCTGGAAAACATCAGCTCTCATTTGTACACAGCAAGTGTAGGGCACAGCAAGACAGAAACTTGGGTTTTACAATCCTGGGTGGAGCATGCCTCTTCTGAGGAAGCTGGGGGATACTCCTCTAGAGGCAAGGAAGTGCAGCAGGGTGAGGACCTGGGTTACCATCTGAGGTCAACCAACGTGACAGCGTGAACCTGAAAGGCTGGGGTGGAGTGGACGGTGGAAGCTATTCAGATACCTCATTAAGCAGAAGGCAGAAGGTGCCAGAAACTTGTGGAGTTCTACGACGTGAGTGAACCACAGAGAAGGTCAACGCCAGCCTCTATGACCAAGGCTGTAGGAGTTAGAGCCTATGCGTAGTCCAATGATTCAATGTAATCTCTGGGGCTCAGGGCTCTCTTTCTTGTCATCGTTGGATCACTGAAGAAATATTGTAAGCTTTTGCTTTTTTAAAGTTTTCTTTTTCTCTGTTGAGACAAGATCTTACTGTATTGCTCAAGCTAGTTTCAAACATACATGTTTGAACAATCCTGCCTCAGCCAGCAGTATACTTGTGTTGCTGAACCTGGCTTGAAGCATCCTAAAGAGCTAGATGGTTATAAATAACAAGCTAGGTGACAAATAGTGGCAGAGATACACTGCAGTGTTTCCCAAGGATAATTCCATGCCTTCGTTCTTTCAAAGTAAGATTTATCTTAAGCTCCCCATGCTTTAAAAAAAAAAGTTCCTTTCTAAGAGAAGTAAATGACAAAAAAGTGCAAAGGAAAATAATGATTATAGTTTCATCTTTTGCTGATAGCATCAGCCACCTTCACAGAGCATTTCTTTCAATGGTTTGAGATTACGGAGGATCCACATAGATGAATAGTTGCTTTATTTTCATCCTTATTCGCCGCTGGTCCTTCCTCACGTTATCCAGGCAGACAACAAGGGCAGACTTAGCCCTCGGCCGTGGGTGCCAGCATAAATGTGAGAAGTCTCATTGAACAGGTGCAATAAGTCATTAGCAGTCTTTATGAATATAACTTTAATAGATATAGGCAATCACTCCTGTGTACACGCCCGAGTTTTTAGAGGTGTTGGTCCTAGCCCTCTCCTTTCTTTGAAGCTATATGTCTTCCCCTGCTTTGGCCATCCTGAATATCTAGAAAGTTCTCATTTACGTTCTTGCATTTTGTTCTTGTCACTATACTTCCATGGGTCCCACAGGCCACACTAACTTGTTTTTGCCTTTTAGGTTCCAGTTTAGCAGATATTCCTGACAAGCTTGCCATCCCTGCCCACAATGGTTAGACTCCCTGTCCCTAGCCACAGTGCCTGGATTCCCTGGTTGTGATCCTGTAATTTTATGGCATATCACTCAGGCTCCTGCAGCAAACAAGGGTATAGTGTAGACAGGTCATAAAGCTTTCCTCAATGGCTTGTCCTTGACAGCTGTTCATGGCCAGCTGTTTGTGAAGTTATGGAGAAGGCTCTGGGAACAGCACTGACAGCTTGAAGCCTGAAGGGGTGGATTAACAGCCATTATGTGCAGGAGACTCTTGATAGATGCTTTGGTGGGGGCATGTGCTCTGCCTATCTTCCACCAGAAGCTCTCCACTCTCTGTCCTCTCTCCCTGGAGCCTCCTACTGGTTAACCCCCTAGGAAGCCAAGAACCCCTTTGACACCATTTAAGAGGGACAGTATCTGGGATCCTCTGAGGTGGGAGTACCCCTAGAGGGCAGTTAGCAAGGTCAGCACTTGCTCATGTGTGTGACCCTACATGATGCCATCTTGGTCTCTCAAGTACCCTTGTAAGATCTTTGAGTTCAGGGACAAACCTTAACTTTTTGGGGGAAGTGTGCCTCTAAGAAACTATTGGAGAGGGTAAGATGGGTTTTCATTCCTCAAATCTATACTTATAATAATGAGGAACAAGAAATTACCCCCAAATTGAGAAGGAGGTCAGCACAGCAAGCCAGGATCAGTCATTCACGGACAGTAACAGAAAGACTCATGGGAGCCAAGTCTGGTGGTATCTACCTGTACTCTGAGCATCCAGGAAGCTGAGATAGGAAGATCAGGAGCTTGAGGCCAGCCTTGGCTAACAGGAAAATAAAAGGAAAAGAAATGAAAGGAAGCAAAGATTCTTCCATGGACTTTGTTAATGCAGGAAAACTGAAATTATGCAATAAGAAGCGGAGAAAGGAAATCCTACTTTCTGTACATTTGTCAGCATATAAAACTGTGGCCTATATAGGAAAAACCTTAAGAAAAACTGGGCCAAGGGTCAAGTCCTATCCTGAAGAGACAGTAGCAAACTTCTTGGAGAATCTGTCCTGAAAATAAGTCAAGAGTAGTCAGGATGGTTAGGACTGACTGCATGCAATCTGAAAAAGAGGTTGGCAGCTTTATTTAGGGCTACACCAGGGTTGCTCGAATGGCTTTTCTCAACCATTCCCGGCAACCCAGCATTTCCGTTGGCTGCACAGCCTGCTTTCCAACACACTCTGGTAGGACCAGCATGAGTTTATTTGCAGGTACAGCAACTTTCACACGCATAAGAAGCTCCCAGGGAATAAGAAGAAGCACACATTCTGCTTTTCTAGGTCTAGGGGAGCCTGAGATTTCCCCTTGTCTTTAAAAAGTTATTTAGTTACTTGATGTGCAGGTCTGTGCACCATGTGCATGCCTGCTGCCTGCAGAGGCCAGGAGAGGACATTGGATCCCTTGGAACTGGAGTTACAGATGGTTGTCAGCCACCATGTGGGTGTTAGGAATTGAACCCAGACTGTACGGAAGAGCAGCCAGTGCTCTTAACTGATGATTGACTTGAGAACACGGCCTCTAGAGAGTAAAGTACAACCAGCCCTCTCAGGCTGACGGATGGTCCAGAAGACTGCGGATTCTCAGGCAGAGCACAGGCCACTTAACCAGAGGCACACCTCAATCTGGAGGGGAGAAAGTGACAAAGAATTACATAGGTTGTACATGCAGCAGCAGCAG
>LOEQ01000444.1:113264-128463 GCA_001685075.1 Bramus lutescens | reverse complement strand
CTTCTTCTTCTTCTTCTTCTTCTTCTTCTTCTTCTTCTTCTTCTTCTTCTTCTTCTTTCTTTCTTTCTTTCTTCTTAAAGACAGAATAACAGTGACTGTCCTGGAACTCACTATGTATATATAGACCAGCTGGCCTCAAACTCATAGAGTTCTGCCTGTTTTGGCCTCTGGAGTGCTGGGATTAAAGGTATGTGCTACCATACCCTGCTCTAGGCTGCATCCCTTAAAGGCTCCACTTCCTCATAGTATTGTCAAGTTGATGATCAGATTTTGACACCTGGGCCTTGGACACCTTCCAGACTGAATTCTAGCTGTTGGCCTTTTGGGTTTGTTTCTGTGGCTCTGGGAGTTTGAGGTGAGAACTACTCTGGGTCTTGCTGAAGAATGAGCCTCCCATGGAAGGACACAGCATCCATTCTCGGTGATGCCTTTGTGCTTCAGCCTCCCTCAGGCATCCCCCTCTACTGAAAGACTGCTTTTGTATGGGTCAGTAAGGAAACTATTTCTACTGTAGTCACAGTCAAGGTGTTTGGAGTCTTATTTTTTCTTTACACTAATCATGTCTCAAGAATGTAAATTGATGTTCCATTTGCATAAGTAGCCTTTATTAATTGTTTGTACCTTCCTGCTGGGATGATTTTAAAATGTAATGTGTAGATCCAGAGATCTGCAAATAACCCATTCGACCAGCCCCCTTCTACCTCCACCCTGCCTCCCCGCCCCCACAACTCGTCACTCTTTGCTCTCTCAACCTGGGGTTGCTGGGAGAGGAACATCCTCTGCCAGGATATTGGGGTCCCCACAGCAGGTGCAGTCAGGAGAGTCATGTACGTTTGCCATGGCTGGCTGAGCTTGTTTGAGGGGGGTAACTCTGGGTGTGTGTGGGGGTACAGGATGGTTGGGATAAGGACTCTCAAGCAGTTCTAGATCAGATGGTCATAATGTGTGGGCTCCAGCTCTGTGCTAAGAGCAAGTTCTCTGAGCTGAAAGGTACAGATGTTTCCAGCAGCAGAGAAACATCTGGATCTGCCTCTTTGTCTGTCTGTCTCTCTCTGAGACAGAATTTTATGTAGTTCAGGTTGGCCTTAACCTTCTGATCCTCGCCCTGCCTCCACCTTCTGTATCCTGGGATTACAACTCCAAATCATTATCACCAGTTTTATACAGTGCTGAGAAGACACCCAGGGCTATGTGCATGCTAGCTGTGCTGGCCTCTGCTTAACCAAAGGAATACCCTCATGCTTTAAAAGCAACAGCCTGAGGTTAAATCTCAACAGGAAGTAGGTTGGGGGGGAATTAGGGGTGGCGGGTGAGGCCTGGGGGGGAGAGAACGAGAGGATAGGGGATGATACAGAAGTGAAGAGAACACAGCAGAAAAGCCCAAGTTCAGATACCAGCAAGCTGGAAGTGACCTGTGAGACACCAGGCAGGGATCAGAAGCCAGAAAGACCCTGTCCTCAACCTGCAGAGCTGGCAGCTCTGGGCTTACTCTACACTAATGCACAAAACCAAAGAGAGGAGAGAGTAGATTTCATAGTCTCTCTTTATCTTCCACCAGCGTTCAGAAGGAGGCTGGGAAGTCCTGATGTTGGTCCCTATGGAGGCTCCCGCTAATCTGAGGAAGATGGCTTTGTAGTTGGGGTGGGCTTTACAATCAATAAACCCTTTCCAGAGGAGGTCGGGTAGTCACATGTCTGGCAAGGACAAGGCTTTATGGCTTCTTTCTCTTTCCTTTGAGAATGGGGCCCTCTGTGACTCTTAGAACTCACATCCCCTCAGCAGCTATTTACTTAGTCTTCCTGAGAGGCTGGCTTTTGTCACCCATGTTGGAACATGCCCAGGTGTTATTGTCTACCAGAGAACCTCTTTAAACCATCAGGCACTGACCACAGTACCTTGGGGGTGACTAGAGTCTTTGCTGCCCAGAAGTGTCTCTTAGGTATCTTTTCAAAGCTCTGGTGATCAGAAGCATAGCACCATAGAAGCAGAATTTCTGAGGGTGGATCCCAGGCTCAGAAGTGCTTAGAACTCCCTAGGGACACTGATGCTGCCATGGATGAAGGCTGGCATGGGGTTATGGGCATATCCTGACCACTTACACTTGACTTCATGCTGCTGACCAGTTATTACCCATTCTCCACCTTAGTTCCTTCATATGTGAAATGGGAATAAATGCCATATAATATGAGGGTTAAGTAAATTAAAAAGTGGCGGTTACAAGCCAGCACTCTCTAGGTGTTTGCCGTTTATGGTGCTCCAGAACCCATATTAAGAGGGACATCGACAAGGTAGGATGGTCATGGACCACCAGCGAGGGTCTTAAGTGATGAGGTGTGAAGACTAGAGAGGCTTCTACGAGGCTTTGTTTTAGACATGGCACCCCCAGATTCCTCTCAGACAGGAGGAAACATGGCTGTCTCTGCAGGGCTATGAAGGAAAGAACAAAGGCTCGGAGTGGAAGGTTTACAGGAGAACCATCCATCCACAGTGAGGTTTGGGGTTCTCTCACTGCCCTGGAGTCAACCTGTCGTGGATGTGGAGAAATGGTTACAATTCACCAGAAATCAAGCTGGCTTCCCTTTTCATAAGGGAAGCCTCTCTTCCATATCTGTCTTGTGACCATTCAGTCACTTCCTCTGTGTGTGCCTAGCAGATGGCCCTCTCCTTGTCTTGTGCCACCCTTCCCACCCATGAGTCTTGTTCTGCTTTCAGACCAGTAGGTCCTTTTTGTCCCTCACTTCCTTGGCCTCGTCATCTCTAGTGACCTCCCCATCTTTCACATCTCTGTCATTCAGTGCCTAGCCACCCCCTTGGGCCTTATTGCTCATAGGAGACTCTGTCTTCTAGACTTCTGTTCCTTAAGAACTCTCTGTAGCCATAGCTCCTGGCCCCTCCACTGGTCCTACTCAATCCTAGTCAGTCTCCTGAAGACTCCTCCCTAATGTTTGGCATCTTGTATTCATGCTGGCTGTATCTTTCCCCCTCTTCTTGGAATCTGGATTCCTTGGTGAGCTGATTTGGCAAAGTTCTCAAAAGTACCTTATTCCTCACTCTTTGACCTACTGAGTCTCCTTGGACAACCCTTTCATCTCTTTTTGATCTCGAACTGCTGAAACTTGTTGGGCCCCCGGCAGTAATCGGAACCCCTGCATGTTCCTGCCTCAACTCTCCCAGTGCCCGCAGGCATCTTCCCTCAACTCCATTTTTAGCTCCCTATCAGATTCCAGCAACAGCTGCTCCGACTCTTCTTCACTCTGCCCCAGCCCTAGCTGACCCTGCTCTCCTCATCTCTGAAACACTGGAGAAAGCCGTCCCAATATGCCGCTGAGGTTTCGTTCTTGCTTTTCTTTTAAAACACAGAAAACTTCTTGGTCTTCTTTTCTCATCCTGTTTGGGGAGGAAATGTCCTTCCTTTTTCTAGATTTCTGCCTCTGCTCCTAACTCATCACCTCGTCTTCAGCCAGGATCTTACTCAGTTAGCATCTCTTGTGATTCCCAGCCTCCCTTTGCTCTGACCCCGTAACCTTGGAGTTCCTCTGATTCCCTTCTTAAGAAACAACCACAGATACCTTCCTTTACCTTTCTCTTCCATCTCTCCCTGTGATTCCTGGCCACACTCAGCCATCGTCCCTACAATATGCCTCACTGTCTTTCTCTTCCCCGGGCTGCATGCAGTCATGGGGAAATAGGACAAACATTGGCTTTGGGGTCAACTGTGCAGGGCTTAGAATCCTGGCTCTGCTCCAGTTGAATAACAGAAACCTTGACCCTCACTTAGCCCATCACTAACCTTCCCAAGGTTTGATTTCCTCCTGTGAACAATGGAAACTGAGGAACCTAATTTACTGCAAGTATAAAATGAGGACATAGCTTTCAAATGCTAAACATCTAGTTGATGTCCACCCCTTGATTTAGCTACGGCTGATTCCTACGTGTGTGTTATGCATCTGTTGTCTTCTATCCCTCTTGATAAACGTCCACTTACCTCCAAGGCTATGTTATGCTTCTCCCCACGGACCAGCTGGACCCAAGCTTAGTTCCTTTCCTCTCTGAACTGTGTTCCATTAGTGCCATGGATGCTCTGGCCCAATTTTTATAAAGATCATTTGTAC
This sequence comes from Bramus lutescens, assembly GCA_001685075.1. Lineage (NCBI taxonomy): Eukaryota > Metazoa > Chordata > Mammalia > Rodentia > Cricetidae > Bramus > Bramus lutescens. The sequence goes on along the minus strand of LOEQ01000444.1, from coordinate 124,351 downwards.
ATAGCTAAGTGGCTGCTCCCAAAGCAGAGAGGCTGTGGAGGCAGGAGTACTGAAACCACATTTGAGGCCCTCTAGAGTACTTGTCTGAGAGTCTTAAAAATAATAGCTTTTTTTTGGTAAATGTGATGTCTTATGGCTAGGCGAATTTAGATAACTTTAAATAAATTAAAAACAAACAACAGAACTCTAAGCTGATCTTTCTCCCCTCTGTGACCATACTCCTTAAGCCTTGTAAAATTCACAACAAAACAGAGATTTACAATGGAAAGGACTCCTGGGCAAGGGCAGGTGGTTGAGCCAGAGTTAAGGCTACAGGTGGAGCAGTGTTTCCCTTGCTAAGGTCATATTTTGGCAAGTATTTAAGATAATCCTCACCTGGTGGGACCGATCTCAGTTTGTGTGGATGGAGTGAAATGGCTGACAGCTGATATCTGAGACTCCATCCTGAACCAGCTAAGGCTGGCGAGAGCACAGTTTGAGTGTGACGCAATTCCAGCATGGCTANGAGGGGGGCGTCAAGGATGCTGGTCAGGGCTGGGTTGGAACAAAGTTCTTTCAAGGGCCTGACTCTGTGAGCAGGTGTGAGAGTTAATCTATTTGATCATGAGATAAATATTTAGCGTGGCAATGTGGACTTGGTTGGTGCGGGGCACTCGGAATACAGAGATGAGTCTAGTTTAATCTCACTAGAGCTGGAGTGGTCTGGGTAGGCTCCTCTGGGGAAGGGAAGGCAGATGCCTGGAAGAGGGCTGCAGGCTGGGCGGCTGCCTGGGCTTAGAGGCTGTCAGAGAGAATTGTGTGGGGGACAGTCTTCGGCAGCAGCTGTGCTTGCCGTCCTGGCAGGCGCCTTGACATGGTTCCCCTTGGCATCAATCTCTGGGCTTGTCACATTATCTGTAGGCAGCCTGAGGTGCCTCCCACGACACACACCAGTCCACGCTCATCCATCTTTCAATCTAGAGGATTTACAAAGGTTCATACTATTAAAAGCAAGATCTCCAAAGCATGCCATATGGAAAAACATGTTTTGCATCTGGTCATACATGTATTAGTATGTAAACTCTTCTGGGAAGGGACCCATTTTATGTGTCATGTTCTGTATAGAGCTTTAATCCTCAGGGCTGATGCTTTAGAAACCCATGCCTATTTATTAACTTCAAACCAATATTTAGGAATCATATATAGTCATCTACATTCTGGCAAACAGGCCTGGATTTTTATCTCCTGCAATTGCCCCTATAGTTGTTATCTATGGGGATTGATTTCAGGGCTCTGGTAGATGCTAAAATAAATGGCCCCTCACATTCTTTACATAAAATGGTGCAGGATTATCAGAGAACCTGCAAACATCTTTCCACACTGAATCATCTGTAGATGGTGGCTACCTGACATAGTGCCAATGCCGGGTGAATAGCTGTCATGCTGTATTGTTTGGGACCTGACAAGATATAAACAGTTTGTACATGTTCAACATGGGTGCATTTATTTCCCCTGAATGGTTTTGATCCATGCTTGGTTGCAGCCATAGATGTGGGACTTGTGGTTTGAAGGACAACTGTATACTCTTAAAACCAAAAGCAGATGGAGAGAGGAGGACCACATTTTTTAGTGCCTTGACCTCTTCCTGGCTAAGGAGCTATCAGGCAGAAATGTGCTCATCTTCCACAATGCCCAGAGGTTGGCTTCTGCAGAGGTGCTGGTTAACACAGAGCACTATGGAAGTTACATGCTCAGACTATGTAGTCTCTGTCCTTGAAGATCAGGCAGACACGCCTCACTGATTGCTAGATGGTATATCCAGAGGCCTGTCCTATAAGGACAGGGAAGTCTTGTGACAGCTACCTAGTAGGCAAAGGATGGATGGGCCGTGAGGAGTCTTTCTCAGCAATATCTTGCTGATTCCAAAGAAGCTGAGGGAACACCTTCTTTTATACTGCCAGTTGTCCAAATTATGGGCTACAGGCCAGAAGCCAGAGGGGACTAGATTCATCATGTGAGTATCAATGTAGACAAAGCAGAGGAGAGGATGGGAGAGGTCTTGCATCCTGATGCTTCCTCAATATAAACCAGGACTGGAAAGGAGGAGATTGTGGCCTGGGAACTTAATCACATGTGACAGTCTAAGCTTTTAAAGGCAGGAAGCCATCTTGAACCCCATCCTGAAGACTCATCTCTTTGTTTCACCAGGAAGTTAACTCACAGCTAAGAAGACTTCACATTTGAAGACAATTTGGCTAAAAGACACTCAGCACTGCCCTTATGAAACCCCGAGAAACAATGTACGATGTTTGGGTGGGGCTGACAGCTCACAGGGGCCTATTCACATCTGATTGACACCTCCTGCATCTGTCCGTGGGCAGGGCAGGAATTAGTTGCCTTGGCTTTAGGCTCTCAGAGGGAAAGGACTGCCGAGTTTGTCCAGGGACAAAGGGGAACCAGGTTTGATAGATTAGTTAAGCAAGCCTGTGCTACCGATAGAACAAAAATGGAGGGAAAGAAAGGCAAATATACTTTCCTTCGCAATGAGCTTCAACGAGCACCACTGGTCTCAAGAATAATGTCTGCATAGTGGGGGGACCTTAGATAGATATTTCATTGTGCCGTTGTGGAGAGTCAAGTGTTTGGTTTCACAGAAAGTAAGAAGCAGCCAAACTTTGCTTGGGCACAGCTCACACTGGGGAGCAGTAGAAGCAAATTGCCAGGAGCCTGTAAAGAGATTTTGTTAGATGAATCACCCCACCCCATCCAGCCCGCAGAGAGCCAAGCCTTTTAAGAGAGCAGCTCACTCAAGATCCCTTCTTCCCCCTTGACAGGTGTGATCTGGCTGAATCCCTGCCCATGCCTGTCAGCTTGGCATCTTCTGTAGCTCTTTTTAGGAGACCCATGAGAAAAACAGAAAAAACAAACAAAACAAAACAACAACAAAACAACAGGACCCTGGGGGACACCTGATCCATTTCTGATCAGCCAAAGAAAACTTTACTAAAAACCAGCAGGTATGCTGGCATCAGTTGCCCCAAATCCAGGTGTGTGGGGGGGGATAAGGGGGAGCTTGATCTGGCCAATAGGGGATGAGTAGATTCTGAAAGGAAGCAGCAGATTAGGGAGGGAAAGAAAATCCTGCCACTTTTCTCTCTGACCCATTTTAGTGGGTATTACTTATGCATGCTCACGAAATGTTTCCATGTGGTTATATGAAATTTGATCTCGCCTCTGTTATGGCCAGAGAAATTTTGAATAGGTTTAGTTATAATGTGCTCTATAAAACTATAGTATTAAACAGAATGTGTGATAGGTATACACTTTCTTACAAAGTTAGAGGAACGTAAACCCTGCCAACGACAGCCAAAGTCATCCATGGACCACCTACTGAGAAAAATCCAAGATGGTGCCAGCTGGCCGGTGGACCTTACTGGTCCATTAGTGAACTCCCAGTCTTGTCTGGACACCCATGGACCTTTACTGGCAGAGGTGAACAAATGCTCATTCTAGATTTAGATTTACATAAACAGGAAAAGAAGCTCAGAGCAGAAAGCATCATCGTAATTTGGACTGGCATCACGTGTTTCATCATCAGATTAAGGGATATATCTTTATGACAGGTGCAGTGAGATGCCATACTGTAGGAAACCATGTGTTGCCACCTAAAAGTCACCGAGTGATTAAAATCAGAACACACATATCAATGCCTCCAAAGACATATGGAACGAAATGGAAAGGAAGAGGTCTGCTGTCTGCTAGAGGCAGAGCCTTCCTGGCTGCATTTCTATCCTGGAACCGTCCAGTTCTTAGGCTCTGGAGTTGGACTGCATCACATAAATTTGGATGGAAGGAAGTGAACAGCCACAGGAGGAACTACTTACATCACAGAACAAGTGAAGACTCACACCTAACAAAGAGGAATACTTTAATGAGGTTCAATGAAAATACTAGTTTTTAGTATGACAAGATGCATAATCTCTTCATACCCTAGCCACAAATAGCAAATGGGCACATTCCTGAGTGGTTTATTACTGTTATTATTTCTTTAAGTGTTTTGAGTTTTACATAATGTATTTTGACCCTATTCATCTCCCCACTCTGCAGAAACACCCAACTTTGTGCCTTTTTAATTTTAGATTCTTCAAGATCAATTTGTGCTGTCCAAACATCCTCCCATGTCTGGTCTTCTACTGGAGTCTGCTTGGTTTCTAGGGGCTACAGCTACATTTGCTGTACAGCTGTGGGTGGAGGTGTGTGCCCAGCCCCCCTTCCTGTGATGGGCTCTGGTCTGGCTTGGGCTTACTCAGTGTTGTGCATTGTGATAACCACAGCAAGCAGTTCTTAAAAACAGATTTTTAAAAATTTGTTTAAAGATTCATTCGATTTCTAAACTGAGGTGTTTTAGTGTAACAGGTAAGAAGGTCCCTAAGGCAGATTTTGTTTGTGATCCTGTACAGGTTAGTTTTTTTTGTTTGTTTGTTTGTTTTTGGTTTTGCTTTTTCAACTTAACATAAACTAGGGTCACCAGAGAAGAGGGAGGCTCAGTTGAGAGAATGATTCCACCAGATTGTCCTGTAGACAAGTCTGTGGGGGCATTCTTCCCTTAGAGTAAGCATGGATGGGCAGCCCACTATGGGAGGTGCCAGCCCTGGGCAGGTAGTCCTGGAAAGCAGAAGAAAGGTGGCTGACTGTGAGTCTGGACAGCAAGTCAGGAAGCAGCATTTCTTCATGGCTTCTGATTTGCTTCCTGTCTCCAGACGCCTGCCTTGAGTTCCTGTCTCAACTTCCCTCCATGAAAAACTGGAACCTGTAAGGTGACAGGAACCCAGACCTCCACGAGCTGCTTTTGTTCATGGTCTATATCGTGGCACTAGAGAACAAACGAGCAGATCCTGAGGCTTTAGCTGATGAGAGCTGAAAGGCTGTCCTTAGAACTGCGATAGACTCGACCATTCTTCAAACACAGCTAGAACTGTCTTAGTAGAAGACCCTCGGGGAAGGGATATTATTTTTGTTTGCTTTCTTGTTTTGTTTATAGAGACGAGTTCTCCTGTAGCCCAGGATGGCCTCAGACAGCATGTAGTAGATGATAACTTGAAGTCCTAACCCTCCTGCCCCCACCTTCCAAGTGCTGAAATTAGAGGTGTGAGCCCACATATCCAGACAAACTGTATGCTTCAGTGCTAACATATGCTTTAAACAAAGTTGTAGGAAAATGTTTATTAAGTACAACCATTTAACCATAAATGTTGGCTAGTGGTGATGATTATATACGCCACCTTTAAAAAAATAAGGCAAAATTATTATTTTTTTTGTTAATGATGAAATGTCTTGTTGACTTCCTATACTGTTTCTAGGCTCTTTATTCGACAACAGCAATATTACGGTAGATATGGTGTGTACTTTCCACGAGGATCAGGTCACGGGGACGAGGCCTATATGGTTCCTCTTTCCTTCCTAACTTCCCTCCCAGTGTTCCTCCTTCCTTACCTTTGGTTTTAAAATTTATTGTTGGTGTTATTTATTATTGTTATTGCTATTATTCTCATTATTATCATCATTATTTGTATGTACACATGTGCAGACACATACATACCATGATGTGCATCTTGGGGGCAGAGGTCAACTCTGGGGGATTATTCTTTCTTTCCAGCATGGGTTTTGGGGATAGAAAGGCTGCTAAGGCAAGGCCAATGCTTTTACCTGCCATCTTTGTCACTATTCTACTGCTGTGAAGAGGCCCATGACCAACGCAACTCTTAAAAAAAAAGAAAACATTTAGTCAGGGCTGGCTTACAGTTTCAGAGGTTTAGTTCATTCTCATCACGGCAGGGAGCATGATGGGAGTATGTCAGCTGCATCCTGATCCACAGACAGAGAGAGAGAGAGAGAGAGAGAGAGAGAGAGAGAGAGAACCTGGTATGAGATTTTGAAAACTCATAGCTGATCCCAGTGACACACTTCTCCAATAAGGTCACACCTCCTACTTGTCAAATAATGCCACTCCCTGAGGACTAAGCATTCAAATATATGAACCTATGGGAGCCATTCTCATTCAAACCACCAGATGTCAAACCATCTCCCTGACTCCCTTTTGGTTTTTTGAGGAAAGATCTCCTGTATTCCAGGCTGATCTCAAACTCACTCTGCAGCTGAGGATGACCTTGAACTCCTGAGCCTTCCTGGGTGCATTTCCATAATGGAACCCTGAGTTCTTAGGTTCTGAGATTGGATATCATCATGTAACTGTCATCTGGGGGCTTGACTCATGCTGGCCAAGCTAAGTGATGAGACTGTTCAGTGTTATACCAAGTACCTCTCCTCCTTCCTTCTGTTGTCATGATTGTAGACATTGTCATGTGCGCAATGAGGTCAGCTCACTGGGTCTGGGCTCCTCAATGATTGTGATGAACCGACCTGTGCTGGGCAGAAGAGGGAGAGACAAACACACTTGCTATTTAATCTATAAAGACAGTGGGTGCTATTCGTTATTTACAACCTAGGTTATCTCGATACAATCAATTTGCTTCTCACTCTTGGTATGATCGGTAAGTTCTAGTCCCAAGCATGTGAAAGAGAAGTAGAATTGAATCCAGGTAGGATTTCCAGCTAACCTGTGTGAAAATGTCAATGATTTCTAATCCATCTAACCAGAATTTGTCTGCTATGTGTTTCTGCTCCACCTGGTCCAGGCCATTCTCACTCTGAACTGTGCCTGTGTTCTTTTCCTCCTGATCCATCTTTGCCATCTCAATTGCCTTCCTGAATCCAGTCCAGGGATACCTTTTATAAAAGTCACGTTTTAGTTAACAATACATTTGAATTTTCTTTCCTTGTCAATGAATAAGAGATATTTCTTTTTTAAGTAAAAGTTTAGAAATATTTAGTTATGTGTATGCACACATGTTCATCTGTTTGCCAGTATGTGCACCACATGTGAGTAGTGCCCACAGAGGCCAGAAGAGGGCTTTGGATCTCCTACAGCTAAACTTTCAGGTGTTTGTGAGCCACCTAATATGGGTGCTGGGAATGCAATCAGGATCCCCTGCAAAGACAGTAAGTGTTCTTAACTGCTGAGCCATTTCTCTGGGCCCTGAATTAGTTGTTTTTTGTACTGAAGGATATAGGTGTATATAACAGGACTAGCTTGAGAGTCACTGTCAACCATCTGTCAAAGGTCCTCCCTCTGATGGGTAGGTCATGGTGTTTTGCACTGAAGAGGAGGGCAGGTGGCAACATGAGACACAGAGAATTAGAACATAAGGTACTACCCCTGCAGGGAATATTTCCACCCAGCAGTACAGCCCTGACAGACTGTAAAGTATATCTTGACTTTTAACCCAGTCTCTGAGCGTACAATACGTCTGAAGCTTGCTTAATCAGAAAGTCATCTGGCTAATAGATTTCATTGTTGACTGGTTTAGTAGTAAGATTCCTAAGAAGCCTTGGGATATTAAAAGCTAAATGAATAAATAATTGTTGGGCTTATTTAAAGAGTAGGAACATACACGCCATTGCTATAGCTGTATCTGAACTGACCTTGGAGGCTCATGATTAAAGTCTTGGTTCCCAGTGTGACACTGTTGGAAGGTTGTGGGGACCTTAAGAGATGGGTCTTAGAGTCTTTGGGGTATGTTCCCAAATAGAGTAGTGTGTTGTTGACCCTTCTTTCTCTCTTTTTACTTTGTGGCCATGAGGCAAGTTAGCTTTGCTATGCCATGCTTCCATCGTGCCTCGCCTCATGGCCAGGGCAATGCAGTCAGTCACAGGCCCAAACTTCTCAAACTTACCAAACAAAACTGTTTTTCCTCATAGCTGTTTATTTTCAGCATTTGTTTAGCAATGAAAAGTTAGCATACTCACAGTCTTAAAAGAGTTTTCTTGTAGATAGTTTCGTAATAAAGACACTTAATTTATTTGGTAAAGAAGTCTGTAATCAAAACTGACAAAGGTAACCCTAAAATTACAGAAGAAAACCTGTGACTTGTGGAAGATGAACAATGTAATTAATTTATTTAAGAATTAGGAAAATGAGCTGTTGCCTAGTTCAAGGTTGCTGATGGAACCTGGGCAAGGGGTCACCGGAGACAAGTGTGCCCGTGACTTCCTGTCTTCCTCTGGTACCAGTGCCTGTATGAGAGCCTTTGAAAATCAAGTATGACAAGTGTCTTGATTTGAATGCATCCCCAGAATTCATGTGCTAGGTAGAAACTCATCTCCAATAAAATCATGATGTGGTATGAGGCCTAATGGGAGGTCATGGGGGAACCACCATCATGAGCAGGTTAATGCTATGATTTTGGGGTTGGGTTCTTTATAAAAGGACAACTTCAGGGCTGGGGAGCTCAGTAATTCACACTGCTTGCCGTTCTTACAGAGGACTGGAGTTCGGTTCTTAGCACCCATGTTGGGCAGCTCACAAATACTGTAATTCCAGCTCTAGGGGATCTGGTACTTCTAGTCGCCAATGGCACCTGTACATACTTACAAGGCCACACCCCTTGATGAGGATTTATTGGCAGTTAATGGCTGCTAGAGAAGGGGGAGTCATCTTTCTGATGAACAACTTCACAGCCATGCTCATGAAAGCAACTCTAATTAAACTCAGAGCTTACTAAAAAAAATGATATGGAAGTAGTGGGGGAGAAGGGGTTAAATGGAGTGGGTGATGGTAAGAGAGGGTGATAGGTAGATATGATCAGATGCACTATATAATATATGAGATTGTCTAAGAATAAGTACAAATATTTCATTAAAACATGTCAGCATGGCTGGGCCTGGTAATGCATGCCTTTAATCTCAGCACTCAGGGGCAGAGACAAGACAGGGTGATCTCTGTGAATTCAATGTTAGCCTGGTCTACATAGTGAATTCCAGGCCAACCAGGGTTGCCTTGTGAGACCATATCCCCCATCTCAAACTACAACAGCAACAAGAAATAAAAAAAAGCCACCCAAACAATAAAACAATGACAACAACAACAACAACAACAAAAACTTGAGTGAATAGGTGTAGGGAGAAGAGTGGTCTTCTTAGGGTGAACCAATCAACATAAGGGTCATTTGTTGCTCAATGGTCCTGAGCCACAGTTGGGTGGGAGTAAGGTGGTAGAGTGATATAGATTACAATGGTGCATTATATAAAGTCTCTCAAAGAGGGAAAAAGAAAGCATCTGGAATGGTTTCACCATAAAAAAAAAAAAGGCCAAGGGCTGGCTTCGCAAGTGCAGGAAGTGAGTTTGATCTCCAACATCACAAAAGAGAAAAAAGAAGGAAGAGAGGCAGAGAGAGAGAGAGAGAGAGAGAGAGAGAGAGAGAGAATGATGTTTGAGGAGCTAGATATGCTTATCCCAATTTAAACATTACAAAGTGTACATATGTATCAAACATCAATGGCACCCTATACTTGAGCACAGTTTTATGTTTTAACAAGTCAGTTAAAGGTGAAAATTTAAATTAAAAAAAATGAAGCGAATGAAAAGAACACACTTTTGGTCTTTCTTATGTGAAGAGCCAGTCTCCACTGCAAATAGTGGCCCTTGAAAGAACAAACTTCAAGGGAAGACAGGGCATCACAAAGCCTGTCAAAACCGTGGGCCTTGTCTTAAGGGAAAAAGAACCTGCCATTTGTTTGAACTGAGTACTCAACACAGTGTGCCTGTCCTGTTTGGAAGTGTTCCCAAGGACTCAGGAGCTCTGTGACAGCAAGCTGACAGTGAGGAGTGAGGGCTGGAAATGAGTACTGGGTAAGGAAGAAGATAGAGAAGAAAAGGGAGATGGAAGGAGGGAGGAAGGGAGGGAGAGAAAGAGACAGGGAGAGACAGGAGAAGAAGGGAAAATGGGACTCGAGTGGGGAGAAAGAGACAAGGAAAAAAAATGGAATGAAATAATGGCCCAGAGTCCCAAACAGCAGCACTGCACAGACAATTCTAAAATAGTTAGTGGTTGCAACGTCCCATCTTCCAGCACAGTAGTGTAGTTCAGAACCACTAATGGTTTCTTGCAGACAAAGTCATACTAAAGTGTGGAAGACATTCCCTTTCAACCAAAGCAAAAGGGAAAGAAACTGGCTTGGGGTAGAAGGGAGCTTGTTTCAGACGGTGGATAACCCTTGTCCAGAGGAGTTTTAAGACCATTCTACTCTTCTGAAGGCTGTTGGGACTGCTGGTTGCCATGGGAACCATTAATCTTGTTGCTGAAGGTCTAAGAGGTCTGTGATGAAGAGTCCTCCTTGGGATACATTCTGCGCATGCTTCCTCCTACACGGGGCCCCGCCCTCACAGCTGGAATGCCTCCTGCTGCTGGGGACCACAGGTGCTACACACTTCTGGCTATCCCACCAATGAATCCGTGCAGTCAGGATTGTTGCTGGGGAACTCTAGCAGGCAAGGAATTCCAGTGGGTTTTAGACAAGTTGGTGTAAGCGCTGGCACGGCGCGGCTCACCTGTTGTGTGATTAAGTCATGAGTTGCCTCTTGTTGTCTTTGGGACAACGCCAGGCAGCATTTGTTCAAGGGAAGAACAAGGCTCTGTGTGCTGTGTGACTGTATCAATAGTCACGGGCAAACAGATTCCAGCAGAAGAAAAGAATGGAAAGTGGGTGGCGGGGACAATGTGGCAGCTGTGTTGAAAGGTATTCTCAGTCGAGAATGAATGGGTTGGGTGGAAAGAAACAAAAACCTCCTTAGCCTGAGCTGAAGGGGGGATTTGTTGATGGTGTCGGGGGACTCTCAGGAAACACCGAAGGAAGGTGAGGCTGACATCATGGGAACTGGAGGCCTCTCCAGGAGCTCCACACTCTCTGACCCTGCTCTCTCACTTCATGGCTTTGTTAACCTCATTCCTCTCTCTTGGCAGTCTGCTTCTTCCCAAGGCCTCTCTCTTATCACTAGGGCCTGTATGCGGATTGGGGTTGTCATGGTGCCCAGGAGTCCTCCACCTCAACACAGTCTTAGGATGCTCCCCAATAGGATACCCAATGTTCTCCAGTGATGGACCTACTATTCCTAGGAAGGCCTTTAATATTCTCAGCAAGGCCTCTAATTCTGGGTTCTTTCAGAAATTCTTTTAAAAGTGTGTGTGTGTGTGTGTGTGTGTGTGTGTGTG
>LOEQ01000444.1:103069-113187 GCA_001685075.1 Bramus lutescens | reverse complement strand
AGAGAGAGAGAGAGAGAGAGAGAGAGAGAGACAAATGTAGAGGTCAGAGGACAGCTTGCAGGAATTTGTTCTTTTGTTGCACCAGGTGGGTGTGCTGGGAATCAAACTTGGGTCTTCAGACCTGGCAGCAAGCTCCTTTACCTGATGACCCATCTTGCTGGCCATCTTCTAGGAAATCTTAAAATGGGTGCCCATAGAGTTCTAATTACCTGGAGCCAGCACATGTGGCCAGGGGGTGAGCTTCCCGTCTCTGGTTCATCTTTGGGGTAGGTTCTCTGAGAACGAGAAGGGAGGGAGACAACATGGTAGATGAGGGAATGACAGACATTTATAGTATGAAAGTTTTGTATGAGCATTGATGGCTGGGTTGGACGCTGGTGTAAATGAGGGCATTCATGGGATCTACCTGTACTGACTCTGAATCCAGGGACACAGGGTTCTGCAAAGGTCAGATAATGGCATTGGCTTGGAGTAGTAGTGGTGTAGTCAGGAGTGGGTGAAAGGGCCAACTGACATGTAAATTGGCTGAGTAACTAAAGGGACAGAAGCTTGGGGGCTTTGAGAGGGCAGATGTCCCTGTGGGGAGATGGCCCTTGGAAAGGTAGTGATTAGATGGAATGGGACTGAGCTAGACTTGGGTGAGGTCTTCCTGCAGCCAAGCAGGGAGTGATGTATGACACTTTGGTAGGTGTCATTTACATGGATGGCATCAGAGAGGGCCAGGTAATGAATGGCTCACAAGAAGTACTTTTGTTCAAAGAGAAGACCAACTATACCTATAATTGCCACTGGGTGGTATGAGGGAGAAAACCACTGAAAGCAGATTGTGGAGGCTGAAGGGGGTAGGCAAGGGGTCTGCCCCCTTGGAAAATGGACTCACAGTGAAGAGAACAAGGAGGGGGAGGGGTACACCTGAAATGAGGTGATGGGGAAGATGGAGCTGGAGGGGGTAGCACCAGAGGGATGATGGGCACAGGTAGCAGGGATGATGACTGTAGAAGATACAGATGAGTAATGCCCCAAAAGCTTGGGTGGAGACAAAACAGAAGCGTGTCAGACCACATGCACATAAGCACACATGTTCACATCGCATACAGATACATACATGTGTGCACATATCCAGGTTAGTGTGTCTGACGCGAGCTCAGGGATTCTGGAACAAGAAGAGTATTAGGTATATGTCAAAGGAAGCCTTTGCCAAGGGGCTCAGAGCTTGCCCACCCTGCACAAGAAGGTTTGGGATTCTTTGGGGGAGCTTGGATGTGGCTGGGCTCCGGGGCCTATTTTGGTCAGGACCTGCTCCTCGGCTATCTTGGAAGACAACCAATTCCTGATTTGCTTTTTTGTTTATGCCAAAATACTAAAGAATAAATTCTTCCCTGCTCTGACTAATTCCAAGGCTTAGCTAGACTTTTGAGAGCTGATCTTGTTAGGGGGTTGGCTTCAGTCAAGGAGGGCGTGTAGGAGCTTCAGGCAAAATCTTTGAGAAGTGTAGCTGAAGGTTAGGAACTGATCTGTGCAAGGTTTTGAAGGGGGTGTGCCTTATATTTCTATTGCTGTGATAAAACCCTGCCCAAAAGCAACTTGGGAAGAAAGGGGTTTATTTGGCTTATGTATCCTGCGTTACAGTCCACTGAAGGAAGCCAAGGCAGAACTCAAGGCAGGAATTGAAGTGGATACCATGGAAGAATGCTATTTCCTGGGTTGTTCAGCCTGCTTTCTAAGACATCCCAGGACCACTTGCCTCCCACATCAATTATTAACCAAGATGATACTCTGCAGACTCACCTAAGGGCCAATCTTACGGAGGCCTTTTCTCAATTGTGGTTCCTTCTCTGATGACTCTAGCTTGACATAAAACCCAACCAGGACAGGATAGCAGCACCAAGCTGGTTCCTGGGTAAAGGCTAATGAAAAGAATGGTGAATGGTGTGTGTGCATGTGTGTGTATGTACATGTGTGTGTGTGTGCATGCATGCATGTGTGTGCATGCTTGTGTGTGTAAGTATGTATATGTGCATGTGCATGTGTGTGTGTTGGGGGTGAGCACGGACTGACCCACTGCTGTGCATGAGATATATCTGAGCCCTAAGCTCAGAGTTCACTGTGTAGGCTCTCATGTGAACAGTGCTATTAACAATCACGCATACTCTTCTGATACTGTAACAGCATGGGATCTCTGAAACACGACTGGGGTGCAAACTATGGAAAGAAGGGTCATTTCTCCTGAATCTACCAGTGCTTAGATGACTGCATCTAATACACTGTGGCATAGGGGTTGGAGGAAGCCCTGAGCAAGTGAAGTTCTGGATGAATGTGTGCTTTTTGACAAGGGCATGGCCATATCAGTACCAAAACCTCAGACCTATGGAAAATTGGCAAAGCCACCGGCCCCGTTCTATCTGTGAGGCTCAGAGGGATGACAAAGTTCTCCTCTGGTCCAAGTGTGAATGTTGACCATTTGTATAAAAATATTCACCATCGCTTCCCCCACTCCCACGCACTTATGCGGCCCGCGGATTGCCCTCCTACTGAGAATGCTTCTACTGAGGTTAGCTAACCCTGTCTCCCTGCTCAGAGATATATAGTAACACTGCCTCCTTGTTTGTATGCAATAACTCCACTCCCTGCTCGACTGTATATAATAAATACAGTGCACCTCTGGGGTGCTGCAGCCCCTCCATCAGAGAGCCTGGCCCACCCGATCCCAGCTTTTCTATGTGTCCCTGTGCCTGGATTTTCTACACTCTCTCACCTCCCCGATCATATCAGGTCCCTGGAGCTAAGCAAGGCTGAAGCACCATGGTGACCAGCAAATGCTTGTAATGAGAAGGAATAGATGACCGACTATCAATATATTATTAGGATGACTGCTTGTCACAGAAAAAAATGAGCTTGGTTTGGTGGTGTAGGCTTGTAATCCTAGTGCTCAGGAAGCTGAGGCAGGAGGATTGTGGGTTCCAGGAAAGGCTGGGGAGACTCCGCCTCAATACTGACTTACTGAGTCACTCACTTACTTTAGGAAAAAGAACAAAGCAAAACCTAAAACATGAACAGTCTGAACAAAGGACATGAACAGAAGAGTCACAAAAAACTAATGTACACATTAGCTGTTTCTTTAAGATTCCATCTCTAACTTTGCTAGTAAATGATGGACTAAGTATATGGTGTCATCTTGAGAACTCTATGACAGCAAGGCATCTGTGAAGAGCTGGGAGCTCAGTTTTGAGGGGTGCTGGTTATAGAAATAGGAAGGTGTTACAATGGAAATTTTGTGTGTGTGCATGGGTGTTGTGTGCATTCGTGCGCACTGCTTGTGTGTGGTAAATACATGTATGTGTGCAGGCATCTAGTCATGGGCATGTGGTGACCAGGTGAAGACATCAGGTACCCTTCTCTACCACTCTTCACATTATTCCCTGTGAACAGGGTCTCTTGATGACCCGAGTGTGGCCATGGTTTTCAACCAAGCAGGAGCCCACCAAGGCCCAGTGATCCTCCTATCTCTTCCTTCCTCTTAGTTCCGGGGTTATAGGTCACATACCTGCCTTGTTTGCTTGTTTGTTTTGCTGAGACAATGTCTCTTTACAGAGCCCCAACTGTCCTGGAACTCACTATGTAGACCAGGCTGGTCTTGAACTCACAGAGATCTGCTTGCCCTTGCCTCATAAGTACTGAGACCACCTGACTTTTTAAAAGTTTATGTGCTAGATACCAAGGTTCTCATGTTTGCATAAGAAGCGCTCTCAAATTAATGACCTCTTCTGTAATTATTATTGTTATACGCACCTAAGCACATGCTCTCATATATATGACCTACCGAGTCTAGTTAATCTCCCATATGTACATGTGTTTAGGACTTCCCACTCAGAATGGAAACCTATTGGGGCTTGTCCATGAAGAAAATGAAGTCTTCCTCTCTCTGCAGCCATTCATGGCTACTAGCTTTTCTTCTAGGGATAGGGCCTTGTGAAATATTCCTGTCCATGTTAGTGTGTCAATTGGTATGGCCTTGTACAGGCAGTCATGTTGTTGAGAGTTTGTGGGAACAGCACCCCTGCCATGTCTAGAAGACACTGTCTAACAGAAGTGTTGGTCCTTTGGCTCTTACAATCTTTCTGTCCCTCTTCCAGAATGTTCCCTGAGCCTCAGGACCAGGGGCTTTGTTGTAGATGTCTCAATTGCTCAGACTCTCCCATCTCCTTAAGACCAAAGTTTCTACTACTCCTATTTTCTCCTCAAAAATTGATCAGTGAAGTGATAAATCTAGACCATGTTCCTGACCATTCAGTAGGTTTTGTGGGTATTTCTATTCATTAATATCTTGACATTGAGTAAACTTACCAAAAAGCCGGAAGACTAGTTGCCAAATTAAGTACGTATATACTCAGAGCCAAGTCATTGCTACCATATTTTGCAATATTTAACCAACTTAATCCTGTATGACTCAAGTTTATTGTGTTTGTAAGTTTGGGTATCTGGTATATGCATGGGGCATGCTGTGTATCGGTGTGGAGACCAGAGGAGGGCATGGGGTCCTTCTGTATACTCTTTGCCTTCTTCCTTTGAGGCAGGGTTTCTCGCTGAATCTGGAGCTAGCAGCTTTTAGCTAGGCTGGCAGCTTTCAAGGTACAATAATCCTTTCTTTCCTCATTCAGCATGGGGTTGCTGGACTTCAGGACCCAAACTCCAGTCGTGAGACCTACACAGTAAGTGCTCCTAACTGCTAAGCCACCTTTCCAGCCCAACAGATTGTTTTGATTTTAAAACACCCTAGTGAACATTGAGTTCACTCTAACAATTCAATCATATTAATAATTTATAGTCATTATAATATGTTACTGAGCTTCGGTTACATTCTGATCTGACCAAGGTCTTCACCAGGGCTTGGCTTCTGGGTGAAAGCCCTGTGACTGAACACTGCCTTATCCTTTCTCATTCAGCACCTGCACTCTGCATGGTAGAGCAGTTTCTCCGAACAGTAAGACCTGCTTACTGTTCGTGCAACAGTGATCCGGAATTCATTCTTCTTTAACCACAGAACTTAATGCAAAGAATAAATCTTTATCATCCTGATAACCAAGGTCTGTATGTATTTGATAAGACTTGTGGAATTTCTTTGCTCTGTTCATTTTCCTTTGATGGACAAGTAGGAATGTGTTGGGTGCTCCCTGTGAACAAACCTCTGGGTTGCAAATGTCACACACCTGCCAGCCATGAATGGCCTTTTCTTTCTTCGTGAGCAGTTGGGGTGTCCTTGTGCTTCCGGTTCGCATTCTTCTTCCAGCACACTGGGGGTGAGTTCTCATCACAGCCAGGCGGGCCCCTCCTCACCTGCTCCACCAGCTAGTTCCCTGTAAACAAATGCTGATGAAGCTATGAAAGTCACAGAGGGTTGTGATCTGGATGGAGGTCTAGTCTGGAAGGTCCAGAATGTCCCAGCGGTGGTTTAAGAGAAAATGGCCCCCCAGGAGAGTGGCACTATTAGGAGGTGTGGCTTTGTTTGAATAAGTGTGTTCTTGTTGGAGGAACTGTATCACAGTGGTGGCAGGCTTTGAGGTTTCATTTATGCCCAAGCCACGCCCAGTGAGACAGACCACTTCCTGTTGCCTGTGAATCAAGATGTAAGAGCTCTCAGCTCCTTCTTCAGCACCATGTCTGCCTGCATGCTGCCTTGCTTCCTGCCATGATGATCATGAACTAAACCTCTAAAACTGTAAGCCAACACAATTAAATGTTTTCCTTTATAATGGGTTGCTGTGGTCATGGTGTCTCTTCACAGCAACATAAACCCTAAGAGAGTCCCTCCTCCCAGACTCTGCCTTCTAAAATTCCTTCCTCATTTGTTGTGGACTAATCCTCTTGTACACTGTGAAGAAGTGTTACTCTGATGGGCTTAATAAAGTGCTGAATGGCCAATAGCTAGGCAGGATTTCCAGGCACAGAGGATGCTCAGAAGGAGAAGGGTAGAGTCGCAAGGAGACATGGAGACTCATGATGTGGAGGAGATGAGGTAATAAGACATGAGCCATGTGGCAGCACATAAATTAAGAGAAACAGGTTAATTTAAGTTATAAGAGCTAGAGACAAGCCTAAGCCATTGGCTGAGTTTTCATAATAAGTCTTCATGTGGTTGTCGGGAGTTGACAGAGAAAGACTTGCTATGCCCACTGTTACCTAGTCAGTCTTTGAGGTCCAATTAAAACCACCTACTGCAGTGATTTCCCAACCTTACAAAGCAATTCTTTTCTGCCTTCTACCCATTTGTCACAACCAGATCAAGCCATTTAGAATGTATGTCTGTCCCATGGTATGTGCTCAGTGAATGTTGAAAGTCGCAATGGGAAGAAATGCCCAATTTGAGCAACACCACCAAATGTACCAGGCCACGAAGTTCAAGTTAGGAAAGTAGGTTGGGGACACCGGCCAAGCTGCCCATCTCAGGGGTGAAGAACCTGAGGACAGAGGGCCTCGTGGATCAGGTTATGGCTTCCGCAGTTTGTTCCTTGTTCCAGTTTCCCAGCTCCTTTTGATGGGACCATCGGAAGTCGTGCTGTTGAGTTCAGAAGTCACTGCAGCATTCCCTACTGCACCATCTCAGAGAGGTCTTAGGAAAACCACACACTCTTGCCAGCTGAGTGCTTCTGCTGTCTTGAATGTCTTGAATGAACAAATAGGCAAACAACCCCAGGGGCCATTGCCCTGCTCTCTTCCCAGGATAGTTGGGCTCCTTTCTTTTTTTTTTTTCCTCCCCTCCTCTTCCTTCTTCTTCTTTGGTTTTTTTTTCAAGACAAGGTTTCCCTGTGTAGCCCTGGCTGTCCTAGAACTCACTCTGTACACCAGATTGGACTCGAACTCAGAGATTTACAACCTTCTGCCTCCTGAGTGCTGGGATTGAAGGTGTGCACCATCACTGCCTAGAATCCCCCCCCCACACACACACAGACTCCACAGTTCTTGATGCTTTTGCCTTACTGAAAATAAAAATACAGTTTGTGAAGTACATCATCCCACCATGGCAGCAGGCCCTTCAGGGACCAAGACCAAATCTTCATTAAGGAGTGTGAAGCCAGGCTTAGTTTCTGGAGCCATGCTCACACGTTTCCGCTGCTGTGTGCCAGGCATTTTGCCGGGGCCTGGCGTCTGCTGATGGGCCAACTGTAAGACATAGGTTATTATGGTTTATTTTCAATATGAGGTGTGCTTAGAGCTCAGTAGAGTTACAGATGATTGAGAGGCTCCTTTCTCGCCTACCTGCTGTCTGCTGTTTGCTTGTTGTAGAACTCTGGGAATTGGAAAGTTACACTGGTAGTCTGCTAGTGACCAAGCCCATGACCAGAGAAGGGGACAATCTCAAGTCCCAAATTATTCATTAGATGAGGTTGTGTGTCATAAACCAATGAGATGGGGGATGGGGTGGGGGAATCCCTGGCCTTGAGAGAGAGGACAGGCATTTCTGGTGGCGGGCTGGGGTGGGGGAGGGAGACTTTAAAGCCACAATCTTGTGCTAATCAGCGTGCTGACCGTCTTTGCTCCTGTCCCCACGGTGACATTCATTTTTACAGAATAGTGTGTTAAAACTGCTTCATTTTTATTAGTCTTTTGAATTTGGTGTTATACTGTCCCCAACACAGGGACACATACTCCCTGGCCCTAAGGCTCCCAGGCCAGGAGAGGAGGCCAGAAGGTGCTCACCGATCTAGTGTAGCTCCTAGCCAGGTGGTACGTTCTGCTCTGAAGCTGTGGAAATCAGACAGCAGGAACCACTGTCTGAGGGATTGGGGCAGGACAGGCATTGGAGACTGTGTCCCCCCACCCCTCAACCCTTGGGCTAATGACTTGGGACAGACAGATCACAATGACAGAGACAGTCCTTATAAGGAACTGGTGAATGCTGATGGAGGAAGCAGTCCAGAGAAGAAGACGGAGCATATAGAATGTTTTATCCTCTGCCCATGTGGTAAAGATGGAACATTGGGCTCAGCAAGCCTCGCTGTCTCATCGGTCTGGTTTGTTCTGTTCCCCTTTCTACAAGAGTTCAACTTTCCTTCCCTTTTCTCTACATGTCTGCAGGTGTGTTGATCCATGGATGGATAGACAAACATACACACCATACACACACACACACATACACTCACAGCTTGTCCCTTCTGGGGATAGGCTGTGGCTGCATTTCCTCTTTCAGCTGTGACTTCTGGGACAGCTGTTATGCCACCCCTGCCTCTTGAAACTTTGTCATTTTTCAAATAACAGAAGCAAACTAGAAAGAGGCCAGGAAAACAGAGTTCAAGCACACAGAAGGAAGGAGAGAGCCACTGTCTTCCTGTGGTAATGATGCACCAAAACTATTTGCTGGGGTTGGCTGAGCCGCTGAGCCTGATGGCTGAGGTCTATTTTTGGATGGGTCAAGCTGGTTATAAAAAGCGTACGCCAAATTGAAGATGAAGAAATGAGCTTTCTGTGGAGAGAAATAAAACTCACTTGAATGAATCTGGGAAAGAAACTTAATTCACTTACAAAATGCTGCAGAAGGCCAAGATACTCAATAAAGTACTTTCTTGTCGAGAGAGAGAGAGAGAGAGAGAGAGAGAGAGAAAGGTGTCGAAGTATTTGAGGCAAAGATCAACTCCCCTTACTTTGTGGATTGCATGGCTCAGGCAGAAAGGAGTTAAACTGCAGCCATGCCAGGAAGGAACAGAGCAAAAGTCACCCTGGCTATTGCTTGGAACAAGTTCTGTGTAACCAGTTACCATTTCTCAAGTGTTCTGAAAGCGAGCCAAGAGCAGTCTGCANCTGGGGAGAAGCATGGGCCGTTCCCCTCCTGAGCGGACTGCTGAGCAGCTTTTCCAGTTATCTCTTTAATTGGCATCTCATTTGCTTTTATTTTAAGCAGAGCCTTTTGGTGTGAAGTTCCCTGAGCTATCAGGGTTCTTGTCCCATCAGACCACAGCAAAGTGACCCAACTTCTGGAGGCTTCAGCTTCCATCCAGAAAAGCAGAGGCAATAGAGTCAGAGCCCTTTAGCTGTCCTTCCTAATTCAAGATGTTGTGCTCAAGACAAAGGGTTGGCAAACTGCTGTCCAGAGTGGGCCAGTCCTGTCACAAATCAAGTATAACTTTTACATCTCTCAATGTTTTTTTTTAAATCAAGAGCAAAGTTTTATTTGTGATTCATGAAAATGATATGACTTCAAATTTCAGTGTTCACAGAGTTTTATTGGAATACCAGTGTGTGCATTCATGTGCATACTGTGACAGTCTTCCCAGCAAACGGAGTCACTGAACGGCTGCAACAGCCCACACAGCCTGCATATTTACTGTCTGCTGCTTTAGAGAGAAAGTGTGCTGACTTCTGGTGGCCCCAGCACAGCCCCTCATTTCCTGCTTCTCTGAGACCATCCTTACTTCACTGAACAACCGTCAAGAATGAAATGAGATAGTGGACATGAAACCCCAGATTTTGTGATGCAACCCAGGGCCTTGTGAGTTCTAGACTTAATCTAGACTCAATTTTCCTACCCTATAAGAAGATTTTGAGAAATTTAAAGACACACACACACACACACATTCTTAATTCATTTGTATTGAGAAAGAATATTAGATGCACAAATACTCAGCCATTAGGTGTTGTTGGACAGATAAAGAAAAAAACAATTTTTTCCTAATAATTTGTTCAAAAATAAGTTCCATATTTTTCATCGGGAATGGAAATGCAATACACAGCTGCAGATGTGTGAAATTATATATATCTGGAGAGGAGGAAAATAGCAGCATGTTTGTTTATGCCTTAACTATTTGAACTACTTCCGTAATTCTGTTTATATTTTAAAAGATTTATTTATTTTTGTTTTATGTGTAAGGATGCTTTGCATGTGTGTATGTGCATGCAGTATCCATGGAGGCCAGTAGAGGGGGGTCAGATCTCCCGGAAATGGAGATAGACATGGTTGGGCACTGCCATGTGGGTGCTGGGACTCAGACCTGGCTCATCTGGGAGAGCATCTAATGCTCTTAACTGCTGAGCCATTTCTCCAGCCCTGTAATTCTGTTTTTGATTTTTTTGGTTTTGTTTTTTGTGACAGGGTTTCTCTGTAGCTTTGGAGCCTGTCCTGGAACTAG